>OY754969.1:18696772-19296772 GCA_963576475.1 Molanna angustata | reverse complement strand
ATGGTGTATTCTATAGATGCGTAATACATTAAATTTGTCAATAGATTTTCATACAGCCATCTATGGAAATATAACACTAATCAAAAGTACAACACGCAAATTTTAACATCTCACAAAGTACAGCAATGAGGTTCACCACCCATTCTGTACATATGTTGCCTATTTGGTTGAGACGAGACTGATGTTTTGGCAAACACGAATGTGTCGTGCTTTTTTTCATAAGGTGATACACACTCGCACACATGTCTATAAGTAAAGAATGTATAAAAAACCCATGCATTACTCTATCAAATTGTTTAACTAGAAATATATAAAGTAAATATATAAGAATACATGAATTCAACACATAAATAAGTATAAATACACAGATGTTTTCAAGCTTTGACATGTTATTTTTTAAAGCATTTTATATGGTGCATAAAGCTATTCACGGACATTCTCCAAAATACCTTATGGATCTCCGTGTACCTGGTGATCTGAACCAAAAAAGATCAACGATTCGATCTGCAAGTAATACGGTCGGGCATCGTCTAAAAGAATGTTATATGTACATATCGAATGAAGAACTTTGGTGAAAGAACATTAACTGTAGTGGGTACGGTTCAGTGGAATAAGCTTCCACACATTTTAAGATTAATAGGCAGTGGAAGTGTATTTAATTTAATTTTTTAAATCCAAAAAATAGTTGTATATACAATAGATATATTAAATTTACAAAATATTAGATATTATGTAAGGATCCCACTAAGGCGAAGCCTGTACGTGGGAAACAAATGGATTTTTTTTTACCAACAGACTCAGATCCACCGTGGTGAGTAGGTGGGAATATTAAAATTTACTAAGACATGATGAATCATGAGCCATACCCAGAAGATCCATAAGAATCAACAACATAACTACAAATACACGGAACAGTTACCACTACAAAAGCATATCAGATAAATTTGGAAAATTCTCAACTTACAGCCATTTTTTCACCTATTTCCTAAAGGTTTGCTTTTTATACTTACATTCGATGGCAAATGTTCTTGGTGATACGAAAGAAGCTTGTTTGTGCAATTCCCCGTCTCCGCATGTATTTATAAAACCTTTTTTTTAACTCATATAATGATTATTACCGAGTTTTTTTTACTTCGGGTAGTATTTTCAAGCGCTCTTGATGTGGAAATAGGAAAATACAACCACTAGTATTTATAAATTATCTATTTATTATTACTAGTGATCTCGCACTAGTCCACCAAACGCTCACAAGTAACTTTTTTGGAGTCAATTTTCGCTTGGAGAATGGCCTGGCTGGTTCGGCTGGGTTCAGCCATTGCGATGAGTGCTTCCGATTTTTGTACAGGATCCACTTTTCATCACAGGTAATGATTCGATTTAAAATACCTTCATTATTGTGCCGGTTGAGTAATGCAACGCAGCAGTCAACGCGCGTTTGTTGATTTGCTTCACTCAATTCGTGAGGTACCCACCTTTCAAGCTTTTCCACATTCCCAATTTGCTTCAAGTGGATCAAAACAGTTTAATCACTAACACCGCAGCCTGCAGCTAACTCGGACGTGGTTTGCGATGGATTCGCTTCCACAATAGCCTTCAATTCTTCATTATAAACTTTGGTCTCCGGCCATCCACGGGGCTGGTTCTGCAGGTCGAAATTTCCAGAACGAAAACGTTGGAACCAAAAACGCACTGTTTTCTTTTGCGGCACCGTCGCCATACACATAATTAATCCTTCGAGCCGTATCTGCAGCACTGGTGCTACGGTGGAACTCGTACTCCTAAATCACGCGATATTTCAAGTTTTCGATTTTGTAAACTGAGCGACGCAAAGAAAAAAAAAACAATTGAGGAAAAAACAAATGAATTAAAATTTTCGAAGCACAAATACATGAGTATATAGCTGTATAAATTTGAATTTGGAATTCCTAACCAAAGAGAAGATATTTGAGATCAAAGTTGCCAGTACGGCAAAACGCCAATTTCATATGTAAGGAACTAATATGTTACGATATTATAGAACTCTGTATGATAATTATAACATCCATGATATGGGTAGTCATGAGGGTTTTGATTTCACCGTCTGACAGGACATTCCCCCCTGATCTATCATTATAAAAAACATCATGTTTTCATCAAGAGATACAAATTTTTCATTTCACATCTGGCAAGTATAATTTTTGAAGAACCATTTATATTGTTTCACAAACGATAATGTAGTTTTCTTGCTTACATTTTCTGTATTTTAATCTATCATTATTTGTCGTATAAAACAACTGTACAGTTCAAAATGGCTTTAGCACGAATGTTTACGCTGTAACGGTGGGGGCGAGAGGCTTGCCCGCAAAATCTTTATATTCCTACTTTAAAGACCTGGGTCTCCCTAGAGGTTAATTAAAAGAACTTTTGGATAGGGTGGTAAACGCAACATTATCCGCATCCTATTGGATTTGGTTACGCAGGGGAGTGGAGTATCAGTTGGAGATTGGTAAGTGAGTGGCTTGAGTCATAAAGGGGCCCCTTAATCCCGTATACATGGTCGCAAGCCCATGTGGCTCGCCTGTTCTGGCTGGTACTCTGGTCGCCTGTGCTCGCGGGCCTGGATGCAGTGAAACCACGATTGCTTTTCTCTTTTGTATCTTACACGAATGAAAATAAATCAATTATATGAATACTTTAACTGTTCTTAAAATAATATGTTCCTACTGGTTCCTACCTATTGGATGTGTTACGAAATGATTTTATCGTTGGGAAAGGAAACGTTTTATTTGGATCGTAATTATTTTGCGGCAGATAGTATCTTCTTACATGTGTATTAAAATTCCATCGCTTTCTGTATGATGGCAATCGAGAACATACGGCGCACAGCATTCCCTTCTTGGCTCGGAATAACCACTATAAAATACGTAAAATCCACCCGGATCCCAGTAAAATGTTATATTGAACAGACAATCTGCTGTTTCATGCCACAATATTATATTAGGTATTTGACTGTTCGTTTGCATTCCTGCTTCTTGCAGCAACTTCGTAAAATACTATCCATCGTATATATCTATCATATCGTTGCAAAATATGATTTCAAATAGTTTAAAGATAATACTAAGTATATTTTTATGCATCAAAAAATAAATATTCATCAAATCACATCACAATGTAAAAGAGCAAAGGTAAAAGTATTGAATAACGGACTGTATCCCGGCACATGACACCAACGAATGACGTTTCTTTATAAATTTAATGAGAATCTTTTGAAATAATGTAGATTCCTGTAAATCTTATTTTTTCGAATATTTTATTTGACTTTACACAGGGTGTCTCAAAATAAAGTTTATATTTAGTGGATCGATTAAAAAAAAGTAAGCCGTGTATCGAAAAATGAATGTGTAGAATGGCGACCGAGAACAAGCCGAAGAGGTGTCGGCAGACCCGTCGGATGACATCAAGAAATGTGCCGGAGGGAGATGGATACAGTGTGCTCAAAACAGGGAGTTGTGGAGGATCAAGTGGGAGGCCTATGTCCAAGAATGAATTAAAACAGGCTGAAGAAGAAGTATCGAATAAATGTTTATTAATTATTAAAGTACACAATTTGGGAATTTCTTTCGTAAAAATAATTTCGTCCAAATGTAGACCCTCGCGTTCGCAGCACTCATTTAATCGAACAGTAAAATTACTTATGACGGCTCGACAGATGGACTCAGTGATGGCTACCATTTCGTGACGGATATTTTTGGGAAGTCGGTTAATTGGCGTAAACTATAGATTTAAAATAACCCCATAGGACTTTTGCCCATATGGTTTAAATCAGGACTGCGTGGAGGCCAATTTATGTCACCTCTCCTAGAGATCAATTTGCCCTAGAAAATTACACGAACTCGTGGCAGAGATGTATTGGACGTGTGTGACGTTGCTCCGTTCTGCTAGAACCATGTTCTTTGGTTATAGCCTGGAAAGTTTTGCAGTTCAGGCACCAAGAAGGCGTCTAACATCTCCACATAACGCTTAGAATACAAATATAAACTTTCTTTTGAGACACCTTGTATATGACTATTTTATTGTGTTTTCCTGTCAAAATATTTCATTTTCAACACCTAATAAATATTCCCATATAAAAAATATCGATGATTTCATTTTTCATGAGATTGGTCACGATTATAAAACGAAGTGAATAAATAAAATAAAGCAAATAAATTCGACGCAAGCAAGTGCGACAGTTCATTCTTTGCTTATTTATGGAATTGTTGGTCGGAGGGGAGAATATGATAGTATTTTAAACCAAGTTAAAGTTGTACCAAAACTAATTATAAAAGTGAAACTAAAGAAAAAACACACTTTTCCAACAAAAACAGTCTTTGATACATTTAAAGTTCCTAAAGTAGAGGATATTTATGTATAATTAAACGTCAATTTTACAAATTTCTAAAGATAATGTTATGTGAAAATTTGAAAAATATGTCGATTGAACCATTTTAAAATCCCCAAAATATAAGACAAATAAAAACAATAAAATATATAATTCAATAAAGTAATTACATTTAATTGCCTCCCAAATGAATTAAATGGTGTATGGTTTAGTTATTTTGAAATATTGACCCAAATAGTTTCAATTACCTGTTTTCTTTTTTGTTTAGGTATGCGTTTTTGTTTGATTTTTGTTTATGTAAAACTTGTTTTGTTTACTTTCTCATTATTTTTCTTTAATTATCAAATGATTACCTTATCAAGCACAACATTCTAATCTATTTGATGAGGTATTGCAGAAATGTGATTATAAGTAAATATCATACATATTATATTTTGTGAATTTATGTTTGAAATATTTTTAAGTGAAAAGAATGTTAAATAAATAAATAAATGTATACTTTGATACAATCCAACCGGATTGTGCAATACTCAGTGTATTTCACACGAGATACTTTAATCTTCGCCTTTTAAACCTAGTTTCCTTTTGGACTTCCCCGAGCTGAATCCCTGAAAATGTTGTTATCTTTCAGTACATACCTTTCAGAGGGAATAGTTTGTGTGAATGCTATCGATGGAAAGTTGGTTCAATATTGGTTCAACTGTATATTTTGATCTTAATTATATCTAATGTGACTATTTACATTGATTGACTTCCACCATAGATTCGATTGGTAGGTACCTATATTTAAAAAAAACAGAAGGTTCATAGTGATGCAGCATGAATTCAAAAACAAACATAAGTGGATTATTTTTATACTGTATTGTGACTATCAACGACTTCAAAAACATATATGATGTTATTACTGATGACCACTTTCAAATGTATGAGAAAAGCCTTTTAAAATAAGCGAGTCACACCGTGTTGATGGTCCAGTTTAGATGCAAAGGTAAGCCATAGTTTCTGGCAAATATCTTATGAATTTTCTGGAAAGTTACATCGAGCGCGGTTCGCACATAGGTACCAAGCCAAAAACCTAAATTTGTGCGTCGATCAGCCTACGTGATTTTCCTGGATATACGCTGATATCTGTAATATAACATAACACTTTTAATTATAAACAAACATATGCGAAACAGTGTAGATGGAACATTTGAATAGATTTTTACAAAATCTTCTAAACTTACACGTTTTTTTACGATTAAGTTATTTTTTTGATTTTTCACTCGACCCGATGAAACCGATGGCTCTCAATTGAATCAATGTTCACATCCGCGGGATGAAAACAAACTCCATTGATTAATTGACCTAAATCAACATTCAAAAATTCTCCCTCTCTTTTTTTTCCCCGCCGAAAACTAAAGCTCTCATATTTTCGGTACCAAAGTTTCGTCTGTAATATGCATTATAATAAATGATTTACGGTGACAGGCGTATCGTGAATGTCATAAAAATATTTCACGCGGAAATCTCTGAAAATAAAGTTTTATTATTCAACTACTGGTTGGGTGTATTTGTAATTTCATTCGAGCTGTATTAAAGCGACAGTCAAAGAAAATCTCACGAACTGACGATGCACACTGACATAAAATCTTTAATTAAAATAATATGTATCAAAATTAATAACTTTTAAACGAAACTCCTCATTCGTGTAATTCAATTACAAGTATCAAATGAAATGTATTATTTTACTTTATATAACAAAAGCTAAGACAATAGTTATTTTGATCCGGTATATTTTTATATGGAAAAGCACCTGATTTTATGTATGTAAGATCCCAATGGATTGTGCTAGTTTTTTTTATATGGTTTTAAAGTTGGGAGCTTTCTAGAATGCATATTTTTTCAAATTATATTAAAATAGAGTTGTAGAGGAAACCTAGTTAAAGGCATAACGGATATCGTAAAGTAGCCAATGAATGTCCTGTACATATGTAATTGACGTGACAAGCAGGCAGCATAAAGCTGATGTGCTTGAATAAGTCCACAGTGTCACTTGTAATCCATCTAGTCCTTTCTTAAAGGAGTTGACACTCTTAGCAACAACCAAATCCTGAGGCAGACTGTTCCAAACATCCACCACTCTATTACTTAGGAAGTGTGGATTCTGAGAAAACACACTTCTATTCAACTTCAGACAATGGTCACGCAAGTGCTCATTTTGATTGTGAGTGTATTTATGCGGCAGTTCAGGACAGTCATAATGATAGTTCATTAAATGTCCCAATGAGGTCACCCCTCATTCTTCTTTCTTTAAGCGTTGCCTGTCCCAAGGCTTGTAGCCGCTCCTCATTATGTCCAATCCTCAAGCCCCGCTCCCAGTTTGGTGAACCTTCGCTGCACTCTCTCCAGCAGTGCAATGTCTTTCTCAATGTATGGCGACCAAATTTGGAAACCTAATTCTAATATCGGCCGGACATAAGTCTTGTACATTTTCACCAGTAATTCTGGGATAATATTATTGAACGCTGTACGTATCAGATATGTCATATTATGTGGCTGATTTTTCACGATATCTAAATACATGTATTGAATTCGACTTGGTTTATAGATTATATCTAAAGTAATAAAGCAATCAAAATGTTAGTGTATGTGTGTGTGTATGTGTGTGTGTGTGTGTTTGTCTCACGCCTTCTGAAAAACTAAGAGCATCTAAAAATCTAATTTATGTGCGAACGTGTACCTGTATACCTGATGCGGTGTCACGCTAAAAATAATGCGATAAATATGCTGAATTTTAAAAATATTTCAATAATTATTTTTTTCATACAAAATTTTCCAAGTCGTATCTGTCAAAAAAGTGTACATTTTGCACGCAAATATCTGTTAGTTTAAAAGTTAGAAGTACGTATTTACACGAAAAAAATTTACTTTCAAGTATAACTTAGCGTTTAAGTGAAAAACATGGTGAATATTTTGTATAATTATAATGTTTAACTTATTTTTAAAGTAAGCGTTTTGTACATAAATGCCGCCATTTTAATATCTTTTCATACAATATTTCATTTTCCTACCGAATGAATATGTTCTTGAAAATAATAAACCTTTGAAATAAATGTAATTATGAAATAATAAAATGAAACACAAGACATTACAGCAAGATTTAAGACATATATTGTAAAAGTCTGTTAATTATTAGTAAAGATATAGGCATAATAAAATTGCATAATTTGTATATAATATTTGATATTTCGGACAATTTTCATTTTTATGGCATCGAACAAACCAATGTAGGTACCTACATATTCAAAAAATGTATCCGAACCATTCGATATTACTTACGTGTTCGAATCGTTTCTATGGCTACAGAAAGAATGTGATATTCAAATAAAATTTGTTAGGAATCGAATTTATTTAGAAGGTTGTTGTAGGTAGGTACCTACCTAATACTATTTACTTACAAATCAACAATAATATACATATACTGATTTCCTATAGGAAAATTATTTTATTTATTTATTTATCAACCGTTTGTCCGATTATAATGAAACTTTGGTGAATTGTCGAGCGTATGCCCAGGATGGTTTTTGGATTTAAACTTTTTTCTTATTCTTCTTCTTCTTCGTGTATTTGGTCGTTTTACCTATGAAGGGGGAGTATCCTGGGAAAAGAAGGTCCGACTGTCCCTCCATCTCTTCACAGGTCTTCCAGGACGGGTTCTGCATATAAACTTTTTTCTTCTTTTTCTTCAACGTGTACTTGGTCATCTTACCTATGAAGATGAACTATCCTGGGAGATGAAGGTCCAATTTTCCTTCCATCTCTTCGCAGGTTTCTGGATTTAAACTTTTTTCTTCTTCTTCTTCATCGTCTATTTGGTCATTTTACCTTTGAAGGTGGACTAACCTGGGAGAAGAATGTCCAATTTTCCTTCCATCTCTTCGCAGGTATCTGGATTTAAACTTATTTCTTCTTCTTCTTCTACATCGTGTATTTTTGGTCATTTTACCTATGAAGTTGGAGAATCCTGGGAGAAGAAGGTCCAACTGTCCTTCCATCTCTTCGCAGGTATCTGGGTTTAAACTTTTTTCTTCTTATTCGTGTATTTAGTCATTTTACCTATTAAGTAGAGCATCCTGGGAAAAGAAGGTTCTTTCATCTCTTCGCGGTTCTTCCAGGATGGTTTCTGGATTTAAACTTTTCTTAACCGACTGATGGGACGGGATGTAATGAAGGGAAGGGAGGCACTAAAGGGCCTGAAGGGACGGGAGGTATAAAACTGCCTGAAGGGACGGAAGGTACTGAAGGGCCTGATGGGAAGGGACGTAATGAGGGATTAAAGGGACGGGAGGTACTGAAGGGCCTGAAGCGGCGGGTCCTGGAGTCTAATTCTTTTTCTTCTTAATTTTATGTAGACCTTTAGGGCAGTTTTTATACTAACTATTTCCTATTGTCTAATTCATCTTCTTCTTCTTTTATGTATACATTTGGGTCATTTTTTTATAAAAATTATTTCCTTTAGTCTAATTATTATTCTTCTTCATTTAAGTACGTAGACTTTTGGGAGAGTTTTAATACAAACTATTTCCAATAGTCTTATTCATTTTCTTTTATGTAGACCTTTTGGTCAGTATTTATACAAACTATTTCCAATAGTCTAAATATTCTTCTTCTTCTTTTTTGTAGACCTTTGGGTGATCTTTTATACAATCTATTTCCAATAGTCTAATTCTTCTATTAGGTATATGTATTTTTACTTATTTTATGTAGACCATTGGAATAGTTTTTTATACAAACTATTTCTTATAGTCTTATACTTATTTTTCTCTTTTTTATTTAGTCTTTTGGGTTAGTTTTAAGTCTAATAGTCTATTGTGCAGAAATATTATTAACGATATGCACACTTGATGAAAATACATATGAAATGAATGGGATATGGGATGTGACGATATAACCTGCACTAGAATCTTTTCAATACTTTTGTTTAATTAAATTTAAACCATTTATATCATTAACACCTAATATATAAAGAATGGGGGTTGTGGCCATTACTGAACTCTTCACAACATTTATATTCAAATTAAAAACTATTTACTATAGTTCAAGTCTTCTTCTTCTTCGTTAATGAAGACTTTCAGTCAAATTGAGCAAAAATATAATGCACACTTGATGAAAAAATATAAAAACGAATGGGATGTGACCAATACTAGATCTTTTCAGTACCTACGTTTGTTTAATCAAATTTTAACCACATCCCAACATCCAAAATTACTAAATTTTCAATAGGTACACATTACAATTTGTTTTCGATGATAATATTTAAAAATGGGGGTTGTGGCCAAACTAATCTCTTTACAACGTTGATAAACAGTCATATTTAAAACCATTACGCAAAGTCCATGCGAGCAGAAATTGTATAAATATTATACTTCATTCACACTTTATAGCAATATATAAAAAAGAATGGGTTGTGGCCATCACTTGAACATTTTACAATACTTAAACTCAATCAAATTTCAAACCACTTTTCATAGTCTGATATTGCAAAATAATTGGGTGACAATATTATAAAAACGATTGCTTTTTCTTTCACAATTTTACATTCTTGGCCAACGGCGGGACATAAAAGCTAGTTTTAAATAAGAATGAATAGTGAATTTGTATTTCTGTGTTTTATGCTAATTATAAATGCAGTTGAAATGAGATCGCTTAGAAGAATTTGTAACAGAACGATGTATGACAGAGTTCGAAATGAAGATACAAGGAAAGAATGTAAGATGAAGAAATATGTAATTAACATAATGAAAGTTAACACATTGAGATGGTTTGGCCACTTGGAGAGAATGAATGAAGAACGCCTGACGAAGAAAATATACAAAGCTGACAGGAATGGAATAAGAGGTCGGGGGCGCCCAAGAAAAGGATGGCACGACCATGTAAACGATATTCTGAAAGATGGAAATGTAAGAAGCGTGAAAAACAGACGAACGTGTATAAGACGATGTATGAATGTTGATGAGGCGATGAATGTGTGTCAAGATAGAAAAATGTGGCGTTCGGTTCTCTCTGCCTACCCCGTGAGGACATGGCGTGATGGTATGTATGTATGTATATATGCTAATTATAACTTGATTCTTGTATTTGAAGTGTCCAGTGTCTTTAGTAAAACAAACACAAATTGGTGTAAAGTAATAATCGATAATAACTGTTTCGCGATACCGGATAAAAATTACAGGAATTCGGTCAACCTGAAATTTTACGAGGTCATATATCAAAAACTGAAGGTAGGTACAAGATCCTCTCCTGACATGTTTTATCTTCCCCAGGGTGCTATTACCAGATTTATCATTTATGCTCTATGAAATTCTGTGTTCGTTGTGCGGTTTTGTCGTTAAAAGTCGTAAAGAATTTCCTTCTGTAGCAGATATAACAATAAACTTTATATTACCACGCCTCAGATAATAATATGGTCAGTGTCTTGTCAAGGAAATGGAACTTAGTAATGCTCTAATACTACTCGCATTCAAGTAATGTAGGTTATGGTATTAAATATACAAATATACATATACACAATTGAATACCTACCAATCCACTTTGGGGAAATATATATTTTCCTCAAAATGTCGCATACAACGGAATACAAAGTATAGAACGAAATAATTTTAAGAGTTGTGATATACTTATTTTTCTATACTAGTTGCATGTAACACATGAGATCCAACTGTCGATAACGATAGTATGTACCTATAGTACCAAAAAGTACGTATAGAAGAATACGTACCAAACTATAAACTCCTAAATCCAAATTATGGAACATTTTAAGATATTTTGTATACTATGCCTACAAGTTGCATAAAGCACATGAGATCCAACTGTCGATGGCGATTGTATGTAAAGTTAAAAAATACGTCCCAAACTATAAACTGTTGAATCCAAATTATTGAGTATTTTAAGATATTCTGTTTTAGATACAAAACATGTAGGTATGTATGTCAATATAGGATTCTACGGAGGTCAGTCCTTTTTTCCTACCCAGAATATGAAAACAGCATGATGATATGTACGAATATTTGGTGATTAAGTATCAATGAGTCCCCGTAGATATTATGCTGCCTTATAAATTGTATGAAACAATGTCGTCACTAAATCTAATTTTTATAAAAATTGTTAAAAAAATATATTAATTTAGTAATAACGTTGTTTAAAAATACAAATAAACAAAGCAATTCACTCAGTCTGGAGTATGGCGTTCCGTTCTCTATGCCTACCCCAAATAGGGAAAGGACGTGATGGTATGGCAATTCACTCATACAGGTAGTAAATCAAAGTGTATCATCTCTCAGTGGAGGTCCCATTGCCAACTATCAAACCTACTGATTCCTTCTTATGAAAATGGATCACACCGTTTAGGCAATTTTATTAAGTTTTAACAATAAATTCGATAATAGTCGGCCTTCGTGGCGTAGTTGGTTAGGTATTTGACCGCTGAACCAAAGGTCCCGGGTTCGATTCCCGGTGGAGACGCTGTTTTTAATTTTTTGTATGTAGTTAATAATGGCGAGCCCGAGTGTAATGTATTGATAATGTATTGCCCGAGGAATGAAATACTTCATAGAATATTACTTTACAAAGCAGGTAGGTTTAAATACTTTCACTAGATATACTACAGACGAAAGACGGCATTCATTAACAAGAAAAAGAATGTGTTCCCAAGATTTAATTTCATACATTATTCGGAATCTTTTGAAAGCCTTTAGGAGGGCTGAGCCCGAGAGCCCTTTAGGAAGAGCCTCCACTGTCATGATACATTCAGAGGGGTGCATTTTATTTATAAAGTATTCTTTATAGATTTGATGTGCAGCTATTATTTTAAAAAAGTGTTTGTATGGAAGGTGTTGAAGTGTTTGTATGAGTAATCTGTGACAAGCGAATGCCAGTGAAGATTAAAGGCCATGTATACAAGACAATGATCAGACCAGTGTTGACATATGGTAGTGAGACCTGGACCGTCACTCGAAGACAAGTTCAGTCAGTGCAAACAGCCGAGATGAAGATGCTTAGGTGGATGTGCGGCGTCACGAGAAGAGATAAAATACGTAATGAATATATAAGAGGTAGCCTGGGTGTACGCGATGTATCCGATAAGCTGATGGAGAATAGGCTGAGGTGGTTCGGGCATATCCTTAGAAAACCGCCAGAATATATAGGAAACACTGCACTGGACCATCGAGTGTCTGGCAAAAGATCCAGAGGGCGTCCCAAAAAACGATGGAAAGACCTGGTAGCTGAGAACATGCAGGAATGTGATGTCTCTGAGGACGATGCTCAGGATAGGGCGAAGTGGAGGAGCGCAGTGAGGAGAGCTGACCCCACCACCATGTGGGATACAAGCTAAGGAAGAGAGAGAGAGTTTGTATGGAAGGTGTTATAAAATCTTGAAGTAGTTGCAATGTTTGTTAAATGTCTTGTCCTGGTGGGGGGTTTATATGTTAAAACACTGTGTTTCTTTATATTTGGTTTATTCCGTAGCAGAGCTCTTGGCCGAACAAGTACCTACACTGTATATACCTAACTATATGTATAGCGGGCGGAAGCGATAAGATGCCGCGAATCGCGTCTCTACCGTTTTTATATTCTTTATCGGGGAAGTGGGCAATACCACGTATTCTAATACACCACAGTAATCAATTATTTATTAAGTACTAATTTTATTGGCGTTCTATGTTCGACTTGAAGAGGGCGAGGTCAAGCGCCCCCCATACAATGATACCATACTGTATAATTGAGTGCACAAGTGCATAATACACCCTTCGTAGCATATCATTTTGAAGTAAATTCCTTAATTTGAGGAAGACATAAAACAGTTTGCGTATTCTTTTGATTGTATTCAAAATATGTTCCTTCCATTTGATGTTACCATATATTATAATACCTAAATATTTAATACTATTTTTTTGTTTGATAGAATTACAAGATGGTGCATTACAAGAATAATCATAATCTATTTTTTTAAACTTATGTCATGAATAGTTATAATTAGTTTATATGAACATGATGTTTTTTCGGTCAGAAAATGGAATAAAAAAGTTTATATCAGAATATTTAGAGACAAAAAGTTAATGTCAAACTATTTCTTTATTTTTATATCATGATTCGCGTTATGTAGCAAAAGAGTACAAGTTTGGTTATCAATAATCAAAGCCGTCTCATTCGCATATGAAATAATTTAACCTTTATATTCCTAAATATAACTGTATGAGACAGTGCCCGTAAAATTCGCCTTTTTTATTTCCTGTATAATCTAGAGAGAGAAAAACTTCTTATTGAATTGATTATCCATAAGGATATCCACTTATAACCCACCGTTTAAAAGGAACTGACGCTTTGGTCCAAAACGGTCTGGTCTATCTTGCAATATGTGTGTTATTCAGACAGTAAGGAAAAGTTGAATAGACGGGCTGGGTCTGGATGTTCAAGTACGGTCTGAGGGGTTATTCACATCCTTCTCGAAGCCAGATCTTCCCCAAACGGCTGCCATACTATCTACCTACTATTCCCAGTTTCGCTCATTTTAACAAGCATTAATATTTTCTAGGTTGCGCGCTGGATAAGTGTGCTCAAGATGAGCGGGAAACGTCTTCCGGGAGTAATACATTTTTCTCTAGGCATACTAAATGAATTTCACTAACAAACAAAGAATTTTACTTACACGGTAAAAATCCACAAATAAGACAGAAATAGGACCACATTTGAAAGAACAAGCATAGTTCATGGACCAACGTAAGGAATTTTTTACTCTTTACCTCTATACGTGCTTTAAAAACTTTGTTCATTTTATAAATATTTAATCTTCAGACATTGGATTTCTTAGAATCAAAAGAATAAATTTCAAGTAAATAAGTAGATTGGTTTATTTTTATCAATCTACATACCATCACGCAGAGAGAACCAAACGCCCCATTTTTCTATCCTGGCATGCATAATTCGCCTCGTCCACATTCATGCATCGTCTCATATATGTTCATTTTTTGTTCAAACTTCGAACATTTCCGTCTTTTGGAATATCGTTTACGTGGTCGTGCCATCCCTTTCTTGGGCGGCCCCAACATTTCATTCCATTCGTCTACTCACTGTATATTTTCTTCGTCAGGCGTTCCTCATTCATTCTCCCCATCTGGCCAAACCATCTCAATGTGTTCACTTACATTCTATTAATGACATATTTCTTCATCTACATTCTTTCCTCCTCATTTCTTACCCCGTTCAGTTCAATTATATACAAATCATCGTTCATCGTTCATCTCTATCCGCCGCCGTACGGAACAACTCGCTGTCGTCTCTGATGCCGGTCCACTCACGAATGTTGCGGAGCCATGACATCTGACGTCTTCCTATTCTGTAAAATATGTTTTCTTTTTATAGAATAAATATGTTTTTACAACAATTTTACTACCGTCCTGTTGCATATCAAAAAACAAGTTGATCTTCTTCCTGGAGTTCCTGGTTCTTCTATAATATCCCAAATTCGTCTCTATTGAGATGTTAAAAAGTTTGTCAATAGAAAACATTATATGACTCCCGACAGGGAAAAAAATCCAATGCTTGCGTGTAATGTACCTACATACCTATACAAATTGGTCTAATCCAATGAATACAAAATTGCTCTAAAAAGAATCTACCATCATCTTTTTAAACTTCTTTATAACATATTGTACTTTCGGAAGTTTTATTTATTTTATTTTTATTTTATTTTATTTTATAGAATACAACAGCATTACAATAAAGATTTATACAGATATACAGAGATAATTTTTATGTTGCCAATTATAGTATTCTAAATATATTAAGTACATACACATTTATTAACAATTATGAAGACAGGATGAGAGAGGTAGGAAGGGGAGTGGAGGGAAGTTGTATTAATTAAGATACAAGTTCATCAGATGTTTGAAAATAGCCATAAGAGTAGATTTTTTTTGAGTTTTCTTTTATAAAATATATTCCTTAATTGCTTTATTTACGTTCAACATAAGTTTATCCATCGCCTGCTCTTAGTTATCAGTTTTAAGAATTTCACATTTCATTATTAAAGATTTTCTGAGATGTTTTACTTATTGATAGATTTTTAATGCTAAAAATATATTACCTCCATACCTTGTTTTATTATTAACATTCACTTTGCTTCAGAATATATTTATTTTTCGAGCGAACATAAATGGTTTTCATTGGAAGACATCAAATTTAAATTCACCGAAATTTATGCGTTCACGCGTTTTTCGTGTAATATACCTATGTAGTAGGTGTTGGTATATAACTTACTTTAACGTATATCTTTAATCCGTTTCTAAAAATACTTTTCTTTAAATTTTTGTTTAGTTCTTTATCTCACATGGTTAATGTTTAGTAAATATAAGATTAAATAATGGAGAAAAATTTCGAGAAGCATATTTTGCCTGGGAAAAGGGTTATCTTCTTCTTCTGCTTATGTTTTGTTAGGACATACCATGTGGATAGGAAACATTCGTATACATATTTTTATGTATTTTTCTTTTTTATAATATTGTCTGTTTGTCCATATTTACTTAGATGATGCGAGAATGTACTTTTTATTTGTTAATCCATACACAGGTTATGCGTTTGTGGGAATTCCGGTTTTTATATGGATACCTATGTCCAGTAATGGACATAGATCTCAGGGGGACGAAGGAGGACTGAAAAAGAAGAAGATACAACTTTGCATTATACATAATTTTTCCATAACATACACTAAAATTTTATTAATATATAAATATCGGCGGACCTCATTCTCACATCCAACAAACCTCCTGGAAGACTACCAAAGAGATGGAGGGGCATCTGGTCTTCCATATCCTAGGAATAGGAGCATTTAACAACAGAACGTTAAGTCTATAAGTCCTAGTCGAGAATAAAATGTATAATTTTCTTTCATCCATAAATTATGATCACATTATTTATACCACACTATTATTCGACCGTATCAAGTCGTCTGCCTCATCTCATAGTTCAACTAGCTTATTTTTTATCGTGCGATTTGCTCTATTTTTACAAATAATTAATTTTGGTCCAAAAAATACTGTCACTAAATGTATATTATTCCATATTGTACATATAAATTACAGCAATTAGTAAAACGGACGGGACTCTGTGACATGACTGTCATCCGGTACTGTCTAGGCTCCTCCGGAAACTATGGTCATTCTACAAAGGGACCTATATGTTGGTAGGTAATATATTAAGAGAAATGACTAATGACCTTATTCATCACCTAAATCTTGGTTTATGTACGAATGTACAAACCTCCAGAGTATATTATATGTAAAATGGCAAATATTCTTATTGATTAATGGCTTTGTTGAAGTCTTGGATTTAATTAATATGAAGCCGATGTTATGGATGTTTGCAAATTTAACTCACAGTTCAAATAAACTGTAATACAATATTTTTTTATTTCATTTCACAAGTATAATATTATATTGATCGATAGTAGAAAAAGGGAGATGGTCTGTATAAGTTAATTTTTACTGATGATCAAACACAACCGGTTTACCGTTCGTAAATATAGCGTCAAATTTATTTTTATTTATTTATTTGTACAAACACTTATAGACATTACAATAATTATTGAATCTGCAATGCCCCACTAGGCAAATAAAACCTGTGTTGGGGCCAATGCATCTCGAGACACTGTATTAGTTGATGCCAACATCGATCGTACATAAAAAGTGATAATATTACAAACAAACATGAAAATAAAAAAAAGCATATACAAAAATGAAAATACATAATATAAAAAAATGCACTAATGTACTTAGAGAAAAATAAAGTATGGAGTCGAAAGGTATGGGTGAAAAATCTCCTCTGCATAGTGTCTGCCTGATACTAAGAGCCATTCCTTTATTTTACTTTTAAATGCATGACTATTTTCCGTTTGCTTGATAATTTTTGTCAAGCTTATTGATTGTTTTCCAGGAGCAATGACTCCATAACGTTATTGCTCTTTTCAATTTTAATTCAGTTCACAGAGAAGTTCAGTTCATTTGCTTGCCTTGTGAAGCGCGTTTGTTCGCTTATACTATGCAGAGTTATATTCATTTAGACATGAATTAATGCAGATTTCAAAAACAGCTATCTTGGATCTAGGACAATTAAAATTCTCAACAAATCGTCTGAAGGGAAAGTTCTATTTCTTTTGTTGATAATACGCATGATACATTTTTCATTATTGAGCGGACTCATGACAAGACAGACTGGGTAAGAGCATATTATATGCTTTTTTAGGTTGTAATATCAATACTGTTTAGAAAATCAATTATATCTTAACGCTAGCAAATGTTCAGTAATAACTTATACTAGGAAAACGAAGCCTATTATATTTAATTATAAAACCCAAGGTAGTGATATTCGTCGAACGAGTTGAGTGAAGGATCTGGGAATTTTGATGGACTCCAAACTGATTTTCCAAGATCATGTTGAATATATTGTTAGTAAGGCACTTAAACTCTTGGGTTTCTTGATTAGGATATGTAAGCCATTTCACTCGATTGAAACGCTTAGAACAGTTTATTTATCTTATATTAGAAGTCGAGTTGAGTACGCGAGCACAGTGTGGAATCCTCAATATAATGTATATGTCGATCAAATAGAGCGTGTTCAAAAGAAGTTTGTGAAACATCTCGATTACAGATCACACAATTACTCCCCGGACTACTCATCTCGCTGTGTTAAGTATTCTCTACCCACCTTACAGAAGAGACGCACAATAAGACACATAATGTTTTTATACAATATATTGAATAATCGCGTCGAAACTCCTAAATTATTAGAAAAAAATAATCTCAGAGTTCCTGCACGTTTGACAAGGAGTGACCGTTTATTCAGTATGCCTGTTGTACGAACAAACTACGCAGGGAATGCATTTATTTATACATCATGTAATCAGTTTGATTCAAAGTTCGCGGATTTTGACATGTTTGGCCCACCGGCCATTTTTAGGAAGATGTTGAGGCATTCGTAACGGTGATTTTCCTTTCCAAATTTTTCCCATTCCTATTCATAGTCCTATCCTTATTTCCTAGCTTGTCCATTGTTTAATTAATTTTGACTGATCTTATTTTATTTTTTTTTGTCGGCCTTCGTGGCTCAGTTGATTGGGTATCTAACTGCTGATCCAAAGGTCCCGGGTTCGATTCCCGGTGGAGACACAGTTTTTAATTGTGTTTTCAGTCTGGATCTGTGAGACGATTAATATCGTAAGTCTCCAGAATGTGGCAACTTGTTATTGGGTGCGTGTTAAAGTAATATTTGACATAGTACCTGTTAGTTGCCCGAGAAGCAATATTAAATAAATAAATAAATTGTGTTTTTTATCTTTCTTTGTATTTTTTGTTTTTCTTTCGTAAGATCGTAATTTAGTAATTGGTGTTACTATTTTGGTTTTTATGTTAAGTAATTAAATTTGAATTTATATGTATATTTAAAAAAACTGTCTGTAACCTTAAATAAATAAAATAAAAAATAAAAATAAAATATTTCTTAATATTTTGTAAACGTGACCCAGTCGTCACATCCTGTTAGATAGATCATCCATATGATTTTGGAATGAGATTTTGTTGTCTATTAAGATGCCCATGTATTTAATTACATTTGTTTTGTCAAGACAAAACACATTAGCATTGACCTTGCTTATAACAGTTATGTAACTGGAGGATATGTTAGGAGCTTGATTTTGGTTGACCAACCTCAGTTGGACTGAAAGTTAGCTATTTGGTTTTAGCAACATTAAGAGACAGAAGATTAGTATCAAGTCAAGCTTTCGCTGTTTTTATCCCATCTTCAGCTATTTTGTATGCATCATGCCACGTTTTAGCTTTGAAGATCAAAACAATATAATCTGCAAACGCAATAACTTATCCTCTTATTGGTAGGTTGAACACATCATTTATATATAGTAAAGGTCTTGGAACACATCCTTAAGGAACCCCAAATGAAGTGTGTTTTGGAGAACTAACATGTTCTTCAAGGGAGACTACTTGGGATCTTTATGATAGATAACCGATCATGAGTTACACCCACCAAACCCATGAGTGACAGTTTCTCAAGTAATCGTTTGTGTGATACTGTATCAAAAGCTTTAGATCAAAAAACACGGCAAGACACCTATATCCATCATCAGTATGGCTTTCAATATACTCGGTTACATTCAAAATTGCATCACTAGTTCTCCCTGAAGCCATACTGATTTTTTGGCAATATGTACAGTCATATAAGATAAACAGAGAAAATACTCTATGAAATAAAAAAAAGACAGACCAATGTATTTATATGCTTACATTACCTACAATTATATCATCTCATATCTAATATATGTTTTTGGATAGGAATAAATAAAAAAAAAATACTTTTGTCCACAATCGATGTACATTAAATAATCATAGAAGTTTGTACCTACAATACAACAAAAAATAAAGTTAAAATAAAATTAATCTACGTTTTAATTTTTTTTTTCAAATATTTTAGAAAAAAACTGTGTAGCGGGCTGAGCCAGCTAACATTTCCCCCGCCAGGCGACCCGACCGTTGTAACCCGTCGCTCGACGAAGCGACGGCGGCGCGGGCTATCTTCTGCCGGCTCCCGCCCAGTCAAGTTGTTGCACCTCGTCTTCTTAATTTCTGTTCACGTACCTTCGCAGTCGTAATTAATCTTAATCAATCTTTAAATACTTTGTAATTATAATAAGTTTGTGTCAAAATATACTGCCTTGTAAGTAACTCATCTTTCATTATATTGAAATACCCACTGCTCTCATAATATCTGTTTAATATTGTGCATCTCTATGCTATACGATTACTACCGGTAACGTATAGTATATTGGGGGACGATTTGTCCATATTACACGTGTGGATAAATCGTGAAAAAGGTACACGTCGATTGGTTCGATCCCAATCCAAACGTGAGAAAGGTTCATTCGTCCGGCGGTTCGATTCTGCCCAAACGGATAAAGTGGAACAGGGCTTCAAACCCTCAGTGTCTTTCCACGAGAGCCATACCTCCAAGGCCTCCCAAATAATGTAATCAATACCATATAGCTCTCAGCATATTAGCCCCCCATAACTGTTAGTAAAGAAATAGGACGATAATTGGATATTTCAAATTAATTAATTCTCGTTTTTATAAATAGGTTTAATGAAAGCACATTTTAGAGCCTTTGAAAAAACACCTTGTTTAGAACAACTATAGTTAATTATGTGTATCAGTGGAACGGAAAGATGTTTGAACGGAAAGATGGTCAATTTGATTGTGGCAGTACGGATATTATCAACACCAACAGAAGACTTGTTGCATATTATAAGCCGTTTATAGCTCGCATCAATTCCGCATTGTCAGTTGTAAGTCAGGCATAGTTTGTGGACAGATGATATGTTTTTTAGCTTGTTTACCTTTTGAAACAATAAATTTACTTTTAAATATTGTATTACTTCACCTGCTACAGGGATTTTAATTATAATATTTTTAATAATTTTCCTGCGACATTATCGCGATGACCTGTGTTATGTTGCCATGTAACTTCATTAAATGTGACATTTTTCGCATTCGCTCCGTGCTATGATTGTGACATTTTATTTTATTATTTATATTTTTGTATTGATTTATTATTGTCTTCGTTCAATTGATGCTCGGATACCTTGATCCTAATTTTTTTTTTATTTTTCTTTATTGCAGAATACTTTAATTTTTATTGTATATTTCAGTCGATTTTTGTTTATAGTTTATAATTATTTATAGTCTTGACTATGTTTATATTATGTTTATGTCTGCATTCTGTTGGTGTCTTCATAAATAAATAAAAATACTTGCCAACTTTTATCAATTTATATAAATAATATGACGTGCTTTCAAAAGCGGCGACAGAAACCAAATAATATCAGGGTATGCAAATGCAAACAATAACATCAATTTTGTCAATAACAGCGCTGTCTCATCTTCAAAATTCGTCTTTTTCTTAAGGTCGTTATATTTCTTTCGACGGTGATTTGACAGTATTCATATGCATCTTTTACGTTTTAAAATGTATTGTTATATTTTTAAATACATTTATGATGGGCAGTCCTATTGTTAAATTTTGTCAAAAAAATATAATTTGACAATGGATATGAAGTCTCTAATAAAAATAAATAAAGACAATATTATAAAGTAATCTCTTCCAATCAACACAAAGCATCATGAAGATTCAAATAGATATGGTACATTATCATATTATGTACATTTTCAAAACAGCAGCGAGTTAAACATTACCATTTTGTAATAAATATGAGGATTTTATATAACACTAGCGGACACGACAGACGTAATCCTGCCCGAACGTTGGTTGGCTCGCCTGCTATCAGCTGGTTTAGCAAACATCAATAACACGGCACACATCATCACGGCATTTCCCACAATGTGAGGTCGCCAGCGACAGTTGTGCGTCATCTTATAAAAAAGCACGACAAATATGTGTATACCCACATATCAGTCTCGCCTTGCCTTAGAGGGCCACATTCAATTTTTTTTTTTTATTGAGTAACATAATATGAACATACACATAGTACAAATATTTAAATTAATACATTTTTTTTTCAATAGGTACTGTCCCAAAAAAGTTAAAAACTTGTGCTTGGGACAGGAGCAAATAACATATCTACATTTAACATATTACATACATTTTACTTATAATAATAGAATCATTTAATAAATTGCAAATCAAGTTCAACTTACAGCTAATACATACAGATGATAAAAGTTTATTTTTGTTTTTTTTAGTGAATAAAGAATAAAAACCATAATTTATCCAAAAAGGAGAAAAAAATAAAAATTCACTTATACAAATACACATACACATACATACACACACATACACATATACAACATACACACATATAATATAAGCATACTCATACACACATGTACACACATACATACATATACACATACATATACATACATACACACATATACATATATACATACACACACATACATAAATATACACACACATACATACATATACATACATACACACATATACATACACATACAAACATACACACGTATACACACATACACATACATACATACACACATACACATACATACATACACACACATACATATAGTGAATATGAAAAAGGAATAGATAAAAATTTATTGTTATTTTAAAGATTTGATTTTTCTTTTAAAGTCATAAAATTATTGTGTTTTTTTAATAATGGCAGGTAGTTTGTTAAAATATTGTATACCCAGGTATTTATAGTGATGTTGGGCATGCGTCTTATTACATTTCGGTATCATCATATTTCCTATGAGATGCCGTCTCTGTGTACTCACTAGATTTTCAGCCCGCTTTCCAAAGGTATCTTTATGTATTTGTTGTAAAGCAATATCTTTATATAAATTATCTAAATCAGGTATTTGGAATACATCAAATAATTGTTTTGTAGTAAAATTTCTAGGTTTTTTTGAGAATGACCTTAATTATTAATTTTTGTGTTATTTTTAGTGATTTTAAGTTAGTCTTATATGTTCCACCCCAACCAATAATACCATATTGTAAAAGAGATTGTACAAGACCATAGTACACTGTCTTTATTATTTTTACTTGCAGTATATTACGAAGTCGCACAAATATATAAATCAGTTTTCTTACTCTTTTTACAAGTTGGTTCAAATGTTCTTTCCACTTTAACTCTTGGTCTATTGTAATTCCTAAATATTTCACTGATTTATTTATCTGTAAAATACTACAATCTACACTTAAACATTGTTCATTCTGATTTTGTTTGCATATGTTACTATGGATTCTGATATCAATATGAGGTGGAATGGAGGAAGAGTTTATTGCGAACAGTACACATATTGTTTTTTCCGAATTTAAAGATAAAACATTTTTATCAAACCAATTTTTAATTACATTTATATCACTATTTGCTTGTTTGGTCACAATTTCCCAGGTGTCACCACTTACAATTATAGCCGTGTCGTCAGCATATGAATAAATTTTACTCGAGATTTTCAATTGGAAAATCATATTTAAATATATTATAAAAAGTAATGGTCCAAGTACTGTTCCTTGTGGAATCCCGAAAGTGAGTATCTCTGGATCACTTAGAACATTATTTATTTTCACATACTGTTTCCTATTTGATATATATGATTTCAACCAATTCAGAATTGTTCCTTTTATCCCAATTTGCGGTAGTTTTTCTAACAATATGGTGAAGTATGTAAGATATTATTTTGCCTGTTGTATTTTCGATAACCCGGGATACCAGATCAATATCGGTACAGACCTTTAGGCTGCCTGTCCATTGATGCGGAGCGAGGGAGCGGAGCGGAGCGAGCGAGTATCGCGGAGCGGACTGTGCGGAGGTAGGTCAAGTTCACGCGACGAGTTATTTGAACGGAGGGCGACGGGTGGTCAGTTCAGTTATACGCGAAATATTGCCTCGCTCCGCCGCCACGCACCGCTTCCGAAAACGTATGAATTTTAAACTAGCTCGTAAATCCCTGTCCACTGGAGCGGAGCGGAGATTTTATGCAATCCTATTGGTTAATATTTCTCCGTTTCTCCGCTCCGCTGCCTCGCTCCGCATCAATGGACCTTAGGAGTTCTGCGACACACACGTATAAAAGAATTTTTATACAAAAATATAAATGAAACTCCTGTTTCATATTGTATTGTTTATCTCAAAAGTCAATCTGTTTGCATAATACAAGGCGTACATATATTTTTTTTTATTTCCACTGTATTGTGAATCTAAACCATACAGGGACCCACTCAAACACACACACATACACACACACACACACACACACACACACACACACACACACACACACACACACACACACACACACACACACACACACACACACGCGCGCGCGCGTACGCACGTACGCACACACACAAATCATTAAATGAGAAGCTGTTTGAACATCGCGAACATCCAGAGGATGGTACTCTATGATTCAGATAAACTAGTTGATGATGTCTCCCAGATATTTCTTATATGTCTTTATGCTGTTCTAGGCTGTTAAAATATTGAAAACCGTCAGTCAAATCCAACAGTTCTTACCAAAATTTTGCTCTGGATACTTTAACAGGCATAATTTACATAGAAGAGGTGTCATATTATGATATCGCTTTCAATACCATAATGTCTTGTTGCTACTTGCATTAAATACATATTATGAAATCAATGGAGATACTCATATAGTCCAGAATTCATTTATAGGACTCCAGAATATAACTCTAACAAACCGCAAGACCTTAATTGATATTACATAATATTTAAGTTGGTAAATAATTTTGTGGATTCCGCAGACTTGAAGAATTTTTTTTTTAATGAATATGTCCCTGTTAAACAAGTATATTTACATCTTCCTACGTTCCCTAAAATACATAAGCAAATAAATTATTGTGCTTAGGTGAACGAAATCGGTCGAGGCAGGATTCGAACTCGCGACCACTGGATTACTAGCCCAGCGCGCTAACCGCTCTGCCACCGACCCATCTGAATTTTCTTTCACTATCCGAGCAGAACAACCAGATATTCCTAAATGTTTTAACAACTACACTTAGAATGCTTTTGTGACCCGTGCTTGCATAATGTACAATGTACAATGCTTTCTTTAATACACTCAACATCTCTACGAGCTCGCTCAGTGCGTTTATGACAGCTGTTTTCTCCTAACTTTCCTAGTACTTTGATTACAGCAGCTAGTTTTAGTGTTTTTTGTGTAGGTAGGTACTAGTAAATTAATTATGTATTAATTGTATTTTTTTTGTTATTGATATTAATTATCCTATTGAATGATGCAAGTAGTTTTCACTGGTCCACTAATTAAGCAATGTACCATTAATTGATTTATAAATTGTGTAGACTGTATAGCTTCCTATCAACCAATAAATAAATAAAAATAAATATACAGTTACAGCAATTAAGCCGCTATACAACAAATTCGTAAACGGCTTTATCTGATTCATGAACTATAATGAAATTGTCGGTTATAATCAATATTGTTGTATTGTTGATCGATTCGTTGCATCATTATATTATTATTGTCTTATAAAAACACAAGTATTGAATGATTGCAATGCGCTCTCGTATATTTCATTACTTAGCCAAAGCGACCGTTATTTATTTAAATGACTTCATTCGTAGCAATAGTAGGTAATAATCTAAGTGCCAATCACAGGAACCCGAGCGGTGGCATGAAGCTTGTGATGAGAATTATTTACTTGACTGACAACGTGAGGTTCGGTTGTAATTAGAAACGAAGGAAATACGATGGTATCCTGTAGCAATTTAAACCGAATGAAAGGGAGGAGAGATACCTTTACACCCACCAACCTGTCACACAACTCAATGCAAGGCTTCATTTGCTTTGGATCGCAGCAAATTCACCGACCGATACCCACATTAACTTATTTTGAAGCAATCTATTGATTGATTGATTTCCTGTTATGCAACATACCTACTTTCATATTATAATCAATCCGTTTTGCTTAGCAGGTAGGCACCTACACAAAACCTCTCTGAACAAACATATTGTAGGTACATCGCTTTCAACTTAGTACTAATATACCAATTATACATCTTCTTGCAAGATCTTGTTCTAGTTAACTTTGTGGTACATTTATTATTACTATTTTCAAACTATCTGTGTGGACACCGGCTTAGAATAGTACTTCCACTTTTTTTTTCTTTATCCTAGGTTTCGGGTGTCCCGTAAGAGCAGGGTAGTGTAAAATACAAACAACAGGCAAAATAACATCTCACCAAGTTCATCAATGGGGTTCTCCACCCATTCTGAATGTTGTCTTTTTAGGTGAGATAAGACTGGTGGGTGGCCATACACAAATGTGTCGTTCTTTCTTTTACAAGGCTATGCACACCCATACAGCTGTCGTTGTTTACCCCAAACGAATGAGATTAAATCCTTTTGTAAAAAGTACATAATATTATACATCCCCTAACCTAACCATAGATGCTGTACCTGTTTATTTATTTGGTAGAGATAAAACTGGATGGTGTTAATTTCAATAAAAAAATAAATCTTTAAGCCGTTCTATTATAACTGTTTTTTTTACTTAGCACAAGTCTACAAAAGTTGTTGGAGTGCGTTTTTAATTTACTAAACTATAACACTTGTACCCGAGAAGCAAAGATAAAGAAAACATTCCAGTATGCATAAACTTATTGAAAACATACATATAGTTAAATTTAATACATATGTTCGTTTATACCTATGTTGTTCAAATATTAAATAAATTAGCCAATATTTTATTAATATAAAGTTAGCTCATAATCCGTTGATCAGGTAAGTACCTACTCAATCATGTCAAATGATCTAGGGGGAAAGTCCGGTCAAAAGGCGGAATCAAAACCATCCTAGTTTACCCATATCGTGGATATATTAGGTCCTTACATATGAAATTGGCGTTTTGTATGGGAGGAACATAAAGTCGATTTTTTTTAATATAATATATTTATTTAATCAAAGTATGTACCATTGCTGTCTATGCACTTTTGCCATCTCATAGGTAGTTCATCGATCCCTGTACTTAAAAAACAATTCGGAGGGGAATCAATAAAATCTTTGAAGGCGGTTTGGCCTGCCACATCGGAGTTGAATTTTTTCCCTTGCAAGAAGTTATCCAAATTTCGAAAAAAATGGTAATCTGTTTGGGCAAGGTTCGGAGAGTACGGTGGATGTCTTAGACATTCCAATTGAAGCTCCTCTAATTTGGTAGCCGTCTGTTGTGCAGTGTGTGGTCTAGCGTTATCATGAAGCAGCAGTGGCCTAGAGCGATTAACCAGCCTCGGTTGTTTAGCAGCTAGCTTTTCCATCATGGTTTGAAGTTGCTGACAATAGATATCTGCCGTAATCGTCTGGCCAGATTTAAGAAAGCTGTAGTGAACAACACCAGCACTAGTCCACCAAACGCTCACAAGTAACTTTTTTGGAGTCAATTTTCGCTTGGGGCATGATTTTGCTGGTTCGGAACGGTTCAGGCATTGCGATGAGCGCTTTCGATTATCGTACAGGATCCACTTTTCATCACAGGTAATGATTCGATTTAAAATCCTTTCATTATTGTGCCGGTTGAGTAATGCAACGCAGCAGTCAACGCTCGTTTGTTGATTTGCTTCACTCAATTCGTGAGGTACCCACCTTTCAAGCTTTTTCACCTTCCCAATTTGCTTCAAGTCGATTAAAACAGTTTTATCACTAACACCGCAGCCTGCAGCTAACTCGGATGTGGTTTGCAATGGATCCGCTTCCACAATAGCCTTCAATTCTTCATTATTAACTTTGGTCTCCAGCCGTCCACGGGGCTGGTTCTGCAGGTCGAAATTTCCAGAACGAAAACGTTGGAACCAAAAACGCCCTGTGTTTTCTTTTGCGACACCGTCGCCATACACATCATTAATCCTTCGAGCCGTTTCTGCAGCACTGGTGCCACGGTGGAACTCGTACTCGTAAATAACGCGATATTTCAAGTTTTCCATTTTGTAAACTGAGTGACGCAAAGACAAAATACAATCGAGGAAAAAAACAAATGAATTATAATTTTCGAAACACAAATACATGAGCTGTTTAAATTTGAATTTGGAATTCCTAACCAATGAGAAGATATTTGAGATCAAAGTTGCCAGTAAGGCAAAACGCCAATTTCATATGTAAGGACATAATATTTATCTTATGGAGTTCCATATTATAGAACTCCATAAGGTAATTATATCTGTTCGGTAAATGTGGCAACACTTCCAACCTTTTCCGATCCCTGAAATATTGTTACCTACATAGGAACAAAAACAATCGTCAATACTCTCTCGTCGTGTGTGAACGCATTGCACTGTGACAGAAAGTTATATAGTCGACTCAAGAGAAAATATACATATTTTCTACCTTTTCGCATCAATCATCGAAACTACGCGCCGTGCGCTATTTTGAATTCCTGAACCGTGTTCAGAGGAAGTTTTAAAGTGTAAATCAGTGTTGTGTCATAGAGGTTGGTGTAGTGCCCTCCGTGAAGACACTACACAAGACGAAGGAAGAAGGCTGCCAAGGTAGGTGCAATATTTTCCCTTCTCTCTATACGCATCATCTTTTGGTCCTTTCGATCCGAATTGTCCATCCTATGGTCCATTCCGAGCCTATTATCCTAAATTCCAGCCACATCGGACGTCATCAAATCGTATTTGTATGACAAAACACACGTAAATTGTGTTATTTCGTTATATTTGTAATATTTCAACATAGTATTATACATAATATTATTCTGAAATATCAATTTATTATTTGAAGACAATAGCAAACAATAACCTCGTTTTGGTCGGTGTACTACATAATTATGTAGGTAAAATTATATTTATTATTTTTTTGTGGCTATTCTATAATTATTTTATTTGTGAAACGGCAATAGTTGCTTAGTTCAGAGCAGTGTGAATTATTTTCTATGGTCAAATATCTGTAACTAACTTCACGTTGTTTACTACTGAACTGACAGCCGTACAGTATAATATTATCTAGGTACCTATATCTCGATCTTATGTTTACAAATAACAATAATAAGTGTATATTATATTATTATATTGTATGTATAGTGTAAAGTATTATATACTCCTTGTGTAGAGTTATATTATCTGTGTTTAAAATGACGAACAAAACAGTTAAGTGTTCACTTGCAGCTTTAAATTTAAAGTGTTTATTCGATTTCGCTATACAGGCGAAATTAAACCCCTCGGAATCGAACATAATAAAATTTAAAGTGCGTTATTCTGACTTAGAGAATATCAAATCCGAATTTTATGAGAATCATATTCTCATAGAAGCCGCGGCAAAGTCTGATTTCGATTCTGAGACACATAGTGATAGGTATAATCAGTTTATCGAAAACTATTATGAAATCAAACAAATATATTTTGAATTATGTAGTGATAAGCAAGTATCAAAAAATAATGAAAGCAGTAGAATTCAAAATATCAGTCTGCCACATATACCGTTGCCTACCTATAATGGTTCATATGTAGATTTCAACAATTTTATCTCGATATTCAATACATTGATTCACTCGAATAATCAGTTAAATGGCATTCAAAAAATGCATTATCTGTCCTCTTGCTTGAAGGATGATGCCTCACGTGTGATAAAACACTTATCCTTAAGCGAAGGAAACTATGATCTGGCATATAAACTTATTAATGAACGTTTTAATAATGTAAGGTTAATTGCAGATAATCATTTATCGAATTTGCTCGCCGTTAAGCCTGTGGAAAATGTATCACAGTTGCGTAATTTTCTAAATATTGTCAAGGAAAATTCGCAGGCGTTAATTTCTTTGAATATCAATGTTAATGAGTGGGACTTTATTTTGGTTCATATATTAATAAGAAAATTGTATTCTGATTTACGCTGCCGATTTGAAATAACATTGCCCAAAAATGAGATGCCAAAATTTCCCAAACTGTTACAATTTTTGGAAGATCAATGTCATGTCTTAGATGTTACTTCTGTGCAATTTTCAAAGGGAAAAACATTCAAGAGTACATTCCATTCTGTGCTACCTTCTAATAACATTAAATGTCATTTCTGCAAGAATCAAGCGCATGCAATTTTCGCATGCGAACAATTTAAAAGGCAGGACGTTAAAACACGTCGTGATTTTGTAAAGGAAAATCGACTGTGTTTCTCTTGTATGAAAAATCACGATATTAAAAATTGCAAGAGTTCCGGAAAATGTAAATTGTGTCAGTCACATAAACATAATACTTTGCTACATTTCGAAAACAAACAAATTGTTCAAACAGTTTCAGATCAAAACAAGTTAATTACATCTGCCGAAATTCATTCAGGCACAATTTCTCAAACGAAGCAAGTCATACTTGCTACAGCTCGCATACCTATTAAAGATTCATTTGGGAACTTTCATCTTGTACGGTGTCTGCTAGATAGTGGGTCAATGTCCTCCTTCATAACGGAGAGTTGCATTCAGCGTCTATCATTAAAGCGCAATAAAATTCAGGTTCCAGTGACGTCACTGGGAGGAAATATTACTCAGGTTCGCGGTTCAGTTTTTCTTACTATGAAACAACGCAGTGGTGAATTAATTTCTACTACGGCCCTAGTACTAAATCGCCTAACCAATAATATACCATCAGCCCGTGTCCCTCAAAGGGTTTTTAATGCATATAAAAATTTATCCCTTGCTGATGAATATTTTTATGAACCTGCTCAAATAGACGTTCTATTGGGAGCAGATTTGTATGCAAGTCTTTTGGATGGCTCGTCAGTTCATTTCTCAGAAGGCATACCCACGGCATTAGGAACCATCTTTGGCTATGTTATTAGTGGTCCATATGATGATTCATCTCATCGCACGTTGAGCAATAATCTTGCGATACATTCCTTCCACTCAGAAACTTCGTTAGATAAATTAATTGAAAATTTTTGGCACTCAGAAAATCTTCCTGAGGTAATGCCTTGCAACCCAGAAGATGATCAATGTGAGGAGTTTTTCATGAAAACTCTTCAAAGAATACCTAACGGTAGGTTCATGGCTAGACTGCCATTTAAGAAAATTCACCCTCAACTGGGAAATTCTTACAACGCCGCGCTGCGTAGGTTTTTAAATTTGGAAAAACGATTTTCTCAAAATGAAAACCTAAAATTCGAATATACAAATTTTATGAATGAGTATTTATCATTGGGTCATATGACTCTTTATAAGGGTGTGACTCAACCTGGTAAGCATTATTATATACCTCATCATGCCGTTTTTAAAACAACAAATCAGTCAAAAAAAATTAGGGTAGTATTTGATGCGAGTGCACAGACATCTACTTCAGTTTCTCTCAACGACTGTCTGTATGCTGGCCCCAAATTACACCGCGATATTGCAGACATCATACTTAACTTTCGTATTCATCCAATAGCTTTAATTTGCGATATTAAAATGATGTTCCGTCAGATTCTGATTGATCCCAAGGATCAGCCATATCAGTTGATTCTTTGGAGAGACTCTCCTTCAGATCCTATTAGACATTACGCCTTGTGCACAGTCACATATGGCGTGACGTCATCGCCTTATGCCTCCATGAGGGTGCTCCGTGAGCTCGCAAGGATTGGGGAGTCTCAGTTTCCTATGGCTTCGAAGGTCTTACAGTCTCAAATATTTGTTGATGACATCATCACCACTGCTGCAACACTTCAGGATGCAGTACTACTTAAGCAGGAACTTATTTCACTGATAAAATGGGAGGTTTCGAGCTACGTAAATGGTCATCGAATTGCAACCAGTTGCTTGAGGATGTACCAGCTGATCATTGTGAAGTGCCAAGATCTTTCGACGTTGCAGACTCGTCTCCTTGCATTAAGGTCTTAGGGATCCAGTGGGATCCATTAGCTGATGTGTTTAGGTATCGAGTGAATGTGCCCGGAGATGAATGCACCAAGAGAGCGATTTTATCTACTATTGCAAGAATATTCGATCCATTGGGTTGGATCTCTCCTATAACGTTCAAGGCAAAATTAATCATTCAGAAATTATGGTTGTTGCACACTTCTTGGGATGACATTCCGCCTCAAGAAATTGTCAAAGAATGGAAGAATTTTATAGCTGATTTAAGTGTTATTGAGAGATTTAATATTCCAAGACAAGCATTTCACGAGGGTTTAACTGAAGTATCCATACATGGATTTTGCGATGGTTCACTCTGTGGATATGCTGCAGTCGTGTATCTTAGAACCGTGAACAATGAGGGTCAGGTGAATGTCAGCCTCTTGGCGGCTAAGTCAAAGGTAGCCCCTGTGCGCACGAAGATGACTATCCCTAGACTAGAATTAAATGCTGCATTGTTGTTAACACGTTTAATAAATTTTTGCGTTTCGTCATTCCTTGGTAGAATCAAAATTGATAATGTAATTTGTTGGTCAGACTCCACTATTTGCCTGTCGTGGCTCCAAACCCCGCCTCACTTACTACAAATCTACGAAGGAAACCGTGTTTCCCAGATTTTAAGTTCTACGGCCCATATCACATGGAGATATGTACCATCAAAATTAAACTGCGCTGACATTTCATCTAGGGGTGCACATCCCTCCGTATTATTGGATCATGAATTGTGGTGGCATCCACCATGGCTAAAGGACTCTTTCGAAACTTGGCCGTGCCAAAAGAGAGAGTCTTTAGACTCACACAAACTCCCTGGTCTCCGTGAGACCAAGGTGATTGCTCTATGTGCAGACATGGAGGAGTCTTTTGTTATTAAGTTTGGTTCCTTGCAACGACTGCAACGAACTACAGCTTACTGCATAAGATTTATCAATAATTGTCGTCACAAATTTAAAAAATGTACCGGTCCTCTTTCTGTAGAGGAGTTAAAATTATCACTCTTCAAACTTATTAAATGGGAACAATTAATTGCGTTTTCTGAACAGATAGACAAGTTGAGGAATGGCCGTCCCTGCTCCGTGAAACACTTGCAAAAATTATTTCCCTTCCTGGATAGCGAAGGTATGATACGAGTTGGAGGGAGACTGAGACATTCTACTCTTCCATATAATTCTAAATTTCCCATTCTTCTCCCTAAATCTTCTCACTTAACTAATCTGATTGTAGACAACTATCATAAGGTACATTGCCATATCGGTCCCAATGCGCTGAATGCTATTTTACAACAGCAGTTTTGGATTGTTTCTGCTCGGCGTGTAATACGTAGTCGTATTCATAAGTGCGTCACGTGTTTTAAGGTAAACCCCAAGTCGGTGTGCCCTCAGATGGCAGACCTCCCATCGGACCGTGTTCGAGTCGGTCGGGTCTTCGAACGAGTCGCCACAGATTATGGTGGTCCCTTTTATATGCGAGCAAATAAAATAAGAAACTCTAAAACCTTTAAGGCCTACTTATGCATATTTGTCTGTCTGGCCACGAAGGCAGTCCATCTAGAAGTTGTGTCGGACCTCTCAACTGAGGGATTTCTTGCAGCCTTCTCGAGGTTCTCATCCCGTAGAGGACTTCCGACGTTTATTCGATCAGATTGCGGCACAAATTATGTAGGGAGTAGCAGACATCTCAATGAAGTTGATAAGTACCTCTCAAGTTCAGCAGTGCAGGAGGTATTGTCAAACAAAGCCAGCCAGCGTGGTATCACTTGGCATTTTAATGCTCCAAGTTACCCAAACAGCGGAGGATTGTTTGAAGCCGGAATCAAGGTGGCTAAAACCTTACTGAAGAGAGTAATTGGAGAGCAGATATTAACTTTAGAAGAGTTCATGACGGTTTGTGCGGAAGTAGAGGCAGTCATGAATTCAAGACCTTTAACGTCTCTGTCGGAGGACGCCTCAGAGTGGAATGTACTAACTCCAGGCCATTTTTTAATAGGTCAACCTCTTGTAGCCGTTCCTGAAAAACGTATGGATGACGTGCACGTTTCTAGACTTACACGTTACCAATTAATTAAGTCGATTTCCCAATCATTCTGGAACAGGTGGCAGCGAGAGTACCTGCATACTCTCCAGCAGAGATCTAAATGGCTTAAGGCCACGATTCCTCCAAATGTCGGAGATCTTGTTGTCATACGAGAGGACAACATGCCACCCTTGCAGTGGCGATTGGGTAGAATATCGAAGCTTGTCTCCTCTCAGGACGGAGTCACTCGTGTGGTTGAATTAAAGACACCTAGTGGTGTCTTGATGAGACCAGTTTCGAAGCTATGCCCACTTCCTTGTCAAAATGACAATGATTTGTAAAGTTTAAGTTTTCCTTTATTTTGTATTAGTTAGGTATACTTTTTTTTACCTTTTTTGTTTATCTTATTTTTTGCTTATCTTATTTTTTTTTGCTTGTATGAAGGTCGTACCTTCACATGACCATTAAGTTTGGGGATTTGTTTGCTATATGTCTCCAAATTTATGTATTTTTTTTATATTTCGTTATGTGTTTGTCATATAGTTTTAGAAGAGCCGTGGTATACATACCAGGCCTCTTCGGAGGGGAGGATGTTCGGTAAATGTGGCAACACTTCCAACCTTTTCCGATCCCTGAAATATTGTTACCTACATAGGAACAAAAACAATCGTCAATACTCTCTCGTCGTGTGTGAACGCATTGCACTGTGACAGAAAGTTATATAGTCGACTCAAGAGAAAATATACATATTTTCTACCTTTTCGCATCAATCATCGAAACTACGCGCCGTGCGCTATTTTGAATTCCTGAACCGTGTTCAGAGGAAGTTTTAAAGTGTAATTCAGTGTTGTGTCATAGAGGTTGGTGTAGTGCCCTCCGTGAAGACACTACACAAGACGAAGGAAGAAGGCTGCCAAGGTAGGTGCAATATTTTCCCTTCTCTCTATACGCAACAATATCCATGATATGGGTAAACACAGATGGTTTCGATTTCGCCGGTTGGCCAGACTTGCCCCCTGAGAAGATTTAATTCCGTTTATTTATTTTACTCTGATTGGTTGGCCGTTAAATAATATTCTTATTTATTTCAATATAGGTAGGTACATGTTTGTTTACTAAATTTCATAATTGATTATTGCGAATGCAAAGTTGTAAAATTGAGGTTCATATTTATTCTACACGATATTCTCATAACCTCAAATTAAATTTTAGGGTGGAATGAATAGTTTTGAAACAAAACAATGATTTAAATGTCGGAAGTCAAAGTAAACCGAGTATGAAGCAAATATTACTATATCATACATAGGTGGATATAACGGTAACAGCACTACTAGTTGGTACTACATTATAAGCTGCTTATAAATGAATAGGAAACTATGTACCTACAATAATAATCATATATTTCTTCCCTTAACAAACAGGAAGTATGGGAGTTAGTTGTCTTTGTATATTTAGAAGCTAGACAATTTATTTAACTCAACATCTCGCAGAACAAACAATGGTTTAGGTAATTACAATTTAATTTAAATAAGAATTATCTACAGTTTCGTTTAGTGTGACATATTTGTACATTATAATTTCACTACATACACATTATCTCCGTGCGTCGCTGTCCATATTGCTGAGGGTCGTGACCATATTCCTCGTGTCTTCAAAACATTGTGGATTTTTGTCCTATACCTCTCGCGACACGCCGCCGGCTGCCTTGATTTAATCAGTCCATTCAAAGGAGGATCTTCTACAACAATAAATATTTCAAGGACGTGAGCTTGTCATCTATATACACATTTAGCATAGAAAAACGGATGTCAAATCACATAACATGTTGAGAAGGTGTGTGATAATGGAACAGATTTTGATATGCTTCAACACTTCCTTCCACCAACAGTCAGCGATAGAGGCAATGAGACTCATGAAAATTTTACTCTCAGGGTCATGTTTTTAATCGTGAACCTATATGAAGACAAAATGAATTCAAACAATTGAATTAAATTAAATAAAAATATCAACTGAATATGAGAGATAATGATGTACTGCATTAGGAAGACAGAGAGATAACGCACTTTGAGATATTTACATTTTTATTGTAGAAATAAATTATAATACATGACTCTAAAATATCAAACTTTGTTTGTATAGTACCAACTATTTCCTATAAGAGGAAAATGAAAATTGAATATAAAAGTGAAATTTTTAAATATTTGTTATAAAAATAATGTTAAAGATTGAAACTTATATATAACATGAATTTACATCAAAATCAAATCAAACAAAATCTCTTTCATATCATACTCAAAATCATGATTTCAATCTATATTAGGTTCAAACATAATGGATTCACATTCATATATTCAGACAATAAAATCATAGAGGTATAACTCATCATACAGCTATGGAGTAAACATTATAAAACAATATCGACTCGCAGCGTGAATAAGGAGATCCCCTCGATGACCAATATCTTCAAATGAATCCGGTTGTAGAAGATGTATTTAGATTTTAAAATTCTCGTGACTATTTGTATCTTGATCCCTCCATGTTACAATAAAATCCAAGTGAAGAAATATGTTTGTGTCCAAGTAAAAATCCAAATGAAGAAATTGTCTCCGACAATTTCCTATATGTGACTCCTTTGTCGTCAGTTATAAAATTTTAGGTTAGGCAGAATTAAATGTCGTACATTTCATCGTCGTGTATATGCAAGCATGGTAATTGCAAAATAATATCCAAATAAAATATATTTCCAATGGAAAACTAAATGGAATAACATTCGAATAATCCATTTGTAGAATTAAATAAAAATTATTTTCGTCAGAATGGGTGCGCAATATCAGGGTAGGATTGAATTTGGGATGACTGACATTTATATCAGCATCTAGATTATAGAAAAGAAAACAGGATTATTGGTTTGAAAAATGATCTCTCGCCAAACTATCTTGACATACGAACACATAAAACAAACTTACCCCAAATTCAGAAATTCAAATCGACGTCGGCCGCCATTTTCCTACACTGGCCGTACCGCTTCGATAGGTGTATGCAAAAAGAAAGAATTTGACATAAGCTTTGCTAATCATAAAAAATATTGCCACCTGACAAAAATCAATTTAGTGTGTTCGCACAAAAAAAACTATAAATTCCCAATTATTAATTTTTCCCTATACATAATTTTCTATAACATGACATACCCGCAACCCCACATAAAAAAAATTTAATAGAAATTTTTTTTTAAAAAAAAAACTGAAAATTGCAAATTATGAAACCAACCCAGAGATCATAAATCAAACCGAAGGATATGAAAAGAAAAAAGGAAATCATTTGCATCATAAATCATCATCCTGAAACAGTTACACAATAGACATGGTAAAACAACGATATACTTATCTACCATTCAAAAAAATATAACCTGAAACATACAAAATCATGTTAACGGATTAAAAAATATTGACCTGTAAAACGAATACTGTTTGAAATATAAAATATTATTCCTTCAGAACATAACCTTCTAATATGTATCCCCAATTCCTAAATACAAATATCTCAAAAAATTTAACTTTAAAATATTTAAGTACAATTTGACATAACAGAGTTCCGCTTGTAAGAAAAGAAAACTCCTAACAAAAACAAAAAAAATGATCCCAATTAATGAAATAACATAACACCCAATTAAATGATAAAATAAAATTAAAACGACTCATTTAGAGTTACTTTATGATCTTTTATTACATCAATTTTTACAAGTATCACTTTATAACAAGTGAAACTTACACCCTAAATCCCAAAAATAATTGAAGGCTCACAAGAAGACTACAATTTTTAAATTTAAAACTTTTCCCCTAACAAATTTTTAATTATTAGTAGAAAATTTGACTAAAAATACTCTCATATATCGCTCATTTTCATTTTTTTAGCTAAAACGACCGAAAAGGCTTTAGCATAAAGAATAATCTCTCAAGTCGCAAAGTACTTTCAAGCGAGATATAAAAAAAAATGATCTCTTGGGAAATCAGATGTCCTCAAGCGAAATACAAAGATTTCTTGGCACATCGGATACCCTCAAGCGAGATACAAAATGCAAAATCCAATTATAAGCCGGAAAAATGCAGGAGCTATCATATGGGATGGAAAGTCTTAATATAAATATTATATAATTCCTAAAAAAAAAATATAACATTTAACACAAAAACTGGTTAAACATTATTTAATACTATTCCTAACATCAATTATAAAAAATTAAAAACCCCAAATCTTCAAAATAAATTTTAAAACATTTAATAAATTATGACAAAATGTCAATTATCACATCTATGAGATTCCATAGAATGAAATTCAGTTCAAGACCAAACAACCACACCTTCATATCTTGTATATAAAAGAAAATAAATAAATAAATTATTAATTAGCAGTGACATCACATACAAGATCCCTTCTCAATTAAAACTATTTAAACAAATAAATTCTGGAACCTATATATTTTATGTTTTCACACAGATTACTACAAATTAATATTAAAATTATTCATTATTAAAAATTAATTTTAAACCCTTCTCATGTTTCCTGTGATTTGATGTCTATCACTCAATGATTAAAGAAATTTGTATTTCTTTTACCCACAAAACGATGTAACCCATCACAATAAAATCTCAAATTCAATATTAAAATTTAATCTATCAGAATCAAATTCATAAAACTGATTTATACAAAAAAAAATATACAATACCACAGAAATTTAAAACAAATTCACAATTTGTTTCTGCTATTCAATCTCCATTACCAGATTTTTAAATTGTTTTGTATTCAAGCGCTGTACAATGTTGTAATACTCCACAATAAAATTTCAAATTCAATATTAAAATTTAATATATATCAGAATCAAATTCTTAAAAACTGATTTATACAAAAAATATACAATACCACAGAAATTTAAAACAAATTCACAATCTGTTTCTGCTATTCAATCTCCATTACCAGATTCTTTAAATTGTTCTGTAACAAGATTATATTATATTATGGTCGCACAACCATAACACCATATAACTAACAATAACGATGTAATGTGCGAATTTACATCATTATCTAAGAAACAAAGTAATTCTGACGACAGATACCTAACAGCATTCACAAATAAAAATTGATCAACTATAAATTGTGAAGTAATACAACTAACTGATGACAGTAAAAAAAATCATAATAAAATGTAAAATATTCATTTGTAAATTTTAAATCCCCAGTCTACATTATAAAAAAAAATAAGATTTGTACCTAAAATAATCTTGTATGTTATGTCGATACCAATACTAATACATCACATCAAAATAAACATTCAAAAATAAAAAAAATAAAATGTTTAAAACAAATCTATCTACAATAAATATTTCACCCCCACTCTGACAATCACCATTCATCATAATAAAAGATTCTAAAAATCTCTAAATAAAAAAAAACTATTTACTTTTAATTAAATCTTTAAATTTGAATAAAGTGAAACAATTATCACTAAATACTAGTTGGATGATATTGAAATGCAAAATATTATGTTTAAAATGGTTTGAATCTAAAATAAATAATCAACGTTAACTTTGTTTGTGTTCATTATGCATTTCTCTCATTACTATACTGAATGTAAATAAAAAAAAATTCCCTAATCAATATAAATAAGTAAACAAGAAATAAAATTAAATGAATCCATTATTAATGATTCATTAATACTTTACTCAAATAAAATAACATTAGAAATTGAGACAGTCCATCCACTTCAAAGTGAAATTCTGAAAAAATAAATACTTAATTATATCATAACGAAAAACAACAAAACGATTAACAATTGACATCCAATCGTTAACCCTGCATAACAATGTCTTTACTATGGAATTTAATACTCTATTCTTATCCAAATTAGAAAAAATATAAACCAGAAATGAACTTCTATTTATTATTTTATTTTTTAAATAACTCAGAGACCTTTTATTGGAAAAACAATTCATATTCTTTGATAGAGGAAAATTATTTTCATAAAAATAATCCCCTATATTATATTCTTCCTCAATTCCAGCCTTTTCACAATCATTAGTATCATTTAAATATGACTCGAATGTATTATTTTGAACTTTCATGAAAGCATCTTTAAAATAAGAAACATGATTCATATAAATGTTGGTGGACGCAACCGAAACTTCATTAAATGAGGAGCAAACAGGATTATATTTATTATGGTATTCCATTTTTATTATGTATTCTTTTTTAGACAACGTAAAATATGGGATGTATCCAGTTGACATCTTAATTAAAGAATTCATCGCTGAGCGAATAGGGACAACATGGTTATACTCATCTCGTTGATTATCATCAACCAATGTGGTAAGTGCCGTAATGGATTTTCTATGTTGAACTTCAACAACGTTGGCCTGAGGTGAATAAAGATACGAACAATATAAATAAGGAGTGTCATTTTTCTTAATTAAGTCCACTGATTCATTCATTGTGTAATTAACTTCGCTATCAGAGATTGAATACGTCTGCTCAGTATTTACAGGATCGACTAAAGAATCATGGATATCTGAATTATTATTATCATTGAGCAAATTCGAATCACTAAATTCATTCATTTCCACCTCACGCACACACTGTGTAGTTTCGGACTCCGTTATTTTCAAATTTTCATCATTCGTAATTATTGATAAGTCTATATCATCGTTACCATTAGACAACTGAGGTGGGGAATCATCCACTAAAATTTCTTTATCCTTATTATCAACATCAATATCAACATATGGTATACCATAGAATTTTTTCAAGCTTCTAATTGAATCATCGTCAACCTCTGATTTTTTCAATTCTTCTATTATTTGTCTAATTGCCCCATTACATGCTTCTGCCTGTAATCTCAAATCCCTCCATGTGTTTGCTGATGGTAAACCACGCATTTTTAATTGTATTTTTAATTCCTCGATTGATTTAAAAGCATATTTTGGAATTAGATCCATAATTATTCGTTTTAAAAATAAAAAAATTGAACTAGATTAAAACTGATAATCAAACAATAAAATACTTCACAAATAATAAAAAAAATGTTGAACTTTTGACACTTCGGTTCTTATAAAAAAAAAACTGATTTCGGAATAATAATTTATGGTTTACATAAATGGACTACTCGAAAATAATATAAATGAATATAAAAATCAACGATTACCCAACTATTGTTCAATATTCTTTAGATATAATGAGATCTTAAAGATGTAACCAAAACTTTATTTTGAATTTGACAAGATGATTTCTGCATCAAACAAGTATATGAAAATTACGATTAACTTTATAGTATGTTGTATTAAACGTTCAAAAACCATAAATAACATAAGACTGACCTTAAAACGATTCTGAATAACAATAATTTGATAATATTCATCCTATAATCAACTATATTTAACGTTTAATATCATAGAAAAGAGATGTTTAATATTAACGCATTATACAATGTCAGAATGACAAATCGTATTTATGTCGGTAAGTAGATTTCTATAATATATAACAATTAATTGCTCGTGATATTCGAAATACAGAAAATATTGAATAGATAACTGAATCACATAAAAGTATGACCGTTTATTCACAGGTGGCGTTAATTCGTTTCTATAAAATTCATTGAACAAATAATTATTGATTCCCTTTAAAATAACAAATAATGACCTCTTTTTAAAAATAAAACACTATATTTAATGATAAACAAAATCACACCTCAATATGGGATATTAATCTTCCTAAAAATAACTGGAAAAATGCATAATAAACTCAAAAAATATATAAAAAAAAACTGTAGTAGTGAAAAATTCAATATAATAAATAATACCTTTTTACCTCCACTTATTTGTATTAAATGTGAGATTTTCCCCTTAAAATCATCTGAATATTATGGTATTAATGTAAAAGCTTCCAGAAGCGAATCTCGAATAAAACAAAATCCAAAATCTGAAAATTGTAAAAAGAATTAATCACACCTGTTAAACAACGATGAAAAATTTTCACACATCCCCCTTTAACAAATAAATCCCCCTAGAATACTGATTGAAAATTATTTAACAATTCCTTTCCACCCTATAATGAAGTTAAAAAATAAATTTTGATAAAACACCAAAACTAAATTGTTTATATTTAAGAAGAAAAGAAAAAAAAATTAAAATGATTATGTTGAAATATTCTCTCTAAAAAAAATCACTAAGTTATTCTTCCAATTAATAATCAACTTTTCAAACAAGAACTTTCTTTTCAAAAAAATAATTAAAATTGAATTTGTAAATATGACTGTTCACTTCCAAAGTAAGAAAAGATCTCTCCCCACAGAATGCAATTACAATCATACAATAATTATAATTTCCCTCAAAAAAAAATACACTCAACAATAATTCTTGTCACTAGGCAATTGATAATTTTTTTTTTACTGAAACAATACATTCTGTACAACATTCTGCATATATAAAAAAATTCAAATTATGTAGGTAATGAAATTTCTTTTGACATTGAAAATTTGTCAAATATAAAAAAAAATCTTCAAATAAATGCTTCTGTATGCTGGAATAAAAAGAGACATAATAAAATTCAGATTCTTTCAACGATCAGTTATAAAATGATAGAAAAAACACAAAACAATCACTTAACTTTTGACGATGTGAGATATGCTCAAAGCCAAATTGTATTGATGTTGTACATAACTGAGCATCAGATCTTTCCTGGTCATCCTCCAAGCCATGTTGATCATCTTAGTGTCCTTGTCAGTTTTAAGGAAGGTTAAAAGGTGGGATTTATATGGAATATAGGAGTTCCTACCTAACGTAAACTTTCTATAGATTCTACCTATTAATCTCTCCCCTCCAAACACAGTACAACAAAATAAAGGTATAAAATTTAAAATCTGGGCGCCAGTCCTCACATAAATTCACGATCCATGAACGCCTAATAGTCCACGCCAAAGAATTTTTAAAAATTAAGCTCCTCGATGTGACTTTAATGAGAAGGGGCCCCACGTTGGGCGCCAATGAGAAGGTGTGTGATAATGGAACAGATTTTGATATGCTTCAACACTTCCTTCCACCAACAGTCAGCGATAGAGGCAATGAGACTCATGAAAATTTTACTCTCAGGGTCATGTTTTTAATCGTGAACCTATATGAAGACAAAATGAATTCAAACAATTGAATTAAATTAAATAAAAATATCAACTGAATATGAGAGATAATGATGTACTGCATTAGGAAGACAGAGAGATAACGCACTTTGAGATATTTACATTTTTATTGTAGAAATAAATTATAATACATGACTCTAAAATATCAAACTTTGTTTGTATAGTACCAACTATTTCCTATAAGAGGAAAATGAAAATTGAATATAAAAGTGAAATTTTTAAATATTTGTTATAAAAATAATGTTAAAGATTGAAACTTATATATAACATGAATTTACATCAAAATCAAATCAAACAAAATCTCTTTCATATCATACTCAAAATCATGATTTCAATCTATATTAGGTTCAAACATAATGGATTCACATTCATATATTCAGACAATAAAATCATAGAGGTATAACTCATCATACAGCTATGGAGTAAACATTATAAAACAATATCGACTCGCAGCGTGAATAAGGAGATCCCCTCGATGACCAATATCTTCAAATGAATCCGGTTGTAGAAGATGTATTTAGATTTTAAAATTCTCGTGACTATTTGTATCTTGATCCCTCCATGTTACAATAAAATCCAAGTGAAGAAATATGTTTGTGTCCAAGTAAAAATCCAAATGAAGAAATTGTCTCCGACAATTTCCTATATGTGACTCCTTTGTCGTCAGTTATAAAATTTTAGGTTAGGCAGAATTAAATGTCGTACATTTCATCGTCGTGTATATGCAAGCATGGTAATTGCAAAATAATATCCAAATAAAATATATTTCCAATGGAAAACTAAATGGAATAACATTCGAATAATCCATTTGTAGAATTAAATAAAAATTATTTTCGTCAGAATGGGTGCGCAATATCAGGGTAGGATTGAATTTGGGATGACTGACATTTATATCAGCATCTAGATTATAGAAAAGAAAACAGGATTATTGGTTTGAAAAATGATCTCTCGCCAAACTATCTTGACATACGAACACATAAAACAAACTTACCCCAAATTCAGAAATTCAAATCGACGTCGGCCGCCATTTTCCTACACTGGCCGTACCGCTTCGATAGGTGTATGCAAAAAGAAAGAATTTGACATAAGCTTTGCTAATCATAAAAAATATTGCCACCTGACAAAAATCAATTTAGTGTGTTCGCACAAAAAAAACTATAAATTCCCAATTATTAATTTTTCCCTATACATAATTTTCTATAACATGACAATGTATGAACGGATATATAGTAAAACGAATAATCATGTCATAGACGATTTCTTTTTACCACAGTCAAATGAGGCCAGTAATAATAAAAGATACCAATAAAAACTATTCTTACATACACCATGTACTTATCGCAAAATAGTTTTTTTTTATTAAAAATCATTCTAACTTGTTAGTCAACCTATTTAATTATTTATTTATATTTTTTTTTGGAAGACTTACAGCTATACATCAGTGTTACATTTATTATAATAATTTAACAGCCAATTAGAAGTCTCAGCCAATAAGATAATAGGCCATACCGTCGGTTGCAAGATAAAAAATATAGCATCATGACATAATAAATACTTTATTATGATTTTTATATTACTTCTCAGGAAACTAAAAGGTTATATATTAATTTACCACGAACCAAACAACAAGTTGCCACATTCTGGAGACTTACGATATTAATAGTCTCACAGATCCAGAAACACAATTAAAAACTGTGTCTCCACCGGGAATCGAACCCGGTAAATATTTATTAATTCAACGCAAATTTTCCTCACGAAAAAAATAGTAGCATCCTAAATCGAATTTTTTTACAGTTGCATATACGAAAACCTCAGTTTTTTTTCCTTTTCCGGAATCAATGATATTTTATAACAAATTATTAACATCTCAATAGAGATGAAGATGGTATATTATAGGAGAACCAGGAACTCTAAACTAATGAATGGATTAGGAAGAACACAGGAGTAGCGAATGTGGCCAAAAGAATAGCGGAGTTGAAGTGGAGTTGGGCGGATCATATATCTCGGATGTCGGACGAACGATGGACAAAAGTTGATGGACTGGAGGCCAAGAACAGGAAGCAGAAGCGTGGGAAGACCTCAGGCCAGATGGTCCGATGACATAAAAAAAGTGGCAGTTCCAGAGTCCAGAAGATGCTGAATCAAGAAGATGCTGAGTAAGTAAATAAGTAAGGAACTCAAGGCACCTACAAACTATCTTATAACAGGTCGTATGCCCTGTAGGTTTCTTGAGTTTCTGGTTCTCTTATAATTTTCCATCTTCGTCTCTAATGAGATGTCAAAAAATTGTCATTACGTAGCACCCTACTTATATTTTTCTGTAAGTGATCAAAAATTTTCAGGCACGAACAGATGTAGGTTGTAGGCATATAAAAAATAAGTAGGTACCATTCAGTTATTTTACAAAATCCATGTTGATTCAACATAAATCAGATCCATTAAGTTTCCTTTCCAAAAATGTACACGGTATTAATGATGAAAAAAATATATACCTACCGTTCGAATTTAGATTTTTTATCAATGTCACGTTCGTTTTGAACCAATTTCTCGTTCATTTTCAAGATGAACCCTCATGTAAATAAACATATCTGTGAAGCGAAATGAGTAACAATAAGCGGGATATGTTTTCCGTGATGTTTTTAGCTTCGAATTTTTGCCGTTAAAAGCTTTGCCCGGATGAGAACACATTGTCGGAGCTTAATGTTCAATGTTCCCCGTCACGTACTGTGCCATATTGGGGTACGGGGAGAGATTAAACTTATCTATGGTTGTCACTTCCCTTTACAGTTACTATACACTAAATCTTGCGACGATATCGTTTCGTCTACACTATTGTTATTTTAATTCGAATATTCTATCAATAATAACGAAGGTAAACAGATGAATAAACGGTTTTGTTAAGAATCGACTTTATTATTTGATCGTCACGACAATGCCAAACACAACACTTACGACTCTGATACAAAACTAACGGACCTATCCAACTCCACAGTGGCGACCGAAGACCGGAAAGGACTCCAACAAGATGAGCTGATGATATAAAAATAATGTCATAAGGTCAATGGCAATGGAGTAGCAAGGGATAAAGAGGAATTGATGTCGAGAAGGGAGGTCTAATTCCAACACTAAACGACTCATGGCTGATGGTGATATATTTACCAAAGAATTTTGAAGATGCGTAAGATCCATTCTAACATACGCCATTGAATCCTGGGGGGCAAGTCTGGTCCAACCGGCGAAATCAAAACCCTCGTGATTACCCATATCATGGATATAATTATCATAATATATGGAGTTCTATGACATCTAAAGATATTGTATATCTTATTGGAAACGTAAAGTTATTTTCACAACAGTTTAGGATATATTAGTAAAGTTGAAAACATCAGTTGTACACGGAAAAAAATAAAAAATGATTATTTACACGTGTTGCGTTATGTTGAAAATAAAAACCAAAGAATATTAGTGCAGAAAAATTGAAATGTAAGGTTTAGCGACATGACAAACATGCCCGAACAGTGCTAAATACGTATGAGTAGTCTACGCCATAGAAAATTTGAGTTCAAATTATTATCTATGGTGCACTTATTTTGTGGATTTTAGTTTAAGGAACAACGTCAGTTATCTAATACGAAATCAAGTTGAAATGACATTAATTCTAAAATTTTAGAACGTTCCTATTTTAGTTCAAAAGATTACAGAATTGAAAACAACCAAGCCTTTAGGTACCTACACATGATCCCTCTCTTTCAATCTAGTTCTCAAATTGTAAATACAATAAAAGGAAATATTCATGTTCAGACATCACTTATTAGGTTTTATTTATTAAATAAATTGAAATTTTGAATAAAATATGGTAATTTGTATTCCTTCAAATTTCACAAATTTATCTATCAGCCTCCATTTGATACTAACATACTTGTTTGTTTGTGCAAAGAGAATTAAATTTATTGATATTGCAGTTTTAAATTGTGCTTATATTTTTGAATGTGCGACACGTATGCTGTTAGGTACAATTTCTAGTTGTAGTCCGGACCTCACAAAGATAAAAAACGAAACATTTTTCATCATTTTACATATGTACATAAGTACCTATCCCTGAGACTTATTGTTGGGATGAGAAAAATATACGTAATTTGATGTCTAGAGATTTGTAAACAAGAAGTTCCAATTACATATGCTTATTTTTCAAACTCAAGAATGTATGTTTCTTGGAAAAAAAGAACGAAATTTGGGGAATATTAAATTACGGGAAAAAATTGATTCCCCGTAGGCTTTGAAAATCAACAAAAGGACACAACTATCAGTACCTAACCATTTTTATTTTCTCGTGTGTATTTTGTTTATTTCATGAATTCTTTTATTTCTTCCTGTGTTAATGTTTATTTCATTTATTTGTTTTTCTCAAAAATCATACATGGAAAATCAAACGCAATAAAGATGGCTGAAACACCCCACAAAGGTGGAACAATTAGTAGTCCACCTCACAAGAAACATGCGCAAATAGACCCTACACTGAAAATAAATGTTGATAGTAGTATATATTCATGTTTTAGTGGACGACTAAACATGGATGGTTACTTTAGATGGAACAGTGCTCACTGGGTTAGTAATCCAGTGACGGAGAGTACGAACCCCGCCCTATCAGCGACCGAAACGAATATTTTACACACAGCCAAAACGTACAGTTATAATGCTTATAACAAAAGTTTGGCTAAAATATTGGTAGCAAAATTCAATCAGTATTAGATTAAGAATAAAAATCATACCGGAATTAATTTCATGACTAAAACAGTAATGTGATTTTATAGACCGTCATTAACTTTAATGATGTAAAATAATTCCATATGCACTATATATAGTTAGAGTATTGGTTCTTGGAAACAAATTAGTCAAAAGCAATTTATTGAAAGTGTCAATACTCTCTGAGCTCCACGTATGTCAGGCTGTAATTAATTTCATCTCAAAGGCTAGTACAGTTAAACCACACTCATTTGTATCCGGCTTTATTTAAATTAAAAAATATATTTAATATGATCGGAAGGCGAGATTTTCAATGTTTATTTTATTTAACAAAGCGTACAAAGGCGGACTCATTACCGTAAGGCAATCTCTTCCGACCAACCAAAGCAACGTGAATATTCAAGTGAATTTGGTAGGATCATAATATGTGCATAAATATATATGTACATCGTAGTAATTACCTTAATAGAAAATATGACAATAATGAAATGAAGGACGCAGAAGAAATTTGTAATATTTATCCAACTGTCGATTCATTCATGAGAATTCAATTCTCTGAATGAATCGACATTATTAAGCCAAGATGCGTGTACGAAGGAACATTTTGTATGGTACTTACTTACTTTCCGTGTCCGGAACACCATCATATTGGTTGGTGCTCCGGTGGTGGAAGGATTGGCCGGCATTCTGCCGTTTCCAGGGACGCCCGATTGCTTTTCCGAAGTGTAGTGGACTTTTTGCATGCTAATAACACCAACTAGAGGCCTCGCAGCATATATGTTCATTTACATGGATTTACTCAGAATTCGGAGTAGAACATTTTATGTGAGTTTTGTGTGTGTGTGTGTGTGTGTGTGTGTGTGTGTGTGTGTGTGTGTGTGTGTGTGCGTGTGTGTGTGTGTGTGTGTGTGTGTGTGTGTGTGTGTGTGTGTGTGTGTGTGTGTGTGTGTGTCTATCTATCCCCCCCTTATAACTTTTGATCCGCTCAATTTACAGATCCCAAATTTTCAAAATATATAAACAGTTATAGGTGTACAAAATTTTTATACTCAGAACTGTAAATTTTTGTTTCAGTCAGGGGTTATCAACTTTTGATATTTTGGTTTATTTTTCCATGTATCTCAGAAATCATAAAAGCTAGAACGCTTAAATTTGGTATAAACATAGGCAAATACAAAATCTCAAATTAGTTTTTTTTTAAAAGCCTATTTTTCCAATTTTTTTTTAAATATCGAAAAAAGCCGACACCCCAATTAGATAATTTAATTTTGTATAAAAAATATTACCATTGTATTAGCACATCCCATTTTTTTTTAACAATTTTTATAAAAATTGAATTAAGTGACGACATTGCTTCATACAATTTGTATGGCAGTCGCCTTTTTTTTTTTTTAACATGTCTACGTAGGGGACGCCAGCTATTAGGATTTGGGTCCATTTTACTCTTCAGAAGAAGCGCACTACGTAGCGTTGGGAGGGAATTGCAATCTAGAAAAGAGTTTATTAATTCGGATTTTTAAAAGACCCGGGTTGTACGAAGATGGAAACACAGAATTCGGAAGATCGTTCCACAGTCGGGCTGCTGTATTAATAAAGGAGTTCGAGAAGCGACTTGTTCGTATATGTTGAAGGTCCACTGTGAATGGATGCTGCGATTGAGTGAAGCGAGTAACTCTGTTGCGAGTGGGTGGAGGAGGGACCAAAGATGCAAGTTCTTCTGAGCAATTCCCGTGGTAGTATCTATAGAATAAACTTAAAATACCGACTCTGCGTCTGTGTTCTAGAGATTGCAATCCATCAGTCAGTGATGGATCATCAATCAGACGTATAGCACGCCTTTGGACAGCGTCGAGGGTATTCAGTAGGTATTGGGGGGCGCCACTCCAGAGGTGACTGCCATATTCAATAATTGGGCGTAATTGCGCTTTGTAGAGTATACAGATCTGGGTCTTAGTAAAATATCTGCGCGCTCTATATAGTACGATCAATTTTTTGGAGGCGAGTTTCACCTTAGCTTCGATGGAGCCCTTGTAGTGTAATTGGTTCGTTATAGATACTCCAAGCAGGTCGATAGAGCTGCTGTTAGGTAGGGTGCTTCCGTTGAAAGACACTTGCAATTCATTGGGGTTTCTCTTCGCAGAAATTAGACAGGCTTGGGTTTTTGAGACGTTAAATGAAACAAGATTACTTTCACCCCAAGTATTGATTGAGTGGAGGTAGCTATTTATTTTTTGATGAAGGTCTTTCCGGGCTTCTGATATTTCACTCTGTTGAGGAGGTTTGTCAAAAGAGAAATTGTCATGGACTGTGCTGTCATCAGCGTAACAGTGGATGGGGGCGCGTAAGAGCAAGTCATTGATATGTAGGAGGAATAGGTTTGGAGATAGAATGGACCCTTGAGGGACTCCCGCATTAATGGAATGGGGAGAAGAAGAGCAACCGTCCACTACAGTTATGACTTCGCGATCTTTCAAAAAATTCGCAATCCAAGTACACAGAGACTGGGGTAGTCCATAAGAAGGAAGTTTCATTAAGAGAACTCGGTGCCAAACCCGGTCGAAAGCTTTAGAGATGTCAAGGGCAACAGTTTGAGCTTCTCCAAAGCGTTCCATAACTCGACCCCAAACGGATGTCACATACGCGAGTAGATCGCCACAAGATCGATTTCCACGAAATCCATATTGGCGGTCGCTTAAAATTTTGTTTGCTTCGAGGTATGTGATCAACTTGGTGTTTAGTACCCTTTCCATTATTTTGGAGAGTACAGAAGTAATAGCGATGGGTCGGTAGTTAGATGGGTTGGAGCGATCACCTTTTTTGGGAATTGGGTGGATGACCGCTTTTTTCCAGTCACAAGGGACAATACCAGTTTTAAACGAGAGTTTGAAGAGTTTAATGAGAACTGGGGCTAGTTCGGCGGAGCATTTTTTTAACACAAAAACGGGAATTCCATCTGGTCCATTAGCTTTGTTAACATCCAACCCTCGGATGGCGAGTAAAACCTCAGAGAAGTTAATCCTTATTTCTTTCATTTTAAAACCACAATGTGGAACTGGTTGAGGAGTTTTTCCTCCGTCGTCAAGGGTTGAGTTATCTGCAAATAATTTACCGAGAAGATTAGCTTTGTCGGTGGCAGAGTTAGCAATGGATCCGTCATGGTTCGTTAAAGGTGGAAATGAAGATGTGCAAAAGTTCTGACCTATGGAGGTTGACAATGACCAGAATCTTCGGCTACCGTTAGGGCATGAGGAGAGTTTTTGACTTATATGTTGGTCATGAAGTTTTTTAGCCTGATTAATGGTTTTTTTACAATCCTTTGTCATCTTGTTGTATGCTTTCTTGTTTGACGGGGATTGAAGTTTTTGAAATGTTTTGAAAGCCAGATTTTTACGCGTGACTGCTTCTCGGCATTTGGAATCAAACCAAGGTTTTGTGCCTGGTCCGCAGGTTTTGAGGGAAGAGGGAATATAGCCATCCATAGCAGAAGTGATGACATCCCCTACCTCACGCGCACAGATAGAAGGGTCTTTGGTTCTAAAACAGACTTCATTCCAAGGAAAGTCGCGAAAGTATATTCGCAGTGCATTCCAATCTGCTGACTTGTATTGCCAAATTTTCCTTTTAGGTTTTTCGGGTGGAAGGTCCGGGATGAAGTGAATGGCCGTTTGCACAAGGCAATGGTCTGAAGAGCCCAGTGGGGCTGTGACTTTCAGTGTGTATCCCGTTGGCGAGGTAGTCATAAAAAGATCAAGCAGATTGGAACGATGCCCAGAGACATCAGGGATGCGAGTTGGCTCTTGAACAAGTTGCTCCAGGTTATGACACAAAGTAAAGGATTCCGTCATGCGGCCAGCCGAATCGGTAGTTCCCGATTTCAGCCAATCGGAGTGATGGACATTGAAATCGCCGAGAACCGCAAATTCTGCCGACGGGTAGCGAGACAGAAGACTGTCAATGGTTTCTCCTAAGTATTTGAAAATCTTGGAAGAATCATAATCACTCATATTTGGAGATCGGTAGATACAAGCATAAATTTTTATGAATTTGTTAGATTTTAAACGGACCCACATAACATTGAAGGCGGGGTTCTCGAACTCCTTCAATCTGACACAGTTGATGTCTTAGCGGCTGTAGAGGCACAAGCCTCCTTTGGGCACAAACATGCTTTCGAGTATGTACCCTGGGCAGTTGAGGTAACTTGTGTCGGGTGGATCTTGAATTTGTGTTTCCGTGAGAAAGAGCAGGTGTGGTTTTTGAGATTGCAAGTAATGGTGAACAGAATTTAAATTACTGTGGATACCTCTTTTTTAGTTTACGATACTCCAACGGCCGAGACCCTTATAGGGTCTTTTACGACAGGCAGTGCCTTTCTTTGGTAGACCGGCTATACCTATACCCAAGTGCAATAAAGTGTCAACAACCGAAATCTGTGAGAAATGTGCAATTCCTGTTATGTCGAAGACCATCTGGATTCACGAGTACAAGTGCACCGAGAATGTGGTACTATGAAGAATGTTCACCGAGAAATACTTATGACTTGTTACGCATAGTGGAAATCACCTGTAAAAATAGATACAAAGTGTAGGTAATTATAAGAATCTGACCAATTTTATTTGAACTGCGCCTAGATTTAAGTGGTTTAAGTGATTAAGACTAATTTTCTATGAACTGTGCCTAGATTTAAGTGATTTATTATAAGAATCTGACCAATTTTATTTTAACTGCGCCTAGATTTAAGTGTTTTAAGTGATTAAGACTAATGTTGTGCCCGAATTTAAGTGATTTTCATAAGTGTATAGTTGTTAAGATATAGTAGGTATAGTGCGATAAGTATTTTTTAGGTAATGTTTCTATATTTGTGTGTGTATTTGTGTGTAGTTATAAATGTTTCCTAGTTATAAGTTTCCAAGTTATAAATGTGTGTATTTGTGTGTAGGTAATGTATGCAAAAGTGTGATGTATGTATAAGTATCAAAAGTGTTAGTATAAGTAAACCCCAGGACTTACCAAAGGTAGCAATGCGACCCGCCATCCATTATACCCAAGTCCACGGGGGAGGCGATAAGAGGAGGACCGAATGCAGATTTGGTGTATGGAATGTGAGAGGAGGAATGGAAAGAAAGATGAATGAACTGTGTGATGTGATGAGAAAGAAAAAAATAGATATACTTTGCTTGACCGAAACGAAAAGAAAAGTTAGTGGCATGAACGAAAGACACGATGGAAGAATGGAACTATGGTCGGGCATAAATGAAGACAATTTAGCATGCGAGGGAGTAGGGGCGGTTTTAGATGAGAGAATGGTAGAGTGTATGAAAGAGTATAAGCTAGTAAGCTCAAGATTCATGTGGATCAAATTTAAGATGGGAATTACAGGGGTGTTTCTGCTTATAGGATACGCACCTGTGAACTCTAGCTTGGAAAATGAAAAAGATGAGTTTTGAGCAAGTGTAAGAGAGGAAATGAACAAGAAAAAAGACAATGAAAAAATGATTCTGGCAGGCGATTTGAATGGCTGGGTAGGAATCCGGAGGAAAGATTTCGAATCAACTCTCGGTCCTTACGGTGACAGCAGAGTGAACGATAACGGTAAAATATTGTTAGATTTATGTGTGGAAATGGACCTTTTTGTGTCAAACACAGTTTTTGACCACAAAAGGATCCATATGTATACATGGGAAAGAGAAAATGAAAGATCCATGATAGATTTTGTATGTGTGGACTCTGCTTTAAGAAAAGTGACAGTTGATACGAGGGTCTACAGAGGTGCCGAGCTAGAGACAGACCATTTTTTGGTTGTCACAAAAATACGCCTGTTCACTGGTTGGCGCTCTAAAACCAATCGTGGAAGCCTGCCACCGCGTATCAAAGTAGAGAAGCTGCAAGAGGAAAGTGTTAGACAAGAATTTGAAAGAAAGATCGAGTGTGCTTTAAGTCCCCACGCAGTGACAGAGATGGATATTAGTGACATATGGAGTGTACTCAAAAACACTGTACTCAGTGTGGCTAAAAGTGTGTGGTGAAGCAAAAAGAGGTCGAATGAAAGGAGATGCCTGGTGGAATGAAAGAGTAAAGAAAGTAGTGGAAGAAAAACGGAAAGCGTGGAAGGAATGGCTGGCATATAAAGGATCTGGAAACGAGAAGGAAGAAAGAGCTAAAAATATATATAATGAGTGCAAGAGGAAAACAAAAGTAACAGTAAAAGAAGAAAAGAATGCATTGAGAGAAAAGGAAAGCGTGAAAATTGTGAATGATTTTTCTGGGAACACAAAAATGTTCTGGAAAAGAGTAAATCGACGAAAACAAGGAGTAGTGCGAGGATCAAAATGCATACATGATAAAGATGGATGTATGGTTATAGACGAGGAAAAAGTCAAGGAAAGATGGAAGGAATATTTTGAAGAGTTATATGAAAGTACACAGTGCGAAAGTCTGACGAACAACAGAATACCGATAAATGAATGTGAGAATGACAGCGAGAAAATTTCAATAGAAGAGGTCGGAGAGGCAGTGAAGCATGCACGTACAGGAAAGGCTGCGGGATTTGATTGCATACCAACTGAATTCATCAAATATGGTGGCGAAAAAACAATGGAATGGTGTCATTGCCTCTTCAACAAATGTTGGGAGACAGGACATACTCCGTCAGATTGGAGAAACGCAGTGATTGTGCCCCTCTTTAAAAAAGGGTCAAAATTAGACTGCAAGAACTACCGAGCTATCAGTCTGCTGAGTTCAGTTGGAAAATTGTATGCTAGGATACTAGATCAAAAGTTGAGAAAGGCTACAGCAAGCAAGGTATGGGATGTACAAGGAGCGTTTGTTGGAGGTAGAGGATGCACCGACCAAATTTTTTCCCTTCGAATGGCGACTGAAAAGGTTCTGGCAAAAAACCAGAAGCTTTTCTGCGCTTTCATAGACCTGGAAAAGGCCTATGACAAAGTAGACCGTGAAAAACTCTGGAACGTGCTATCAGTGTATGGAGCGGGTAGCAGGCTGATAGGGGCAATATCATCTCTATATGAGGAAAGCCAAACCTGTATGAGAATTGAAAACTCTCTCACAGGATGGTTCTCCATTAATATGGGAGTGAAGCAAGGGTGCGTACTATCACCGTGGCTCTTTAATCTATACATTGACTACTGTGTGAGAGCACTAAAGAATGAGAACATTGGGCTGAAACTGGAAGGTGTGACTGTATGTGATCTAATGTATGCGGATGACAAAGTATTAATGGCTGAAAGCGTGGAAGACTTGGAATGTTTGGTTAAAATAGTATTCGATGGATGCATGCAAAATGGATTGAGAATGAATGCAACTAAATCTAAAGAAATGGTATTTGAGAAGAGCGAAAGACGAACAAAATGCGAGATACGAGTGGAGAATGTAAAATTAGAACAAGTGGATGAATATTTATACTTAGGAAGCATGTTTCAGCGTGATGGAAGATTGGAAAAATATATTGAAAGGAGAGTAACGGCAGGTAATAGAGTGAATGGTGCATTAAGACCGGTAATGGCTGACCCAATTATTTCGAGGCAAGCAAAGCTCGCGGTACACAATGGTATCGTCGCACCGACTCTAATGTATGCTAGTGAGACATGGACATGGCAGAAGACGCATGAAAGTAGAATTAACGCGGTTGAAATGAGGTCACTAAGACGAATGTGTGGTAAAACGATGTATGATAGAATAAGAAATGAGGATATTAGACGAGAATGTATGATTGAAAGAAATATCGTAAGTAAGATGAAAATAAATGCCCTAAGGTGGTTCGGCCACATAGAAAGAATGAGTGATGACCGTCTGACAAAAAAAGTATACAAGGCTGATAAAAGAGGAATGAAAAGTAGAGGTCGGCCAAGAAAGTTGGCACGATCACATAAATGGGATTTTGAAAGATGGAGATGTTAGAAGTAAGAATAATAGAAGAGCGTGTATGAGACGATGTATGGACGTGAATGAAGCGAGGAATGTATGTCAAGAGAGAGGAGTCTGGCGTTCGGTTCTCTCTGCCTACCCCAAATAGGGAAATGGCGTGATGGTATGGTATGGTATGGTATGGTGGATACCTCTGATGTTAGCGAAGTCTACCAACAGTTCACAAATGGTGCGAGGGTATGCAGTCTTGGTTGTCGCTGTATAAACATTATTATTGGATTTATCTGTCATGAAGGTTTTGTGGGGGGGGGTGGCATTGTGAAACGAGGAGATCAGAAGCCCTTTTCAAGGACATTTGTTCCGGCAGCTGCGCTGCTAGGTTGAAGGAGGGAGGATATGGCCGTGAAGGACGCCTGGTGCCCCCCGCATACAACTGCTGGGACCTCGTCCGGTCACGATCCGGCATAACAATTGCAGCGAGATTATGCGCCGACTGATAGGGCAGCCAACCCGTAGTCGTTAGCTTAGGTCGGGCCCCTGTACTATTCGGCGGCCGGCCAGCGACGAACCGTTTCACACAGATCTCCCTCGGCTCACACCTCCAACCAGACCCGCCGCGCAGCGGCCGGGATGACATCATCAAGATAGGCCGCCGATCAACTCCAACACCAAAGCAAAGGACCCCGAACATGGCGAGCAATTTTAGGGGACCATAAATGCAGTGGCTTGGTAAACCAGTATAGTATACTGACCCCAGGTCGAAGGCAGGGTTTACTTTCCAATCCCAGAGGATGGGTTGGGGGTGAGCAAACTCACCTTCTCCCAAAATAAAGCCTATACACAATATGCAAGAAGACTTAATAGTTTGGTAGGTACTTAATCTCCAAACATACATACAGAACCATCGTGCTGTTTTCATATTCCAGGTAGGAAAAGAGGACTGACCTCCATACTGTCCTATCTTAACATACATACCAACATGTGTTAAAATTTGCAATAATTTGGATTTATGGGTTTATAGTTTGATTCTTATTCTTCAACTATACATACTATCGCAATCGACAGTAGGATCTCATGTGTTACATGCATACATACATACATACATACATACCATCACGCCATGTCCCTCACGGGGTAGGCAGAGAGAACCGAACACCACATTTTTCTATCTTGACACACATTCATCGCCTCATCAACATTCATACATCGTCTTATACATGTTCGTCTGTTGTTCATGCTTCTTACATTTCCATCTTTCAAAATATCGTTTACATGGTCGTGCCATCCTTTTCTTGGGCGCCCGCGACCTCTTATTCCGTTCCTGTCAGCTTTATATATTTTCTTCGTCAGGCGTTCTTCGTTCATTTTTCCCAAGTGGCCAAAACATTTCAATGTGTTAACTTTCATTCTGTTAATTACATCTTTCTTTATCTTACATTCTTTCCTTGTATCTTCATTCCGACCTCTATCATACATCGTTCTGTTACAAATTCTTCTAAGCGATCTCATTTCAACTGCATTTATTCTGCTTTCGTGCGACTTCTGCCATGTCCAGGTCTCACTTGCATACGTCAGGGTTGGCACTACGATTGCATTATGAATGGCAACTTTAGCGTCTCTTGATATGTTGCGATCATTCATAACTGTGTTACATGCAACTAGTATCTATTTGATATTACATCGGTACACTAATACAAGCACAATAAATTACACACAAAACAGCTACATATACAAACACACTTTCTAGTTTGCGATTGTAATATATTTTTTTGTATATTTATTTGAAAATGTTTAAATTATTTACATATTTTTTATAAGTGCCTGTCTCACTAGGATTACATCCTATGATGAGGAAGGTACTAAACAAAAACAAAATTAAAATAATAGGTAATAAAAGAACAGATACAAAATAAAATTAAAGCTATCAAAACGAACAAAATACAGTCAACAACAATAATGATTTACAGTACACATGCACCCATTATTATAAGATGACATGAACCAGAGAGCTGTTGCCACCGATTTTGTATTTTTTTGTCATTTGTCGTTTCGTTCATTTATTGTCATTAACCCATTTAGACCTAAGGTTTTTTTTTTCGCAATTTTTTTCCTGAAATTCATATATGTTACATGAAATGGTGTAAACAAAAAATATTTTTAAGTAACTTTTTTTTATTGTTTTTAGTTTTTGAGAAATAAGGTGTTCCGAAATCGGATCACTAGGCACATGGACTACATTTTTATGACATTAGAAGAATATACTGTTTTTTCATTATTATTTGGTGACTACTACTAGATACTATAAAAATATTATTATTAAAATATTATTACTATAAAACATTATTTTCTTAGCATTTTTATTACTAGGTACTACAAAAATTACTATTTAAAAAAACTACTTATGATGATAATATATATGATTGCACATTTGACATGCAAGGCATCATTACATTTTTCACATTCAAATGTTGTGTTTTTATGGCATTGACGGCAACGTGTTTGCTTATTTTGGTTTACTATATTATGATTCAGACCATCATATCTTGAATCCATGTTGCACTTCTGAGATGGTCTTCCCTTTCTTCCAGTTTATGCGGGATGACCGTAGGTCTCCAGATAATTAGACACTATACGGCGACGAAACTCCAAAAGATCTAAAGGTTTTGTGTAATTGCCAAGCATTTAGTAAAATTAATTCGAAACAGAAGAACAAAGGGCTCGAATACCATTTCTTTCCTCGTATTGATGCTTGATATTTAGCAATATTTTCATCAGCTCTGTCTACACCTCCCATATATTGGTTATATAATTTTATCATGTATGGTTGTTGAACTTGTATTTTCTTTTTGAGAATGATTTACTAGACCAATAGGATTAATTCCAGCTCCTGAAGAGGCAACAGTGACAATACTATTGTCATGTCACTTACAGACAACATTTCCCTAATTATCGCTTTTGAAGTCAAATACTCCTCTTTCTTTTTTCTTCATAATTTCGTCTGAGTGAATTGGAGGCTTGTCAAAGTCAGTAGAAGCAGGGGTAACTTCATTATCCAAGTCGAAATTAGAATCACCATCATGGACTAAATGTGCAGCTGCTTGGAGTAAAGAACCTGGTAGATTATTTATCGTTCCACCCTCTTCGTCTCCAGAATCTTCATTGGCACTGTTGCGTTTTCAGGCTGTTCGATGATTATAGCCCTTGTTCTAATATTATTTTCTGTTTCTAGCATTTCCACAATTTCATTTAACGATAAGCCCTTCGACATCTTGGGAAAGGCCTGTTTTAACTTAAAATAAATAAAAAATATTAGAGCTCTTCGACGTATGAATGTTTTAAATTTAGTAGTTTACTATATTTATTATTGTATTTGATATTATATTTAAGTTATGTTTTGTTAAATATAATAAACTTTTAACTAAAAAAGAAAAATAAATAAACATCAATCTAAACTTTCTTCACTACCGTGCAGAATAGGCATGATGACTAATTTTGAGAAACTATCTCACGATGTTTTTACGCATCCACTGTTTTCAAATATATATACATTTCTACATAAAATAAAGGTTTAGTAGCAAAAATTGCCATTTCAAAATCCAATTTGACATTTACGTCAAAAAACGCTTGCAGTGTAATGGCGTCCGTCGGAGCTGACGGTGACGTCACGGTTTCGTAGACCGCATATCACTACTATATGTACTATATGTATTCTAAGATGATTTGTGTATTTATAATCAATTCAAAAGTGCATAAGTGTTGTGCGGTCCCTAAATGTACAAACACGACGAAAAAAACACCTACTGAGGTATTTGTTTTCGTCCCACGCGAAAAAAAAGAGAAATAAGTGATTAAATTTCGCACGGCGAGACACAAGTGAATTTTATAAGTACGCGTTTACAATGAAGTACAGTATTTGTTCCCCCACTTTTAGCTCTCAATAATATAATATTTACCATTATTTAGGCAATAAGCATATAAAGAACTTCATTAATGTCCAAACGTCAAAATAGGCCATCATAAGTTTCCCGCGTATGTTTTTAGCTTATGAACACATAATGTAGAGAGAAGAAGGAGCATATTTTATCGATTTTCGAGATGTAAGTTGTATTTAAATTACAGATAAATAAAGTACTTATATGTACTTATTATTAAGTTTTTACGTTTCGAAATTCTGATGAACAAAAGTCTTTGTTCGACGCAAAGAAATATCCGACCATCAAAAGTTCCATTGTAGTTAAGAGTAGTTAAGACAGGCAGAAAAATAACTACTATGGCTGCTATTGCTAAAAATAACGATAGCAGATAAATATAGCTTGTTATGAACACAATACAAATAACGAGCGCTATGTAATAATTCGTATGCTGCTAAAATTGTAACGATGTTTTAAAACGCATGCTTCGCGTAATCGCCGTCGTTTCGCAAATCGCTTCATTGCATGAAAAAAATATAGCTTGCTAGTTTAGTTTGGCAGTGACCAGCATCATAACATGTCGAACGTTCGTCAGCTCACCATCGCGTGACAAAATTGTAGAATACTAAAACTAAATTAGTTTACCATACGTTGCGAGCGTTCATTATTTATTTATTTATTCAATAAAAACTAAGTTACATACAAAATACAATTAACATAGGCCCGATATTACAGTCGGCCCTCAACTCATTGAGTTTGCCAAACTCAAGATTAATGTTAAGGGGAGATTGAATCCATTTCCGTATTACAGTGCAATATGACATGTCAGTTACTAAATCTTCAATTATAGACATATTTCACTTTTTCTGTGGTTATTATCTGTCAAATTTAAATAACCTCAAATAATACGAAATACAAAACGGGACGCTACGACTTTAAATACCATTGTTTTATTATCCAACATGGTAAATTAAATTTTTTTCACAAAAATAATGCTTTTAAATGCCCGTGTTCGTTTCAATACGGCTGTCAGTTTGTTTTGTTGTGTGGCGCCACCTTCGATACAACACTGAAACTACACACGTTGCCTAACGCCTCTAGTGATAGAAACTGAAACTACACGAGTTGCCTAGCAAATGACAGTTGACTCACAGTTAAGTACTTAATCTGCCAGAAACGTTGAGTTAAATATTTGTCGTTTTAGTGACGTATTTGAGGGAAGATTAGGTCTAAACGGACACTGTAATACGCTATATTTTTGTAAAACTTGAGTTTAGCTCTTAAACTGACACTGTAATACCGGCCCATAGTGTCCCCCGATAGGTAGGCGAGTATCTAGGTAAATTGAAACTATTTGCTTTGATGAATACTTGTTCCATTTATATTTAATTTGTTTTAGTTTTAAGTATCTAATTAAAATATTAATATATCGATAACACCAAAATAAACATAGTCCAGACCGACAATTAATGCGTATATTGTATTGAAGACTATCAGAAGAATTGACGCGACCATACTATGACGTCGTGCGCTCTGATTGTTTTTTCTCATAAAATGGCGGACTAACACATTTTGTATTTTTATATTTATAATATTATTATTATTCACTCCTATAAATTAAAAAAAAACATTTTTTAAATCTTTATAACCTATTTTATTTTTTAAAATCATAATTTCAATGATTTTTTTCTTACAGTCATCACACCTATTACATATTTTAATATATTAATCATAATATGTATATGAATCATAACAGTTATCCCATATGTATATTAGATTCATCATAATACATTGTGTATTTCCATTTCAACCTCATGTAACACTGTACAACTCCCACAAACAATATAATTACATCATTTTATTTTATAATCAAGCAATGAAAGCCACCAAGTTATTTATTTCTGAAACGTTAAATATTCTCCACCACGTTACAATACTCGGTGCGTGTTATAACAGATGCGTCAACGATTCAATAGAGCGGATAGCGATATTATTTGGTTTATTGTCCCAAATAAACCAAATAAATCAATAAATAAAAATAGCATGTTAAAAATAAGCAGCATATTCCATATAGCTTGTTATGAAAAAAATAGCCATTTCGAACAACACAACAGTTGACAGTAACAAACACAATTGACAGTGACAATATGGTGACGTCATGCGCTCTGATTGGTGTTTCACATAAAATGGCGGACAAACATATTTTGTATTTTTATTTTAATAATATTAATATTATTCGCTCTTTTAAAATGAAAATAAATATATTTTTTCAAATCTTTATAACATATTTTATCTAATAAAATCATAATTTCAATGATTTTTTCTTACTGTCATCACGCCTATTGAATGTAATATATATGAGCCTAGTGTTTTAAAATCGGAACACCCAACTTTATAAACCCATAATAACGATAATATCAATAATATCTGTATATTGTGACTAAAACACAGTAGCGTATATAAAGTAGATTAGTAATAGCAAAAATTGTATTCATAGGACCAAAAAAGCAAAAGTAATAATTACCTAAGTTGGAAAATACGGTGCTGAAATCGTCCAATATTATATGTCAATGTTTTTAAATATATTGTGACGTCATTACAGGTCTATGCACGTTCAAATACAAACCACAAGCAAGGTACACTAACACTATCACCCACTTGATACTTCTAACGTCATGTGTTGCTGATATTAACAAGTAAAAGAGAGTCTAGTGTTACAAAATCGGATCACTAGGCTCATTTGTCGATTATGTTAATTTATTTTCATTTGTCGATTTTGTTCATTGATTGTCATTTGTCGATTTTGTCAGATTTCGTTAGCATCCATATTGTCATTTTTTAATTGCTACATATGTCTATAAGTAATTCGTTAAACTTTTTTGGTGCAAGAAAACCAAATTCGTGTTGTGATAGCGTTGTATCGACTATTGGGATCTGGAAGTTTCGAATGACTGAGTTTCGTGACATGTAAACATATTCAAGTAATAGTGCATTTGATTTTGCAGTATGAAACTGTGTGTTTAGTGAATAGTTGACGGATTTAAATACTCCTCAAAGAGACGGTCAGAAGGGAATCTAATTGGATAGTGGTTATTTACTTTTAATATAAACTTTTGGGCTATTTGTAGCCTTTCAATGAGAACTTTAGCGCATCCACCCCAGACTAAGATTCCATATGATAATATTGATTGGTTTAGTGCAAAGATGATTTAACAATAAATAATATCGATTGTACAATCAATTAATACATAAAATAACATCATAAATTAATTAAATTTTAGTTTCTAAAATGATAGTTGTCCCTAATTTACAACGGTATATTTATATCGAACCTGAAAAATATAATTCCAAATCTTTTCTTGATCCGAAATAAAAACAATGGGTATTTGAAACATACACCGGTAATATTAAGTTAGAAAATATCACGTTACAGCCACATGTATGGAAATACAACTTCCGTAAATTTATATTAAAGTGGCAAATTAACGAGTTACGTAATGCGTTACCACTACACGTAGTTAGATACATATATGTACATAATTCAAGAGAAATGTTTATTTTCAGTGTGTTGTTCTATTTTTATGGGTAATAATATCATATCAGGTAAATGCCAGTAGAACTTTACCAATGGCGTGATTTTCTGATTTTTTTCCCTGAAAAAAAAAGTTATGGTAACGCCATAAAAGATTGCGTGCGGTGCATTTTTATGTTCCTAATTATACACTGAATTTGTAGATAGACTCTATTCTCACATATATGTACTTAACATGTTTACTTTGTACTCTGTGTTGTTTCTATTTATTATGAAGCCACAAAATTATACTATACATATATTATTATGTACTTTCAAATATTCGGTTGACGTGTACATTTGTTTTATTTGTATTGCAAATATATTAATAAACGTTAACAGTGAAATCAGATCAAATTGTGATATTCGATATGTTATCAGATGGGGGAGACAGAGAATGTGGCATTGGAGAGATCATTTGGAGAGAATGGACTCCCAAAGACCACCACTCCTTGCCCAACATGTAAAACCAGAGGGAAAAATGATACCTGGAAGATACCTCAAAATATGAAAAGACAGCTAGAAGTCAACGTCACAAGAGGCATCTAACTCTTCACAAACAGCCTCCAGTATAAGAAGAAAATGAATTATAAACGTTATCTATAACATCTTCAACAATTATTGGTGAATCAAATTGAAATTTCTTACAACTGGATATTAATTTCTTACGATTTTTTTAACTACCTACTTGATTTTTAATTACTTGTACTTTATTTTTTTTTTTACAAAATACAGGAACTATAATTTAAGGACGAGGAAAGCTGACCCCATCAGTCGACACAAACAAATAGTTGAGAGAAGATTTTATCTTACTTTTAAAAATTGAAAATAAGCTTCTCTTCTATTAGAAATCAAGTCCAGGATTCCCGCACGGATATCTAAACATAAAAGTATAGTTATTTACAAAAAAATAGTTATTTATGAAATGAATTCAATCGAAAGTATTAGGATACCATTTGATTTTGAGTGTTTGAAATTCTCGATAAGGTCCTAATCAGTATTCTTACTTAACTTTTCGTGTGGGCCCAGTGCAGGCATCCTCTTCACCCATATGGACGGCGTCCAAGATTTACAGCCTTGGTTCCAGTTTTATCTTCAGAATGTCAAAAAACACATATAAGCAATGAGTAAATTTTATATTTCATTAAAACTTAAGTGCGTTTTAGAATTGAACCTTATTTATTTAAATTCATTTCTCACGCTAATATCGCTTCTCTAGGCTGGAAACACTGGTTAGTTGCAAGTTAGAAATTGCCATATGGCAATATACTCGCCACTTACGCAAGGTTGCAAGAAAGTATTATCACAATATATTTGTTTTTGTATTTTATATATATTATTTCAATCTCATGGTCATTTGTATCCATTAATGACAGTTTACAAAATGATTCGTAGAAATAGATTGTGCGACAGTCAATTGAGCGATCCTTTGCATATTAGGGTGGGCCAAAAACGTATGAAAGAAAAAAGTTTAAAAAATATGTTTTCAAATGACGTATAATATTTATACGAAAGATGTTGTTTTCGTGACAAGAAAAAAAAACGTCTTCTGTCGCATGTTTTCGTCATTATACGGATAATTTAATTGATGCATACTTGCGAGAAGTTGAATCAGTTTTGGTGATGGAAAATGAAGATAAATTTAAAACGATTGAAAAAATTGAGGATTTTTATGTGATAATTAATTTTTTATCATTACATATCGAGTGTTTTTGAATGATAGATGAATTTTCATCCGCGATATGACATTTCAGACGATTTTGAAAAAGATCAAACCGGGGACAGAAATGACCTTTAAATTGAAATACATATATGTAACATACGTAATTTGAACAACATTTGGCACAAATTGATCACTGTATCGTTATCAATATATCAATAAAAAAAATTCGGGCTGACCTTGTGTGTATGGTCTGTTCATTCTCCCAAGAAATATTATAGTAACAATTCTTTCAGTAATTGGCGATAAAAATTATAAAACTTACTCTCTGTATGTTAAACAATGTAATCAGCTGTTGTATTTCTGAATAAACAAATCAAAGAGTTGGTTTAGAATATATATAAAAATAAATAATCCATTTTTTTTCTCAAAATTAGGTTTTTCACATTTTCATCAGCCAGCTAAAAATATTTAAACCGCCTCCTAGTGAATCTGAATCTGTACGTACTATTAGTTCGTTTCATTCGTTTGAACCACAAATCTATATATTACAAGCTCACCAACCTCGTATATTTTTTCACCGCAGATTTAGCTGACAGACGCATCGCATCGGTCGACATGAAAACTCATGTGAGGTTCTTTTTGGTAATCCACAAAAATTTAAGGACGCGTATAAAAAGTTTTTCGCGAAATGAAGGTATTTTTTTTTATATTCGCGAATGAGCTTTCATGTAATTAGATATATTTTCTTTGTCCCGCTTTAATTGTGCCATTTTATTTTAAAAAAATAGGTAAATGAAACAAAATTATAGATTATGGAAACTCGGCATCTCAATTGTGAAATTATTATTAATTTGAATTTAAATTTATGCAGGTAGCAAAATACTCGTGAAATTAAAAATATCAGCATCCCTTTCAACAGTTTGTGCAGGACACCCAACTTTGTTTCCGAGTTTGAAATTAGAGCAAAGCCTCGCTGACTTATAGGAGCCTTCGGAGAATAACTCGACCGAATATCTTGTACTGTCCGCAACTTTGTTTGGGTGGGCAATAATCTTCTCGCCTTCTTTGAAAGAAACAGCCCGTTGGCCGAACATTTCCAACAATAAGATGGAAAATTGTAGTTGATACTAAAAATAACACAATCCGATTCATATCGCAGATGGAGTTTACTAACTTTTCCTTGAGTTGTAAATTTTTACTACCTAAGACAATATTGACAAAATTTTGCTATAGCGACCTTTTTATGATGGAAGCTGTGTAAGAGAAATTGTAAAAACATATGAAATTAACTAATATGATTTAATTTTCTTTATTTTTACATATTACAATAATAAAAAAGTAACTGCATTAAAAAACGAGTGGGTTGTGGCCAACATCAAACTCTCCACTGCATAGTAAATGTACGTTGTTTCTTCTTGAAAAGTTAACAATCTCTAAATACATTTTTATGAAGTACCTACATTTCTATTAGATTCTAAAAAAGTATTAGTTTCCCTGAAGACAAAAGTTATGCACTCTCTACATGATACCTGTTGAGGAATTGATGAGGAGCAAGGAAGGGGTAATGTCGCTGGGCAAATATACATCAAATAGGTATCAAAGGTTAAAGTTATTAGTTTTTGGAAATGAAACGTGGATACAAAATATTATCATTTTATTGAGACATTTTTTTGTGTGTCAAACACACTCGTTGCTTGTTGGAGTATATTTTTACAGTATTCCAAGATATTGAAGAAATATCCTGAATACATTTGCGAAATCAGTACCACAAATTTGAATAGATATGAAAAACTTACAGAATATTTACATAAAAATATTTGATAATGGAAATACTATAAAACGAATAAGTTGGAATATTGACCCTCGCATAGCGGTATGATAGAGAGAAGTCATAAAACCTTTGATGGTTTAGTCTCACTACATCTAAATCGGTTTCCAAAGTTCTGGCCAATATACGGACCGAAATGGATTGATTTATGAAAAGGCAAGGGCCCATTACCATCTTCAACATTTTTCAGACTTATGTGGGTGTTTTTTCCCGATGTATTCGACTCGACTACTACAATTCGAAAGTGAACAAAAACGTTCACCTTCACTAATACATGAGGGTTCAGAAAAAAAAACTACTTCAATTTGAAGATCAAATTATCATATTTCAATATCATAGGATTTTTTTGTATTACTTATAATTTAATGATGATTTGATAACAGTTTTTCAATAATATTTCACTTATATTTTATTTTATTTATTTGAGATTTTATTTTAATTGGGACACTTACAGACATTGACAAGAAAGACAAGAAAGCATATCTTAAAAATTTATATAATGTCAATATCCTATTGAGTGAACACGACATGCAAAGTTCATCAATATTTCACACAAACATATTAAAGCATACGAGATAAAAACAGTAAAAAAATAAGTTTAAAAATAAGACATAATTATACAACACCTATATAAATATAAAAAAGCATAACAATACCTATTTGATAATGATAATGAACAAATTTTTGCATCCTCAAGGCCCCCATTCACGATCGTGCCATCCTTCCAAATGGCTTGCCATCACTCCAAAATGCGCTCGTGAATGTCATATCCCGCGCAGCCCAATTGGCCTGACACACCAAAGTGGAATTCCAAATTTAATGATCGAAACTCTGTAGTACCGCGAAAACGGCGCGGCGAATCTTGTCGGCACGGCATGCTCGTGAGTGTGAAAACCAGCGGTACATTGCGCCGAGCTGTTTGACACTCTCGTGAATGCGAAAATACAACATTTTCTCTTTGTTTTTTTTCTATTTATATATAAACAAACCGCTAAATAGCAGTTATATAAAACTCATCATCAGAATTATGACTCATTTTTACCTGAAAATTGAAAAAAATAGAACTTATTAATGCGAAAGCGCCGACCGCTTGCGTATACTAATTTTGATGGTTCGATGGCGCGATGGCGCACCCGTGAGTGTGATGAAAATTTTACAATGCTCCAAATGGAGCCGGTCCATATGGAACGACGCCGAATGGCACGATCGTGAATGGGCTGCTTTAAACAATTGGCAAATTTACTGTCGAATGCCAAATTCTCTGACATTGTGTTTCCAGTATATATATATAAAAGAATAATAATATCATTAAATACATTTTTGTGCCGACCGCCGTGGCACAATTGGTAAGCCGTTTGGTTTCTGCGCGGGCGTCCTGGGTTCAATACCCAGCACAGCAGAAAATTATATACATTAATTTCTCACGCTAATATTGATTCTCTGGGCTGGAAACACCGGTAAGTTGGAAAAAATTGTCATATGGCAATAAACTCGTCACTTGCGCAGGGTGCAAGAAAGTGTTTATTATTTTTTTTCCGTTCGTGAAAATTTAACCCAGGATGCATGGTCTTTCGGGGGGTCTGCTACCAGCAGGATACTCGTCTGCTGCAATCCTCACCACTCGGTCTGAACTCGCTCTCCCCCTTGATCTCTCCAGAAGCTTCTTCTCGCTCGAATTTTAATAAAGAAAATAATTATATTATTTCTAGTTAAATTTGTCTGGAATATCCTCTAATCATATTTTGCTCTCATAGAAATTCAAAAACAAAATATTTTAGTATGTACCTACACGTGTAGTGTGTACACGTGTATATGTATGTAACATTCACAGGCCAACATTTGTGAGGGGAGAAATGTGGAAGGTCGTGAATAAGTATGTTTAAGCACCTGAAAAAAGTTTGAAAGCTGCCGATCTTCAGAAAGGGTTTTCTTTTATTCGAGTATAGGGGCAACGGGAATTTTTGAAACCAGAATAATAAATTTCTTTTACCGCATCCAATCCGTTTTGGAATTGCCATAATGGAAAAAAACGAAACGCAATTCCTGTTTCGAGTATCTTTTTATGAACTTTTTTAATGTTTTCATACTGATTTCCTTTTTTTATATTTCTTTTCCAGTAAGTAGGTATATATATTTTCTTGTTTATATTCGAACGTTTTTGTCCGCTGTCCACATATGTAGGAAACTTAATTCTAAGAACTAAAATTCTTGATTTTTTTGCTTTTATTTCTCAAAAATTCATTCCGTTTCTACAATATTTCCGTAATTCTGTATTTCAGGAAAAACCAAACTCAACAATTTATTTATTTTCCGCAAACTGGAGATTTGGTTCAATTTAACAAAGCTCATCTCGAATTTCGAGTTGTTTAGTTTAAATAAAAATTATATCTATACCAAAATCTTACAAACAGCAGACTTGTGACCAAAATTTTATCTTTAACCAAGATTAAGACCGCTAAAATCCAGCGATTTTATATCTTAGGTCAAAATAAAATACATTTTGAAATTACTCGAATGGTTGTGTAAATAATTCTTTTGTTAAATCTTGCACAAATACTTCAGACAGTGAGTATTATTTGTGTTTTTGAGAAATGTAAGTGTAATATGGTTGTTGTTCTTCTCCCTGGCTATATCTCAACACACTGTGCCAACTGTAAGGGTCAGCTCTCCTCTTCCTTTGATTAAAGGCCCTTCTATCCTGTACAATGTCACCTAGGCCATGTATGTATCTACAGTTAGTTGCGTCTTTGAACAATCCAGAAACTTTTTGGTCTTCCTCTGGATGTATGGTTGATGTGGAAGTTGAAAAAACATAACATATCAACGATTTGCCTAGAGCGTAAAGATAGAAGTGGAATGGTGCAGACCTGGTATTAAATAAACATATTATCAAAGACCCTAATTTAATGGCCTCAGGTTATAGCCTCTCGCGAATATTCTGGGTTCAGCAGAACAGAATTCGTACAGGACAAGGATGTGAATTATCAAATATGGAAATGGGGATAAAGGGATTCTCCGGAATGTGGCTGTAGAGCAAGTAGGCAAACCATCCAGCATCTAGTAGAGGAGTACCCTGTACGGAAGTATTAAGGAAACTGGTTCGACATCCATAGGGTGACTCTAGAGGCTGTGATGTGGCTGGCCGAACGGGAACCAAGAATATAAACGACAACAATCGATGACATAATATCCAAAAGCGCAAGAAATGCCGAAACCACACTAAAAGTAATGTAGGTAGGTAAGTCATATTATGCTTAAATGGTATATCTTTGTAAATTAAATGAGAAAAGATCGAAAATGTTCTAAGCAATCGATTGAAAAAAGTCAAAAATTATGTAGGGGAGAGATGGGATCATAAGGCACTATTGTATTCCTTGAATTTTAGAATTTATCCTATAAATTAATAATAACTCAAATATTTTTCTTTAAATCAAAAATCTAGTAGCCTTTAGCTTGTATTTCTATCACGACAGTATATAAAAATCTTTTTTCATTCTAAAATTATAATCATTTTTCTAAGACAACTCAAAAGTGCCTAACCCATTGGCAGGTTTGGGCACGATACTGAATAAACCATATTTTAAGCAACATATTCATGATATTTGAAATGAAAGGCAATAAACACATTACAATTAAAATAATAATAACTTATTTGCAAGAAAAATAAAATAATAGAGAAAATGAATGACGAAGGTACTATAAAAAAATATCTATATCTTGATTGAATCAATATAAAAAAATGAAACCAATGAATTTCTAATACTCAGTAACGGAAAACTTTTTTTTTCTATAGGTTTCGGTATCTCTTGTCTTTTTCGTATATATTTTTTTTTATTTGAAAGGCTAAAAATATTACATATATAAAAGAATGAATGACCATTTATCAGTCTACATCCAGTGCCCAATGCTCCCTATCACTCATTTTATATAAATTCTTATTATTTATATATGTTTATTACCTTTAATATAAGGTATGCAAATGTTCAAATATTTAAATAATACAATTAAAGCTCGTATCTCTGTATAGATCTTTTTTTACACATTTTTGTTATTTTACGTGAAACGAAAATGTGTAACATTTTTCACGTAACTGCTAGTTTATTTGACGATTGTTTTTGTTGCTAGTGAAAAGAATAATAATGGTTACGTGTGAAATTATTTCCAAACATTTAAAAATACGTAGGTGTACACGATCCTCCCTACTGCCCATAGTCTCCCTTTTGTTTTTGTACTACATATTTTTCGATAAACGCTTTGTACCGTGGACCCCACACATTTTAAAGCGATTGTCTTTAACTATCGTAATATAGTAATCTACAGATTCTACAGCAAACAAATTATCAATTTTGTAATAAATTCCTTTCATTAGATGGTTTATATGAATGTTTCTATGAAATGATTATGTAGAGGATGGTTAAAGACAGCGACAAAATTAATTCAAAATTCATTGATTCGAGTATGAATTATTATTATTATATAATTGTTATTTTAACAATGTAAATTTATTATAGCGATAGCAGAATTTGGAATTAAGATAGGCACATGTTGCCTTCCCTCAAAATCATATTCGTTTGTAATTAATTACGTTGTATTATTAATAATGTATTTGTGAGCTCATATGCTTTTGATATTTCTCTTAATTCTGATGAACAACGCGGTGATGATAGTATCAAATAGTCAAGTTTAAATCTGACAAGAACTAACCTGAATATAATTAATCTACAAAGGTACTTTGTTTCATAATTATGTTGAATCGAATATATTTTCTCGTTTTAAAGAATGTTCATTTATAAAGCGGGCATCCTCTGGCTTATTACCTAGTTAATCCAGTTATGGAAGTTTTGAACACCACCCTGCCTTGACCGATTTTCTTCGCCTACAGCAAAAGCATTTTATGCTTATTTACGGAATCTATGTATTTAAATCAACTTTTCCAAATTCCAATTATAAAATTCCTGTTCCATGACTTTTGAGATACAATTAATCATAAACTTATTAGGTACGTTTTTAGTATTACCTAATTTGTATTGTATCCGATATTTTTTATTATAATCAACCAAAATAAATTATCCCAATACAAACGATAAAATAAGAAACAATGCAATTTTAAATAATATAAATATATAAATTATTTTAATACCTTACTAGACTGAGCCTGTTCCGAGGTGGCAGAATATATTATATTATTTTAAATTCAGTAATATATTATTCTTACTAAACCACACAATTAATTGAGTGATTAGAAATTTATATATCATTTGTAATATTTTTTAAAAAGTTCGTTATTGCATGATAGAAATGATTTCATTTCTTTATTTTATTATATCTCTATTGAAATATTTTATTATTTTGTTATTGATGATTTCTGTGATAATTATTCAACACTAAAGTAAATTTAGATACAGCATTATATTTACACTGATAAAAATATATTTTAATACTTGGAAAAAGGTTTTATGTACTTACTAGAAGAATTCTTTGAAAAATGTCTTGAATATTATTAAAAAAACCTATGTACCTATTCATGAAAAAATATTATTTGAAATTAAGAATATTTACCAACAATTTGTATTTTATTCGATTCCATTACAATCGAAACCCTTTATCGAAATTATTATTGCGAGATTTTTTTTACAATTCTATATATTTTTTTAGAATACCTCTCGATATTTTGAGATGTCCTAAACGTCCTCTAGTCGATTTACCACTTTATGTTGAATTTCTAGATTTTTCTGAACGAGATAAAGAGTATATTTGCTATATAGAAACTCGATTTCGTAATATCTTCTTACAAACAAATAAATTCGAGAAAGTAGAACGAATTCGCTGGACGTGGTTTACAAATACATATTTATGGTTTCTGATTTTGGCTAAAATATTAATTCAATAATTGGATATTTTAACAATATTTTCGTTAGTTTTACATATTTATTAAATCAGACATTCAAACCGAAATATTGGATGAAAAATTGTTCAATTAATGAAAATAAATAATAGCTACCTTATTTTTAATATGATGCGTTTATCCAGCTGTCATTTTTTTCAAGAGAATTTATTTCTCTTAACATATCGACAAAGTATCAAGCCAAATATTCCAAGTCTACATTTTACACGTTTTTGTCAGCTTCGAAGTCAAAAAATACCAACTTAGAGGCTTCGCAGCATAAATGTATACATGGATTTGCTCCGAATTCGGAGTAGAACATTTATTGTGTCTGTGTTTGTCCCCCCCCCCCTTTATAACTTTTGATCCGCTTAATGTAAAGAGCTTTAAATTTCAGAATTTATAGAAAGCTATGGGCTTTCAAAACTCAGAATTTGTACTCAGAATTTTGAATTTTTGTTTCAGTCAGGGGTTATCAACTTTGGAATTTTTATTTTATTTGTCCATATATCCCATGAAACATAAAAGCTAGAACGCTGAAAATTGTTACAAATATAGAAAAATAAAAAATCTTCAAACAATTTTTATAAAGAAGTTCCAGATTTCCTCAAACAATTTTCGTTAAGATAAACATTTTTTTTGAAAAATTTAAGTATGTAACTGCCTATATTTTCAAAGTTTTTAAAAATATCGAAAAAAAACAAAACACCCCAACTAGGTAATTTAATTTTCTATAAAAAATAAGAACATTGTTGTAGGACATTTCACACTCATCTTAACAATTTTTATAAAAAATTGAATTTAGTGACGACATCGTTTCATACAATTTGTATGGCAGCATACACTACACAATATCTACGGGGACTCAATAGTTTGATACTTAGTCTCCAACATACATACATACATACCATCATATTGTTTTTATATTTTGGGTGGGAAAAACAGACTGTTTATCCTATCCTGACACACATACCTACATGTTTTATATAGAAAACAAAATATCTTAAAATATTTATTAATTTGTGTTTAAATGTACATATATAGTTTTGTACGTATTCTTCAATTATATTTTTTTTATTTATTTGAATCTTTATGTATATATTATCGCCATCGACAGTTGGATCTCACGTTTTACATGCAACTAGTTTAATAAATAAGTTAAATGACGTTGGCATACCTACTTAATATGAGTTAAACTTCATGGGAAAAAAGAAAACTTAAGATAACAATATTACAAATATATTAATGACATTGAATACCTACATATTATGCAAGTTTTTGGTTGTTTGTCCTCTAACCCATTTTTGAAGAAAGAAATTATTTATCAAAAAAGTGTCATTTGAATATTCACTATCGGTTATCTGTACACAAATAAAGTAAAATATAATAAAATATGTTTATTATACATATTATTATTTTACGTGTAAATTACATAGTGATCCCTTAAACTACTTAAAGCCGGTTTAAAGATTAAGAACTTCTCAAACCCGGGATAATTAGTCCGAATATAATCAGACTAATAAAACTAGTCTTATGATCCTTTATCTCATCCGAAGTAAGAAAAGTATCTACCACTTACATAATTTTTCGTTTAATTTTAAACTTTTCAGTATCTAGATAAACATTGTACCTACGGCTTCGTCGCAGCAGAAATCATATAAGCATTTTTCGCGGTGAAATTCATGCTCTTCTCCATTTGACAAATTTATTAAAACTATCAGATCGCAGACAAATATTTGTCTTGGTTACTTTACACAGAATAGTTCACTCGAGTTTGGATACCCCTGCACTAACAGAATTGATTAATTACAATATACCACGACGATCCACTAGACAGACAGCACCATTTTATTACAACAATACACGTACACAGACAGAATATCACTCGCTAATATATAGACTCCATAATACTGGAAATTAATATTCTCATTTAGGTGACATTTTTATGCTATCCAAATACAAATATAAACAGACGATATGCACATTTTTTATGAGAGAAACAACCTGTGATATTTCAGTACGGATTTGCATATTTTCGATTGTTAAATGTTTGTTTTTTATATCTTTTTTGTTTATTTATAATTTACATGACACTGCTATTTTTTTTTTCTATTAATAATACTTTTTTATTTAATTTTAAGGTTGATTTTGAGTCTATATGTACATATTTTTTTTATGTTTGCATACGTTATTGATTTTTTTTTTAATTTTTGAATTTAATGTTTTTTTATTTTTTAATTTACTGTTTTGTTTTTTTTATCCTTATGTATATCTTTTTTTTATGTTTGCTTACATCTATTTTTTTATATTATTTCTTATTTTTTGTCTTATTGTTAAGGTTTAAGTTTTTTTGTTTGCCAAGTGGATACCTATTTGCTTTTTTTATTATATCTATTGTTATCATTAATATGTGTTTTATCTATGTATGTAAAAGGCATTGTATGCCGTTTAATAATAAATAAATAAATAAATAAATAAGTATAAAATTCAAACTCACTAAAAAGTACAAAACTACTAACAGTCGTATTTATCTTTGACAATCCTATCTTTCGATTGATGTCATCCGGGGCACTTATCTAAATCATTACGGACCGGAAAGAATATCTTTTTTGTTCCCAACTTTCTTTGTCTTCATAAATGAAGCTCTCTCCTTATCCCTTGTATGGCATCTTTATCCTTTTTGATCTTGAGCACAATAATAATTTATGTTGCGTTGCTCAAAGCATTCAATATTTATAAAGCGGCTAGAGATGTTGTGGCTACCGTCGGTCTCTATGTTTCTCCTTTTCCTTTCTCGTGTCTATTATACATTTTATTCCCTTCCTTCCTCGCATATCACGTTCCGTCTCGGCTTCCCACGGTCAAGTCGATCACGTGTGAAAAGAAAAACTGTTATTGCTTTATGGCTTCCAAGAAAGTCAATAGAAAATTTGTCCGGGAAAAATGAGTCCGGAAATCGAATTTCATAAATATCAAACTAGGTATATAATGTAAACATGATATCACGCCTTATCCCTAGAGTAATACCAATAAATTCTTTCAACATGTTGGTTTCTCGATGTTGTTTAATGTTATTGTTTCACAATACAAATATATGTATTTATTTATCAACTTTATATGTTCATACATTATGTAAATACACACAATGACTTCTTTATTTTTCCTGTAGACCAAGGTAATATTGTTATACATAAATTCTTCTAAAATTCGTTATAAAATAATATTCTCATTGAACGTCAACCGTCTACATGAATCACACATAAGGGAATATAAGTTAAGGTAAAGGAATATTAAAAAGAAATCGAAATTAAAATCATAATGATTTGTTATATACTTGATTTGTGTCCTTATCGAGACAATTCGAATACCCTTTGCGATGAACTAACAAGTTTAATTCGAAGAACAAAATCATTCCCAAATAGCTAGAGACGCTTAATCTAAAACTAGTTGCGTGTAACACATGAGATCCAACTGTCGATAGCGATAGTATGTATAGTTGAAGAATAAGTAACAAACGATAAACCCATAAATCCAAATTATTGAATATTTTAGGATATTTTGTTTTCTATACAACACATGTAGGTATGTATGTCAAGATAGGACAGTATGGAGGTCATTCCTTTTTTCTACCAAGAATATGAAAACAATGAACTATTATGTAAATATTTTGTATAATATAATTTATTATTTTGTAAAATAATATGTAACTGTTTATTTTTATAAGGATTACTTACTTCATAATGTATTATTTTTATATTCCTAATAAAAAGTATTAAATAAATATTTTGTTTAAATATTACTTTTAACATTTGCAGAAAATACCTAATAATGTAGACCCATTAAAGCCGCATGGTACCGGGGGTAAGTATAGGAATGAGTAGATTTGAAGGTTTTGAAGATATATGCATGTGCAAGTTACAACCGTTTTATGTCATGAAATGATAAAAAAATCCCATATTTTTTTTTCTTTTACACCATGGTCACCCTATGAGCTTTGGCACCTTTAAAAATATCAGACTTTAACTATTACAACATGATTTCAAATACTTACTTTTCGGGTCCAGACTTTAGGCCTTTGTCATTTGCCATTATTAGGTCATTCTCATTACATGCATTTCGTATCAGCGGGCATTGCAATAAGTGACAATCACTCTGCACCAGGGCGTTGCCTAGAACCTTCGGACTAGGCAAACCCTGAATGAAAATTGGGAAATGTCGAAAATTTAATGTTTTTTTTAGCATCGTTGTTCATAATGAGTGACCATGAAAATATTTCAAAATCACATGCCAAAATAATATTTACATTTGTGGCCCTGTCAAGCATCGTATCTACAAACGGTTCAATTTTTAATCTTGTAGTATGGTTTCAAAATATTAGGTCTTGAATTTCTTAACATATTCATATGCAAGCCAGGATTCTCGGCTTCTATAAGCAATTCCGCTACTGCTCTGCACCTCCCGCAGTCGTGTCCTCCCCATCCAAATAGCCTCACCTCTGCTGGTTAATTTTGCACCTAGTCGCCCCAACCCTTAGTCTGTTCAGTGTCTTCTACGTGGGGTATCTCAGACTATGCACGGTGATTGTGCTTTCGGTTGACATCATCCATGGATTGTCGCCAAGTTCCTGCCTCCACAATTTTTCAAATAACAACAGCGAAAATAAATAATTTCATGAAATTTTAGTTCATTTTTATTTATATGTTTGAATCTCAAATAGTACCAACAGATCAAATAATAATACAACAACGAATAGATTGTCTTATTATTTTCAAAAAATATGTACATACATATAAATGGATAGCAAACGCTACTAATCATCGAACTAGCGTGACTTCATTAATTATTCTCCTCTTGTCCTCAGCAAGGGTAGTATAGATTTGCATTTATATCTACCTACTTAGAACATTAATAAGTATGTATATATGTGTATGTCTGTGCGAAACACACGCTCTCACTAATACATCGGATAATTTCATCTGTATCATTTATAACGAGCCCCATAATATATCGTCGGTTTATTATGTGAAACATGTAAAGGGAAGCATTAAAACATAGTGCAAGTTTATCTTATTGTCTCTGGTATGGAAAGTAAGATACTTTGTGGAGATGTTTGAGTAAGATTAAGGCTGTGACTGCAGAACGTCAAGTGAGTACGTAATGTGAAAGTTTACTTCCTAACGACAGACAGTACAAAGCTTGACAATTTATCTCTCCTCACGCAGCTTTAATCTTCAATGAATAAATAAACACCCTGTGTACGTACATTATTTTGCGTCTGAAGCATTCAGGAGGATTAAAATGTCAAGAATGTTTGTAACGAGACAGAATTCACAAGTGATAAGTGTGTATTAGTGTCTGTAAATCAAACCTCCATGTCAAATACGCGACATAATCAAAAACTTAAGCGATTTCATTTTCAAAGGTTAAATCACATCTAGCTTACGGAATAAGATTATTATGACAGTTTTAATTGTAATGTTCTAGAACGCTGAAATAGGAACGTTCCAATTAAGGAACGTTCTCACTCCAAGTAAGTCACTAATTGGTTCAATTCCCTATTCTATAACCACATTTTAGTCGAATCAACTATCAAAACGTTCCTTATTTTAGTATTTCACTTTTTGCAAGCGTACTATTAGTTATTTTCACAGCAGTCCGGGATATTTTAGTTTATTTGAAAACATCAGTTGTGAACGGAAAAAAATAAAATGTATTATTTACACAATGTTGCGTTATGTTGAAAATAAAAACCAAAGAATATAAATGCAGATCGATTGAAATGTATGTTTAAGCGATATCACGGCTACATGACATAAATAAAAATGGGCCGAGCAGTGCCCAGTACGCATGCGTAGTCAGTCTGCACCATAGACAATTTGAGTTCAAACAATTATCTACGTTGCACTAATTTTGTAGATTTTAGTTTTAGGAACAACGTCAGTTACATAATACGAAATCAAGTTCAAATGAACTTCATTATAAAATTTTAGATCGTTCCTATTTTAGTTCAAAAAGTAGCTGAATTGGACGTATTCCAAGCATTATTTTAATTAGTATTTTTTTTTATCTTAGGTTTTGTATTATTCCCGGAAAAGTAACGGATTCTGTTATTTAGCCACCGATAAAGAAGGGATACTTTAGCGTCAACGACTCAACTCGCATTTTTTATGGAACGAAATGTTATTTTTATTTCGTTTTGTCCACTTTGTCCAACCTATTTATTTTGAATACTTTTACAAAATATTTTATTTTTAAAAACGTAACACAATTACAAAACCTTTGTTTTGAGCAAAGAATTTCTAAAAATAAATCAGATCTACTTTCATTTTCCTTTGATCCAATGGTCAAAGATATTTTTGGAGTCTTGTTTAATGTTTACCGAAAAAAAACCAATCTGATCCAAAGCACAGGTGTCAAATATTTAACTATACCGCTTCTTTCAAGACTAAACAAGTAAATAAAAAAATATGATGAGACCCATTTTGAAGCTTTCTTCATGTTGCAATGAAGAACACGTGAAGTTAATGAAAACTGAAATCAACTTAATAACGATGAAAATGTTACCTGAATATTATGCAGCACTTATAGAAGTCGCATTTCAAGTTCAAAAATACAAGATTATTCAATTTTATAAAATATAAAATTAATCAAGATGTAAATAGCTTTAATATGCATTGTTATCGGTTATACACAAATTCTGAATGTTTCAATGTTCTAAACATAGAATTATAAACTGGTCGAGAAGTAAGTTAAAATAAGAATTGAAATCAAAATTCCAGTACAGACAAAGGAATCTATATATTAATATGTGAAGCGAAAACGCAAATTTTTCGGCTAACTGGGCGCACGGAGGAGTTTAAGATTTGGCATAATTAAAGTTTATATGGAGGAGGACTGCAGAATGATAATATTTATATATAATATGCCTTAGATTATATATGATACAGATACCTAGTCAGCGCAATGGAAGTATGACAACTAAAACTACTGTGAAGCACCGGAGTTTCACTCGCCCGGCCGTCAGTACAGTTTGTTGATCGATGGCGTAAAGACGTGCGGAACGCGTTATTTAAAAAGAATATCAGTCTTTATTGATACTTTGAAATATTGTTTTGTTGTGAATCGAAAAAATCTAATGCAATAATATTGTTGGGATTTCAGGCTTTAAATGTTAATATTCTTCTGTCAGATGGCGAGGAAAATGACGTAGATGAAGAATCGTCGACGAAATATAGCAATTCAGTCTTTGAATTTTCAAAATGCGATTATATTTATGTTCGTCAAATGTGTGTTGTTTTTTATTTTCCTGTTCCGAAATCAATATCCACGCTACTGTTACATTAAATTTATATTATATTCACTATGTATGTATGTTGCTAAAATATTCATAAATTATTTGAAGGCTTTCTAATAACCATTTATTATTGAAAGTAAATACTCAAAAAAATATTTTCGTTTTTTTTTTTATTTTTTCGTTCGCCGTTCGGTAAGTGTATTATCCAACTGTCGATTTGTTCAGGAGAACTTTGTTCTCTTAACATATCGACAATGTATCAAGCCAGAATACGCGAGAATTGTATGGAGAGGTCTACTTTTTTCACGGCTTTTCCAACTTTGAAGTCAAAAAACACCAACTTAGAGGCTTCGCAGCATATATGTTCCATACACGGATTTACTCAGAATTCGGAGTAGAAAATTTCGTGTGTCTGTGTGTGTGTGTGTGTGTGTCTGTGTGTGTGTGTGTCTGTGTGTGTGTGTGTCTGTGTGTGTGTGTGTGTCTGTGTGTGTGTGTGTCTGTGTGTCTGTGTGTCCGTCCCCCCCTTATAACTTTTGATCCGCTCAATAAACAGAGCCTAAAATTTCAGAATATATAAACAGTTACAGGCCTACAAAACTTTTATACTCGGAATTTTGAATTTTTGTTTCAGTCAGGGGTTATCAACTTTTGAATTTTTATTTTATTTTTCCATATATCTCAGAAACCATAAACGCTAGAACGCTGAAAATTGGTACAAACATAGACAAATACAAAATCTCAAATTAGTTTTTTCAAAAAAATTCCAGGGTTTCTCAAACATTTTTTATTAAGAAAAATATTTTTTTCATGATAAATTTATGAGTTTAACTGCCTATATTTCCAAAACTTTTACAATTATCGAAAAAAGCCGAAACACCCCAACTAGATAATTTAATTTTCTATAAAAAATATTAACATTGTAGTAGAAGATCTCAATTTTTTTTTAACAATTTTTTTAAAAATTGAATTTAGTGACGACATCGCTTCATACATTTTGTATGGCAGTCGCCTATACACAATATGTAAGAAGACTTAATAGTTTGATACTTCAACTCCAAACATACATACATACCATCATGCTATTTGCATATTCTGGGTAGGAAAAAGGATCTTCCTCCATACTATCCTATCTTGACATACATACCTACATATGTTGTATAGAAAACAAAATATCTGAAAATATTCAATAATTTGTATCTATGGGTTTATAGTTTGGTACATATTCTTCAACTATACATACATACTATCGCTATCGACAGTTGGATCTCATGTGTTACATGCAACTAGTCCAACTGTCGATTTGTTCAGGAGAACTTTGTTCTCTTAACATATCGACAATGTATCAAGCCAGAATACGCGAGAATTGTATGGAGAGGTCTACTTTTTTCACGGCTTTTCCAACTTTGAAGTCAAAAAACACCAACTTAGAGGCTTCGCAGCATATATGTTCCATACACGGATTTACTCAGAATTCGGAGTAGAACATTTCGTGTGTCTGTGTGTGTGTGTGTGTGTGTGTGTGTCTGTGTGTGTGTGTGTGTGTCTGTGTGTCTGTGTGTCTTTGTGTCTGTGTGTCTGTGTGTCCGTCCCCCCTTATAACTTTTGATCCGCTCAATTTACAGAGCCTAAAATTTCAGAATATATAAACAGTTACAGGCCTACAAAACTTTTATACTCGGAATTTTGAATTTTTGTTTCAGTCAGGGGTTATCAACTTTTGAATTTTTATTTTATTTTTCCATATATCTCAGAAACCATAAACGCTAGAACGCTGAAAATTGGTACAAACATAGACAAATACAAAATCTCAAATTAATTTTTTCAAAAAAATTCCAGGGTTTCTCAAACATTTTTTATTAAGAAAAATATTTTTTTTATGATAAAGTTATGAGTTTAACTGCCTATATTTCCAAAAATTTTACAATTATCGAAAAAAGCCGAAACACCCCAACTAGATAATTTAATTTTCTATAAAAAATATTAACATTGTAGTAGAAGATCTCAATTTTTTTTTAACAATTTTTTTAAAAATTGAATTTAGTGACGACATCGCTTCATACATTTTGTGTGGTAGTCACCTATACACAATATCAAAGAAGACTTAATTGTTTGATACTTAATCTTTAAACATACAATATACATATACCATCATGCTGTTTTCATATTCCGGGTAGGAAAAAAAGACTGACCTCCATACTATCCTATCTTGACTACCTAGGTACATGTGTTGTATAGAAAACTAAATATCATAAAATAATAGATAATTTGTATTTATGGGTTTGGTACTTATTCTTCAACTATACATACTATCGCTGTCGACAGTTGGATCTCATGTGTTACATGCAACTAGTAATATGTAAATAGATACACCTTATCTAAATTATCCAGACAATCGAGTTTGTTTTTAACAAATATATGTATTTTCATAGAGAGTAATGTAATTAATATTATTCCGATGGTAAGCAAAAATTATAAAACCCCAATGTTCATATATTTAATAACGATAATCATTTATATCTATTGGTCCAACAAGCAATCAGCTTTAAACTGATATCCTCAAAATTTGTTCGAAGAACAAATTTGAAAAAAAAATTCCGGGGAAATGGGGAATCATTTATTTTCTGGCAACATTATTTTTATATTCCACATAACTAAAGACAGTATACGTACACCTACCGATCTACCGCCTCACACACTCGTCATGTAAATACAACTTGTCATGCATTTGAATTCGAAATTTATATTGCACGCGTCTTCTGTACCTGATAAGTCTATGTAATATGCGTTATAAATAAATTAAATCAAATAAAAAATCATAACTATTGATTGTGTTCCATAGAACGTTAAAGAGAGGGGAAACGTAACTTTAATACTAAGCCCGCGTAGTATAAGAAATGTGTCCAAAATATTCAAATAACCGATGTAGGACACACTACAGTATTCATTTTTTTATTTCATGATCTGTGTTCACATTTAAAATGTGTTGTGGTACCCACGACGCAGTTGTTTAAATTCAAATTTCAGAATATTTTAAAAGTAATATAATTTCATTTATACTAGTTTAAATAAATGAGTGTAAAATTATAAGGAGTCTTGATCTTCTGATATTTAGATAGGTCGATGGCAGAATGGCTAGTGTGATGGTTTGGGAATCCAGTGGACGCGGTTTCGAGTCCTGAAATTTCATACCTGAACACATCACCTAAACTTTGGTATAAATAAAATAAAAATATCCATCTTAATTTTATGTACGTACGTAAATTCATTTATATCTACTAAAGGTATGTGTATCGGATACCTATAGTGGGAAGATATGAAAACAGCTGAGTTCGGTTACATGATGTTTATTAATGCGACTGGCCCAAGAGAATGATAAATGAGAACTGAATAAGGTTTTTATTGGTGGGGGTATATATAGGCTACTTCGTATACCCCCACAGGAGTCCCCCCTGAATAATATACTTGGGGGTTCACATACTTAAATACTACACATAGGATAACACAAAATACTACACATAATAAAAACTAATGTTCGTATTTTCGGCGAGTGCGGCCCTGGTGAGTAGGTATGATGAAATCTAAGTCCTGGTCTGGTTTCGTTATCTTGAAGTAGTGCATAGTTTGATATCTCATATTACATATTGTTTAATAATCACACAGTGCTCCGGAATGTCTGATGTCAGCGAAAATGAAACTTGAAACTTCTCTGTAGCAAGAAATCGTATCAACCTTATCTTGCAACTGGATGGTACCATTACTAAAGACTAGGTATCAAGAAATTTCCTTCAAGCAGCTTGACCTGTCGATGAGGCGATGTGAACGGTTTCGGTTTGTCGTGTCGATGAGACAAGGATGAGGGGTTTCGGCTTGTCATGTCGACAAGACACGGATGAGCGGCTTGGGCTTGTCGTGGTGGCGTTGAGACAAGAGCGAGCGGCTTGGGCTTGTAGAGGCGATGAGACGAAAGCGAGCAGCTTGGGCTTGACGTAGAGGCGATGAGACAAGAGCGAGCGGCTTCGGCGTGTCATGACGTTGAGACAGAGGCAAGCAGCTTTGGGTTGTCGTGGTCAAGCGGATCTAGCTTGACGAGATGCAGGAAAGTTCGCAGGCGGGAGTTGCTGGTAACGTGGTAGACGTGACGATGGAGCAGTAGTCACTTCTCTTGGATGGCTTCTCTGGGAGGTCGATGTTGGCAGAAATCATTGAAGGCATGATGTCGCTGAAGATTGCTACGTCTATATCCAGAATTGGTACTCGCTGGAGATTGAAGTACCGTTCCTTCACGTAAACAATCTGTGATGATGCATTTCGCGGTTTTGACGTTCTCGTGGGCGTCAGCAGTTATGAGTTCTCACGTCAAAACAAAGTACCTATGTGTCAGCAGTATTGAATTCTCACAGCGGTGTTATCGCTTGATGTTTATTTTTGCAAGCTTGCACTGTGATGAACGTGTAGGACGGATTCGTTATCTAGTCCACGGTTCACGAAGGCTCACATTACAAAATTTCTAAACATCAACACTGTTCCCACTATAGGTATATATCACGTCGGGTTCATCAGTTAAAGGTATGTGTATCGGATACCTATAGTGGGAAGATATGAAAACAGCTGAGTTCGGTTACATGATGTTTATTAATGCGACTGGCCCAAGAGAATGATAAATGAGAACTGAATAAGGTTTTTATTGGTGGGGGTATATATAGGCTACTTCGTATACCCCCACAGAGTCCTATACAAAAACATTATCAGTTTTATTGTAACCATAAAATAACATTATTTCTGAGATCGAACTGTAAATAAAGATAAAGTAAATGAAATGGAAAATCCAGAGAATTTTACATACAATCATGAAACAATAGGTAACCGGATTATATTGTAATAGGCAATAGTCATACCTCAACTAATTTTTTTATTTTGTTTGAATTTTCGATACAATAGAAATACACTCATGAGTTGCATCTACTTACGTATGATGTCTGTTAAATTAAGTGTGAAATTGCGTATATGTATGAAAAATGTATATAACAGACGGATGGTGGCAGAGCGGTTAGCACGCTGGGTTAATAAATAATACAATGGTCACGAGTTCGAAAACTGCCACAACTGATATCGTTCACTTATAACACAAGCATGTGCTTAATTTAGGTGTGTGGGGATTTATATGTACTTTGTATAATGACATATTCATTCTTAAAACGAGTGGGTTGTGGCCAACGCTAAACTCCTCACTAACAAGTCACTATAGAGTATTCAAAGTTTCTATAGAAAGTTTTCGGCAATTTTATGAAATTAGTGAGTTTAATTCTTTTATTATTTAAATATATTATTATGAAAAATTGATATTTATTAATGACATTTTATTTAAGTGATGTGCCCTTTTAGCAATTTGAAAATAAAAATAACAAATTTCGAGTTTCCTGAGCATGGGAGTCACTTTGAAATATTTGACAGTTAAAAAAAATGAAAACCACTATTCAGATATCCTTCAAAATCTAATGAGGTCTATGCGAGTTTTTGATATACAAATTTGCAAAATTTGAAAATAATCGAATGAGCACTTTAGTCTATAATCGATAATCTAGAATAAACACGCCGTACGTAGCATATTATAGTACACAGCACACACACACACAGATACATTGTGATAAAACTTTCAGAATGCAATCCCAGCATGATACTAGTTGATAATCTGCAATAAAAAATTACTTTAAAAATTGCGAATTCATAAATCCCCTTGGGGTAGTGAGGAGTAAAAACAATGTTAAGTTCAACCCCTTCTTCATAAGGATTCATATTTTTTTCGTGCAACTCTCCAATAATATCTAAAAATTTAAGTCCTGGCAGCACCGTCTACCGTGGTTGACATTTGTCATTTGACAGATATTATACGCGTTCGTTCTGTCATTTGATAAAACATTTAAATAATTAATCAGCATAATATTATATTATAACTTTTTATTTTATGTAGCTTCACGGGCAACTAACAGGTACAATGTCAAATAATTATTTAACATGCACCAATAACAAGCTGCCACATTCTGGAGACTTACGATCTGCTTATGGTATTAATCGTCTCACAGAGCCAGACTTAAAACACAATTAAAAACTGTATCTCCACCGGGAATCGAATCTGGGACCCTTGGATCAGTAGTCAGATACCTAACCAACTGAGCCACGAAGGCCGAAGATAGAAATGATGCGACTATTTTAATTTTATGTTTCCCCCAGAGACAATCCAACTAGCAAACAAGTCGTATAAATAAGAGTTATACCTATGACTTTTAGTCGTATAGGAGTTTTATAGTGGTTATTAACTAACTCTGTTAGTCGTATAGACGTTGTACATCTGACGGTTAAGTCCTCTAACTAAATAGTCTAATTGCAACGTCCAATAAACGTTTTTGCAACGTAATTATACAAGGATCACATAATGGTCTTAATCGAAACGTTAACTTAACAAATCTGTAAGTCGTAAAAACATTTCAGTTGTATAAAGATTTTTAAAAAGACAATATCGTCATAAAAAGGGTATTATTATAACATCTAAACAACTTATTGGCCTATAAACGTTTTAGAAAAAACTTTAATAGACGATTGTATAGTGGTATTATGGATGACTTCAATACGACATAAAATTATTAGTGTGACGTTTATATACCTATTATCAACAGTTGGTTTTATAAATGAAAAACAAAAACTTTTATAAAACATAATATGTAGTTGTCGATGAACCTGTTATATTCCTTTTATATGACAATATGTTTTATAGATGTTAAGTACAGACTTTTATAAAACAAAATTAAACATTTTGTTTTACATTTGGGAGAAATTAAGAGAACATAAAACACTGAATCTAGTAATTGAATATAATATGATTTATTAAAACACCCTAATACATGATGAAGTTACATGTTAGTTAAGATAAATATCACGTGCGTTAAAAAAGTTTTATACGTGAATTAAATCAACGGAAACCTAATGTTTTTTGATATTTTTCTGCATTTTGAACAAACTTGACTTGAAAAAACTATCTCCAACATTGATAAACTGCAGCGTAATAAATATAATATTAAAATAAAATTATACACTTCGCTGTTTGTGAGTCAATAAAAATGATTACAAACACTATTCTTTTTGGCATCAAATTAAAAACATATATTTATGTATATTTTTTATAATAATTTGTGTGTTTTTTACTGACTTTATTTCCCATTTTTCTTAAATATTGAAAAACGCAGAAAAACCAACTAGATAATTTAATTTTCTATAAAAACATATACACTATCGCAGTGCATCTTGAACTTTTCTTACGGGGAATCTCAGTAGTTTGATACTTAATCTCCATACATACATACCATCAAGCTGTTTACATATTCGAGAGAGGAAAAAGTACCTACTGACCTTCACACAAGTCTTGCCTGACATACATTTTTTATATAAAAAACAAAATATCTTAAAAATATTCAATAATTTAGATGCTAGGGTTCATAGTTTGGTACGTTTATTTATTTTTATTTATAAAATACATGGATTTTTACGTATTCTTTTACTATACACATACTATCAACAGTTGGATGTAATGTGTTACATGTAGGGAATGCAATCCCAAACGGGATCCCGAAATACCGAGATCCCGCAGACATTTTGCGGGACTAATCTCGGTCGAAAATTTTGCGGGATCCCGCTGGACTGGCGGGATTACAGAGAAGCGTAATTCATACGTGTTACACTTTGTTGATTTGTTGAGGAAACGGATTTCAGAGCGGCGAACTAACTTGACAGCGGTTTTATTATATACTTACATGATCCATATAAGTACGAAGAAGACAGTAGTCAATTTATTAATGTTGATGACACATTTAGTCTACCTTCAAAAAGTTTAATATGCAAGACAATCAAAACTATAGTCGAAAGGCTAGAGTACACGGACATGGGTAACAACGCAGAAGCCACTGCTCCTGCTGACGCTGATGAACCTTAGGATGACGACACTCCTCTCGCAAATCAGGAGACATACGCAGCAGCAGCAGCACCAATGTCACTTCAAGACGAACTCAAACTTACTTTGATTAGTATGAAGAGTTCGAGATCAACAGCGCAACAACCTAGATCTGGCAATATGAGCAACATTGAGGTTTTGATAAAGAAGGAAATGAATTATTTCGAGTCCGGTGGAAAGGCACATACCTTCAATTCACTTACAATGCGCAAATGACTATTGTGCCAACCAGCGTGGAATCTGAACGAGCTTTTTCAGCCACTGGCTACCTTGTGTCCAATATCAGAAGCCGTTTATCAGACGACACAATACTTTAACTTTTTTACGAAGCTATTTCCAAAATAATGTTTAAACTTATGATGCTTATTGTACAAAAATATTGTTTGTCGTGTGAACGTTATTATTTAAATTTAATTTGTAATATAAATTTATGTCTCATTTTATTCTTTGCCAATTTATGACAAACTTTACCGATGTCTAACTAAAGGTAAGTATGTTAATAAACCATTTAAAATGTCCCAAAGAACGTGTTTGATTAGGTATAAATTTAAAACTCTAAAAACAAGGTTGGTAGATCGAGGTATTAATTAGGTCTTTATTATACGATTGATAAGATATCTAAGTCCACCCTGCTGGATCCCGCAAATACCTGGATCCAGCGGTACTAAGATTGTTCAGTCCCGCAAATACCTGGATTGACATCGTCCTGCGGGATTGCATTCCCTAGTTACATGCAACTAATTATACTATGAATTTCAACCCTGCCAAAACAATCAACAATGGCGCTCGATCGCAGTTGTTTAAAAAACCTTTACTTGACTAACAGTCGTTCAATGACTTGTACTACATACAATGGCTGGTTCAATGACTTGTACTATAAATTATTATATTGTACTATTTTTCAAAAATAATGTTTATCTATTAAATCAGTTTTTTGTTCACATAATTTCATATTTTATTCTAAATTCAATACTTAAACCATAACTTAAACTTTAGATTTATTGGCAGGTACTTATTATTTGAAAATCAGTAATTTATCATTCTTCAACACTTAGGTGGGCTATTTCAATTATTTCTAAATAAATATTTGGTTTGTTAAATATGTTAGTTCAATTAATTCAAAATTTGGTTTATATTTTTTTTGTTTGACCATATAGAATGAACTTAAGATGAACGGTTAACAAATAAAAATTTGTACCTATATAATACAGTAGTGGCCAAAAAAATGGAAACTATTTTTTACTCGACTAAATTATATAGAAAATCTTCCTTCTTAGATTTCTAAATGAATATTTCTAAAAAAATATTATTGCCTTGTCTTTATTATAGTGTGGGTTATGCATGAATTATCATTTATACATAAAATATTCAGATATAATACACATTTTATTAAAATTATTGTACATTGAATAAAATATAAAAAATATTGTGCTCAGCTATGGAAAATTGTTAATGACAATAAAATTTAAAATTCACGTGTTTAAGATAAATCACTTTAGTATTTAGTTGGGTAGCCTTTATTTTTTATCACAGCCTTCATTCTTCGAGGCATTGAGTCCACCAACTTCTCCAAATCTGCATTATTGATGACCTTGAATCATGATTTTATTACAGCTTCAATCAGGGCCCTCTTATTCGATAAGAGATTTTATTTAATTATATTAGTTAAAATGTGCCACAAAGCAATAGCAGCAAAGTATAAAGATACAAAGATTTTCAACCTGGCCCACAAGTTTTCTGTCTAATTAAGATCTGGGCTGTTACCAGGCCACTTAAGTACCATAATATTATTTTCTTCGAACCAGCTTGAGACACTTTTAGCAGTATGACAGGGTGCGTTGTCTTGCTGGAATATGCATATCTCTCTATTTTCTCCAAACAGATCCGCTATAAAAGGCTTTAACTTTGGATCCAAGATAGTCTCCTTGTATTTTTTTCATGTAACGTCCCATCAATGATATGTAGACGACCCACGCCACTTCTTGACATGCACCCCCATATCATTATGCTGAGAGGGTGCTTCATGGTGACGGTGGTACACACTGGTAACAAGTCTTCTCCAGTTCTCCTCCTAACATACTTTATTCCATCCGATACAAATATAGAAATTTTTGTTTCATCGCTCCAGATTACATTCTTCCAGTCTTCTTTGGTCCAATTCTTGTGTTCTTTTGCCCAATTGAGTCTTTTTTCCCTTTGTTTACTATACAAGTAAGCTTTTTTACTTGGGCTTCTGGCCCTTAATCCATTGTTGACTAGGCGTCGTCGAATCGTCCTAGCGCTTACAATTATACCACTCTCAGCAAGGATGTGTTGGATATCACTCGAAGTGGATCTACGGTCTTGAAGAGCTAATTTCGTTATCCTTCTGTCGTCTATCAATAACGTCTTCCGGTTTCTGCCAGATTTTACAGCATTGTGTAAACTTTTGGAGACTTTGAACCTCTCGCAGACCTTTGAACTCCAGACTTGGACGCTCTGTGTCCCAACTTTTCAGCAATTTGTTTATATGTATATCCCTCTTCTCGTAGGGTAACTGCTCTACTACATTTTGTAGGTGACCAGTAGCCTCCAAGCATGTTTCAGAAGAAGTTTCAGAATAAAATAATCTCAGAATTTGAAAAACAGTCCAACCACTTACAAATGACACAGTACAGGACGAACGACAGACTAATAGCTCTTGCTTAGATAGGATTTCAAATATCCTCAATAATTACTTTCTAATGATCACAGACATCAAAAAAACAAATTTCCAGAAATAATGTGAGTAATAATGATGATTCATATCATCAAATAGTAAGGTATATGTTCCTTACAACTCATTATGAGACAAATTAGAAAGGATTAACTAATTTTGTAAAAAAAAGTTAAAACAATTAAAAAAATATTTATTGTTTCTTGCGAAATAAACAAAAGAAAATATTTGTCATTAAAAACAATAAGAATGCAATAAAATTTCAATGAAAAAGTAAAATGAATCACCTAGTAAGTTGAAAAATGTAGTCAAAATAAAAAGTTTCCATTCTTTTGGCCACTACTGAATATCACGTGTTTGTGTCACCGACACAGTAACAACATAGTTCTCTATAAATAATGGGGTGCATGCTATCTCCATGGCTCTTCAATCTATACGTTGAATGTTGCATCAGAACTTTTATGGAGGATAGCAAGGGTCTGAAATTTATTTATTTATATTCACATACACGGCCTCTTAGCCATTATAAAAATATGGTAAAAATAAAACATAAAACTCGTATTAAACAACACAACAATTAACAAGAAAAACAACACAATAATTCATTAAAATACAAAATCTATCACACAAATCGAAATATTCATAATATGTCCCATTCCGATTCGTTTAAATTTATCTGTCTGAATTTTAGTAGGTATATGAGAAATGTCAAAACGTTGACAATTCAGTAAGTATAGTATATGAAGGATGTAAAGAGAACGTACTGAGAATGGATGCCAGCAAATCGAAGTTCAAATGGTGTTTCAAAAGAGTGAAAGCAGAACAGCGTACCAAATAAAATTAGAGAACAAATGGTTCAAGCAAGTAGACGAATATGTCTATTTGGGAAGCAACGGAATACCGGAATGGACGGATTGATAAGGAGATCGAAAGAAGAGTTATGGCAAGAAACAGAGGGAATGGAGCACTTAGACCAGTTATGAATGACCGCAACATATCAAAGGATGCTAAAGTTGCCATTGATAACGCTATCTTAATAGTGCCAACCTTGATGTATGCAAGTGAAACCTGGACATGGCAGAAGTCACATGAAAGCTGAATAAATGCAGTTTAAATGAGATCACTAAAATGAATTTAAGATGAAGATAGATGTCATTAATAGAATGAAAATGATGAATTCATTTCATTCATTAATTGGCCACATGGGGAGAATGAATGAGGAATGCCTGACGAAGAAAATATACAATGCGCATAGGAATGAAATGAGAAATCAATGCCGCCCAAGAAAGGGATGGCATGACCATGTGAATGGTATTTTGAAAGACGAAAAGGTTAGAAGCGTGAAGAACAGATAAACATGTATAAGAAGATGTATGAATGTTGACAAGGCGATGATTGTGTGTCAAGATATATGGCATTCAGTTTTCTCTGTCTACCATGTGAGGATCATGGCATTATGGTATGTATAAGAATCACATACATTAGGTATGAGAAATTTTATAAATATAATAATTAAATTAGACAAACGATTTACTACAAACAAGACAAATATTGAAAATAATATTTCTATATTGCCCTCATTCAGTATAACAAAAGCTGTTTTTCATTCAAATTTTGCTTATGAGTAAAAGCATTTCTTTATAAACATTATTCTATTTCTATTTTACAAATATATATATTTAAAGTCACTAAAATTTAACGATTTATTATACACAGACTAATCTCCTGAGCTCGTAGTGCACAGTGACATAGATCTGTAAATGTGTGGGTGCGAGAGAGACTGCTCAATAAGAGTCTGGTCAATCAAAGAACACTTTTAATATATAATACTAAACATAATATAGGAAAAAAAAATCACTTGATCTCTGAAGTGCTGCTTTAACTAATACCATGAAATATTTCTTTAGCTTTTGTGCATAATTTTAAGACAATGAACCAAAAATTCTAAAAGAAATTTTTCAAAAGCATACTTTGTGAAATATAAATTATATTATATAGTAATATGAAAGTTTTCTATGCATGACATGTTATGGCTGGTCTGGAAAAATATAGTTTGTTACTCATGATGAACATACACAATATTATGATTTCAAAAATCAATATTAAGTCTATACAAGTTGTTCTAAATTCAAACTTTACATTGGAAATTAGAGTAGCGTCTAGCCCCAGCTCTTCTTTTCTGCATTATTAGGTTAGGTTTAAGTTTGTGTATAATAATAATAGCGACTCGCGTGAGCGAGTTGCTTTATAAATTGAATTATAAATTATTATAAGTTAAATTTACATTTTTTATTTAATTTATTGCATTTAATATAAAATTTCACAGCTCATTTGACTCCATACTACGAGACCTCAACCAATCAGAGAGCCAACCGGAAACATAATGCGGAATGGTAAATGCGGATTGTAGACGCTAGTGGAAATTAGTAATTGATGAATATTATTTGTTTTGTTATTTTTTTATAAACTTAATTTCTTTATGTTACATTGAGAATACATGAATGTAATTCAATGTAAATAATGTCCTTTTTATATATTTTTCAAAACAACATAGTAAAACATCAAGTTTCCCAAGTAGAATAACTGCCGTTGAAATGAGGTCTCTCAGACAAATGTGTAATAAGACGATGTGTGATTGAATAAAAAAAGTAAGCACAAGAACAGAATGTATGTTGGAAAAGGACGCCACATGCAAGATAAAAATATAATATATGTCCTTAAGTGGATCGGCCACATAGAAAGAACAGATGAAGAACAGTTGACAAAAAAATTATACATGGCTAAAAGATGCGGAATAAGAGATAGAGGTCGGTCGAGAAAGACTCATTTAAATCACATGAATGGAATCTGAAGTTTAGATAGTAGGAGAGTGTGCATGAGGCAATGTTTGGATTAAGTGAAGCGAGAAAAGTATATCAGGATAGGAAAGTATGGCGCTCGGTTCTCTCTGCCTACCTCAATATGAACAAGGCATGATAGTATGTATGTAAAAAAACACAAAATATTTATTAGTAACTAGTATATTTCTAGAAAATAAACTCTTATGACGTCCGGTTTCTAAAAAAAACTGATAAAATAAACATTTTCCTAATATTCATATAAGATATTATGAAAAATGATGTAAAAGAGTAAAATTAAATAATAATTTAACATAAACAGAGCAAATTTCACAATAATAATGTTAATATATAACCTTTAGTCAGTATATATTATTATAAGGTCTTTGGTATATACCTAGTCAAAGATGTTCCGTACTCAAATTTTGTATGGAAAATTTTCAGCGATTTTATGAAATGAGTTTGTTTAATTATTTTTTTATTTTATTATGAAAAGTTGATATTTCTTTAATGCCATTTTATGAAAGTGAGGAGCCTTTTTACCTATTTGAAAATAAAAATTTCAAATTTTAAGTTTCCTGAGCTTGGGGTCACTTTGAAATATTTGACAGTTAAAAAAATTGAGAAGCACTATTCATATATCGTTCAAAATCTAATGGGATCTAAGTGAGCATTAGATATACAAATTTGCAAAATTTGAATAGAATCGAATGAGTACTTTAGTCTATAATCGATAAAGTAAAATGAACACGCCGTACATAGCACATAGCACATAGCACACTGCACATAGCACACTGCACATAGCACACACACACAGATACATTGTGATGAAACTTTCAGAATACAATCTCAGCATGATACTAGTTGATAATCTGCAAAAAAAAAAATACCCTTAAAAATTGCGAAATCATAACTCCCCACTATATCACCTTGTGTTAGTGAGGAGTAAAAAACAGAAGTAAATAGCTTATGTGTGGTGTTGTTGAGTTATCGACTTCATATTATATTAAAGTACTTTAAGGGCCGATATTATAAACGTCCGTTAGTTAGATTTCAGACCAAATAAACCAAAATTTGATACAAATGCTCTATATTTCGTCTTATAACAATCCGTTAGTTAAATTTTAGTAAAATTTACCGATAGCCTTTACCGACGGTCGGACCACCGATTAAGCGTTCGTTAACTATAAGTTATGGAAGAATTGAGTTTTACCACACTTGTTTTTTTTATGTTGCGGTACATTTTTAATGTTACGAATATTCTGAAATATACTCTTTTATATTGAATTGCTTTTTTTTTGGTAAAAAATGTCGTCCAACAGTGATTATGAATAACCAAAACGAATTTGATAACAAGTTTGTGTTTGACCAAATATTTTATTATTTCAACGTGACATTGATGACAATGAATTTTGTTTTATTTTTTTTAATTATTTTATTTATTTAAAAAAATGAATAAATAAATAATTGTAACTAGTACCTACATATGCATTAGGTTTTAATAAAATCAGTTGAGACGAGATTTGAACCCGCGTCCACTGGATTACTTATCCAGCGCGCTAGCTCAATAATAAAGGATTATCACCATTTTTGTAATTTTTGATATTGTTTGAAGTATGCAAAAAAATTAAACACTCTCTGTTTATATATTGCAATGACAGCACCGCTTTATCCATTACAATCCACTATAGTCCATTACAAATCTATTGAAAATCCATTGTAGTCTACTTAGACTGTAACTGTCAAATAAACGGACAGTAAAAATAGTTTTAAAATACCGCCGATAGTAATATCTAGTTGGGAACATCCATCCGTTAGTAAACCGTAAACATACTTACGAATATTTGGTCTTTCGTTTATAAGACCGGCCTTAAATGTAATAGTATTTCTCTAAATCATCATAGGTAATATCACTCCCTCTTCTTCACGGAGTAAGCAGAGAGAACCGAAAACCAAATTAATATTAATAATAAACACTTCCTTGCACCCTGTGCAAGTGGAGTGTTTATTGCTTTATGCCAATTTCTTCCAACTAACCAGTGTTTCCAGTCCAGAGAAGCAGTATTTGCGTGAGATATGAATTTAAATAAATTTCTCCTCTGCTGGAGATCGAACCCAGGACGCTCGCACAGAAGCCAAACGGCTTACTAATTGTGCCACGGCGGTCATATTCTTCTTTTTTACACATATACATCGCCTCATCAACACTCCTAAATGCTCGTATATTTTTAAACCAATTATTTACGTCAATTTCTCAACAGTTATCATTAAGAGAGTGCATAAAATTAGTTTCGTGACAGTTTTTTTTTTGTGTGTGATGTATTTTCAAACTTTTTCTCATCTGGGAAACTATTTAATATTTGTTGAGGAATCTATTAAAAATGCACCTACTTAATAAAAATGCATTTAGGGATAGTCAACCTTTTAAGAAGAAAAAATATTCTCATAATATGTAGTGGAGAGTTTAGTGTTGGCCACAACACACTAGTTTTATATTATTTATTTATTTAAAAACTATTTGGTCACATGTGCACGTACAATGAAGGGATTATTGCAAAATGGTAATATCTTGCATACAACCATATTCATTTGGTGAAGCAAATTGTTCTGATGATATGTACCAACAATTTATATTAATAAAACATACAATGAAAATATAAATACATATATAACAAAAACAATAAAGAAACTGAGGGGACAGGAGAGGAAGGGGGGGAAAAGGATCGGATAAGGAGACAAATTCGGTATCGTGCGTGAGATGAATATGTTATTATTGTGTTTATATTTTTTTCTTTGGTGGAATGAGCATTTATGAAAAAATAAAATTAAGCATATAATGAAAAAGATAATAACGTTAATTTAATAACATGAATAAGATAAATATATATACAGAAAATTTTGTTTAATCACACTAACCTAAATACCTATGCAAAATTTATATATTTTGTTCCTTCTCAAGAACTAACAGGTTGGGTAGATACTATGTCAAATGAATTTAACACGTATCAAATGACAAATTTCCTCATTATCGGGATTTACGAGTAAAGTGTCAACTTATTTACTTTCAGCATGAAATTTCAGTTAGTTTAGTAGCAGCACGGCTAGATCACTGTTCACTGATTTTCAGATTTGCTCGTTTTGTCACAAAGACAAATCAAACCACATTCTTCAGCTCGTGTTGTCTAGACAGATTTTTTAACATTTTCAAATGTAATTTTTTAATATTCAAATAAAAAGGCTTCTTTTTAATTAAAGTATCCTTGTTGTTTTTAATTATTCTCGATTTTATTGTATAAGTACTGTAATGTTTTCATACTGCAAGCAAGAATCAGAATTATCAAAAAATTACCGACGTAACCAGCGTAGATAAACAAGATTTGCTTTAGAAATATTATGTTTTAATAAATTGAATCGAAGTTTAATAAAAATGTGGTTTTATATTTCGTTTATTTACTAAGAGAACAACATACAGCGTATAAAAAATTATATTCGTCGAGGCAGGATTCGAACTCGCAACCACTAGCTTACTAGCCCAGCGCGCTAAATGCTCTGCCATATAAAATAAAGATTTAACCAAAAATTAATTTATCAACATCTAAGTTTTTAAATTTGAACGGAACCATTTAATAAAAATAGCTTTGATAATGAAATTGTTTCCAAAAAATGTTTGGGTATGAAACCTCATTTTTTCACGAATTTTTCCTTTTTCACCTTTCCACTTCGACGTTGTTCACGGTGTATCCATTTGGATACTCACGAATATGACCTAAAATATTCACAACCCTTAAAAAAAGAAAACCTTTACGTTGGAAGGTAGATAAGTAATAACGGCATTATATGGAACCTTTCCAGCGCTGATTTTCTTTTTTTTTACCACCTAAAGATTTTTCGTCAACACTTCTTTATGAAGCAATTCCACAGTCAATATTGTCTCAGCTTGTATGGTTTCACGAGACGTGCATTAGACACGCCCCTAGAATATGCCGTTATACGCAAATTTACCCGAGAAAACCTCGCCCTGACACACTATGAAACTCCAACAACTGCCTCGTAAAAGCTACCAAGTTACCCAAGAAACGGGATTTCTCCCACAATAAATCAAAACAATTTTGCCAAAGTACAAAATAAAGCAATCCAGGAACATTTGAATGTGGGAAAACGTTTTTGGAAGCGTTATCCCCGCACGACGGTAAAAAATATTTTCATCATGTAAATTTAGCGGATTCTACTTATCAGAAAAGTACATTTTTTAAAAGACTTTGTGACTTTAAGGAGGCATCCAACGTTGAAATTGTTCAGATCACAGTTTTTATATAATTGAAATGAATTGGATAGATTTCGAAAGCGGCTTATAGATGAATATTGCAGTTATAATAGAAGTAGGCTTATGATATACCACAGAGGAATATAATACCTCTTTATTATCGAGTAGATAATAAAGAGGTATTATATTAGAGATATCGAGCATAATATATTAAATGATTGCGTTGTTTCATTGGCATGAGCATTCTTGAAATTATTCTGAATGATTAAATGGTGCTAATACAGTTCTTAATCCCGACTCATAGAATAATAATAGTAGGTATGGAATACTCTTTAACCTACAGTAAACGCGACTGCTTTGACTAATTTGGTCAACATTTTGCTACGAGCAATCATTTGGCCGTCTGCGTGATTCGTTCTCCAAATAGGTAATTTTTTAACAGCTTGCAAAATTTTTACGCAGTCATAACGAGAAGTACTATACGAACAATGACACGAGCCAGCAGAGTCATACATATATTGACACGAGCCGGCCAATTAAACGGCTTCACTTTTTCAGCGAGGTATTGTATGGGAATGAGTATTCTATAGTTTTATTATTATTATATGTCCCGACCATATAATTATAAGGTATATAATCTAAGGTCCCCACTATAATATTTTCGAAAGTTATATGTAGGTATGTATGTGGGTATTTTTTTAGTTGTCTTTTCAATCAACAACTAGAAAACTTTAAAGGTTAAAAATTCTGCATATCACTTCCTTTTCGATCAGTGAGTAACTTAAAATAGTCTTTTGAAGGTTTAATTATGTTATTTTTAATTTTTTCGTAAATTTTCCTACAAATTATGTCACGAATGAAACATCAAAATATGTACTATTTCGTAAGCAAATATTTATTTATTTCAATGTCAGAAGTGCGTTTTTGCACGAATAACATATATTTGCAAGTATAATATATCGATTGAGTGAAAAATATTGAGATTATTTTATTGTTTTTCGTATTTATAAAATGTTCAAAATTTAATAAGGAAATTTGCCATTTTATATATTATGAACAAATTCATCGAACTATGTAACTATTAACAGCATCTACCGGGAGCGAAAAGTACTAAACTTTTCTGTTGGTTTTCGTTTCCATGGATACACATAGAATACAATTTTCAAATAAACCAACCTACTGATAGGGGAATTGGTTTTGAATCAAATTCAATATTTAGAGAACTTTGTTATTGGTAGGTACCTACCTCATACTTACTAAAATGTTCCATATTTATTCCATACTTATTACTAATATCTGACATTGTTGATTGTTCATTTTTTTTCGTTTCGTTACTATTCTTAAAATCATTCAAATTATAAAACTACTTTTCATCTCCAATCTTGCTGAAATTTCTTTCCTAGTCCAATCCTACTGAAATTTCAAACTAATTTCTAACCACTTCCCTTTACATCATTTGATACTGAAGGGACAGTAAGGACTGAAGGGAAGGGAAGGATGGAGGGACTGGAGGGACGGAGGGGACTGTTTAAAAAAAACCAAACTTATTTTTGTTAATTTTTATTTATTATATTGGATATTTTTTACTCATTCTGAATTTATCATAAGAAATAAACAGTTTAAAACTACGAAAACGATTTTCGTGATAACGATAGCATATTGCTATTTTACCTTCTCGAGCAACGCCGGATATCAAAAACTAGTAATTATTACATATAATCTTGTATTGTATTGTAAACTTTTCTTTGAAACCTGTGCTACTTACAAGTTTACACCAGTGTTCGGAGACAAATATGAGGATTGAGAAGACATCAGGCCCATTATTTTAATTTTAAATAATACATCATTAAGCAATTTCAAATGAAGATGAAAATTTAGGCCTGTGTCCTCTTCAATCCTCATATTTGTCTTTGAATATGGGTGTTATATTGCTCGATAGAAATTTCTTCCAAATCACCAGTGTTTTTATTCTAAAACTAAATTTCCACTTTGCTAAGCAGCAAAACAATAGTTACGATACAAAAATGAAATGACATAAACAACATATATTTACTGTAATAAACAACATATATTTATTGTCATAAACAATAAAATATATTTAATACACCCCCTTTAGTAATTTAAAAAAAAATTATTATATAGTTTAATTTTAAATATTTAAGAAGAAAAAAAAATATTTAAAAGAGAAAAGAATAATAATAATTGTAGGAGGGTATTAAGTTGTTTTACACAATACAGTTTGTAATTGTTGGTGCGAGTTGTGGAGGAATAAAACACAAAACGGTTAATTTAAATATGACCAGGGGTCATGTATATTGAAAAAAAATTAAGCAATTGGGTTAGTAACCTTAAAACTAAGTACAACAAAATGAAAGCAGTAAAAAAATTGAAACGTCGGTGCTTTGTGTAGTGGGTGCGTGTTAAGGCGAGTGATTTTGTTTGGTGCTGAGATGAGGCGCTGGTCGAGCGACGTCGGCTTGGCAGATGGTGCAAGCGGCTTTGGCTCGCGTGGCAGGATGTTGAGGCGAGAGACGAGCGGCTTTGGCTCGTGTTGTGGTGAGGCGATGAGATACGAGCGGCTTTGGCTCGTCGTGGATGCAGCAGACTCGCAGGCAGGGGTTGCTGACATCGTGGAGGACATCGGATTGGAGCAGGGGCTCCGTGAAGCTGGACTTGCGAGGAGGCAGTCACTGTAAGCTTCGCCGGGACGTCCAGGAGCGCTGGACTCCAAGGCAGGAGTCACTGGGCTCTGGATGAGGAGTCTAGCGGCCGTGAAATATACCTATGCAAGGTAGAGGCGCGCTAGGGATCCGAAAGTAGGTATCGCCGGTTGTGTTGCTCGATTGCTCTGCCCGTGGTGTGAATGTTGACGTCGCGACGCGTCGTAATTATGGTGTCTACTTTTTAAAACAATGTAAGAAAATTAAGACGAAAAAAAATTACTGATTGTGTGCGCTGTATATTTAAATTGTCTTTAATACTTTTAACTTAGGCAGGTAGGAGACATCTGCCGAGGCACAGATGCCCGTCCGTCACTTGCTACACAAACTGAATTTAATTTTTTTTTTGAACAAAGGTGATGAGAACTATTGAACTGTCTGTGGACTGACTCCACTGGTGGACTCCAGTTGACTCATTCCAATGGTGGACTCCAGTTGACTCATGACTGTTGACTGACTGTTACTCACTTCAACTCTCGAAAACGTCTTTCTATCGAATTTTGTAGGAGGTGGTCAGAGCCTCGATCATTGGTCACTACGAGTAGGCTGTCCTAAGGACACCATTGTTTGTCCTTTATTGTCCTCGAGATAACAACCAATTACAATCTTGGTTGGGGCGTGTTAAGTATGAAATACCCTGGCGTAGACCAACCCAACATGTGTTTAGAAAGTCAGCCTCGACCGGGCAATATATCTTATTACTAGACGTTTTGGAGACTTGTAAAAAAATGTGAATTGGTTGTCTTCCGTTTCAAATATTAGGTATGTTCTTTTGTTGCATTTTAAGACAAAGAAGGATGCACATGTTGGCTATATCTTTAGAAAGAATGGTGCTTAATGGATTTGCAGTTGTTACATGACTATAGAAATGCAATAAATCAGGAGATCTATTCAGTTGGACATTTTAAAATATAAATGAAATGCATTCTATAGTTTTGAAAGAATTATTTCGACACAATGTGAGCAGTAAATTATTATCTTGGCCCTAAGAAAAAAAATAAAAACCCACTGCGAACATTTCATAAGTAGGTATTATTGCGTAAGAATTAATTCAAATTATTCGAACGCAACAAACTCCCCCACTGTGGTTGTCGAAATAATTACTCTTCAAAAAAATGAATATGAACACTATTGTGATACCATGAAAATATGATTCAAATGAGATGATGTGCATGTAGATGAAATTAAGCATGATTTGATTATATTAAGAATGATTTGATTGTTGATTAAGAATGATTTGATTGCTGGGCGCCAGGCAATCTGTTTAGGATTGCCAATTAAATCTAACTTATAATCTAAAATTAACAATATAAGAAACACTATACATATCTTGTGAGGTATTCGGTACGATCTTACGAATAGTTAGCTATGTATAATCGTGATGTTATTATAAAGAGAAAAGGGTTGGTAACATTATTTATATAGAATATTACGATATGTTTTGCTTGAACCGCATGATTAAATATATAAGAAAGCTCATTGTATCGACGTGTGGTGATTCGCCTCTAGAGAAAGACCCAAAATGTCATATTTCGGAACGTGCGACATCCATCTACACTATCTTACCCGAGATTTGAACAGGAGACACTAGTCCAAGTGTCCACCAATTTACCGTAACGTACCAGAAAGGCAATATGCGACAGCATATACTCAACAATGAGTTTTATTCCCTCAATATTGCGGAAACAAGTGCCCATTATTCTCGACAAGCGATTTTAAAATTAAAATGTACAAATTTCTATATCAAAATTAAAATAATAATCGTAAGTAAAATCCAGGATTAATTTCGCATCTTTCATATGTAGGTATAGTTTACTCTCGCTGTACGTAGGTAATTGCAATTACCAATTGCGATGTCGCGTGCCGTTGGCGGCGTTGGCAAGGATATGCATGAAGTCGTTTGAAGTTTGCGAATACATATTTGGTAGTTTAGAGTTTTACGCGAATATTTGGTTCAGAAATGATGTTAAGATAATTCAATTCGTAATAATATTTTTTTCTAATTTTCCTAGATCCTAAAACACTTAAAATTAATTATGATTAAAGCCTAACTTATTATTACACTTAAAACTAATATTTACATGTTTATTTACAGAAAACTATATCGTAAAGATCCCTCGGGACCCTACAACCTGTGTTTAAGGGAAACACAAGCTTAAAAAAAATTTGGCATAAAAATTATCTAATATCATTTCTACGATATTTGAAGAGGTTTCTCTATTCAATTCGTATCGAGATTTTCAATGCGTCTACATTTGTGAAAAAGGCAAGAGTAAACAAAATCAATGAGAATATAATTTCGAGTAGGTACATAGGATATAGCAAGTAGGTAATATAACATCACGATAAAATTAATTAAAATTTAAATAAAGCAAGTAAAATACTAATATCATGATAAATACAATTTTAGATAGATCACACCGATAAAGAAAGCACGTTAATTTAATTTACACATTTACATAGACAATTTTCATTCCTCCACCTCGACCAACAATTAATATGATATGTGATTAGGTATTGTGTAAAACAGGATATTGAGTAGGTAACTGACATCTCAGGGCGTGTGTCCGCTGATAAACATATCAGCCAAGGCCCCACGTTGATTGGGGCCATTTAATACACCCCCTTTAGTAATTTAAAAAAAAATTATTATATAGTTTAATTTTAAATATTTAAGAAGAAAAAAAAATATTTAAAAGAGAAAAGAATAATAATAATTGTAGGAGGGTATTAAGTTGTTTTACACAATACAGTTTGTAATTGTTGGTGCGAGTTGTGGAGGAATAAAACACAAAACGGTTAATTTAAATATGACCAGGGGTCATGTATATTGAAAAAAAATTAAGCAATTGGGTTAGTAACCTTAAAACTAAGTACAACAAAATGAAAGCAGTAAAAAAATTGAAACGTCGGTGCTTTGTGTAGTGGGTGCGTGTTAAGGCGAGTGATTTTGTTTGGTGCTGAGATGAGGCGCTGGTCGAGCGACGTCGGCTTGGCAGATGGTGCAAGCGGCTTTGGCTCGCGTGGCAGGATGTTGAGGCGAGAGACGAGCGGCTTTGGCTCGTGTTGTGGTGAGGCGATGAGATACGAGCGGCTTTGGCTCGTCGTGGATGCAGCAGACTCGCAGGCAGGGGTTGCTGACATCGTGGAGGACATCGGATTGGAGCAGGGGCTCCGTGAAGCTAGACTTGCGAGGAGGCAGTCACTGTAAGCTTCGCCGGGACGTCCAGGAGCGCTGGACTCCAAGGCAGGAGTCACTGGGCTCTGGATGAGGAGTCTAGCGGCCGTGAAATATACCTATGCAAGGTAGAGGCGCGCTAGGGATCCGAAAGTAGGTATCGCCGGTTGTGTTGCTCGATTGCTCTGCCCGTGGTGTGAATGTTGACGTCGCGACGCGTCGTAATTATGGTGTCTACTTTTTAAAACAATGTAAGAAAATTAAGACGAAAAAAAATTACTGATTGTGTGCGCTGTATATTTAAATTGTCTTTAATACTTTTAACTTAGGCAGGTAGGAGACATCTGCCGAGGCACAGATGCCCGTCCGTCACTTGCTACACAAACTGAATTTAATTTTTTTTTTGAACAAAGGTGATGAGAACTATTGAACTGTCTGTGGACTGACTCCACTGGTGGACTCCAGTTGACTCATTCCAATGGTGGACTCCAGTTGACTCATGACTGTTGACTGACTGTTACTCACTTCAACTCTCGAAAACGTCTTTCTATCGAATTTTGTAGGAGGTGGTCAGAGCCTCGATCATTGGTCACTACGAGTAGGCTGTCCTAAGGACACCATTGTTTGTCCTTTATTGTCCTCGAGATAACAACCAATTACAATCTTGGTTGGGGCGTGTTAAGTATGAAATACCCTGGCGTAGACCAACCCAACATGTGTTTAGAAAGTCAGCCTCGACCGGGCAATATATCTTATTACTAGACGTTTTGGAGACTTGTAAAAAAATGTGAATTGGTTGTCTTCCGTTTCAAATATTAGGTATGTTCTTTTGTTGCATTTTAAGACAAAGAAGGATGCACATGTTGGCTATATCTTTAGAAAGAATGGTGCTTAATGGATTTGCAGTTGTTACATGACTATAGAAATGCAATAAATCAGGAGATCTATTCAGTTGGACATTTTAAAATATAAATGAAATGCATTCTATAGTTTTGAAAGAATTATTTCGACACAATGTGAGCAGTAAATTATTATCTTGGCCCTAAGAAAAAAAATAAAAACCCACTGCGAACATTTTATAAGTAGGTATTATTGCGTAAGAATTAATTCAAATTATTCGAACGCAACATATTTATTGTCATAAAAAAGTCATAAACAACACATATTTATTGAAAAGATTTAAAAAAGCTGAACTTAATTTAAAATCAACAACAGAAAGATGTTCACTTAAAATATATATGTTTTAAATGCTATTGCGAGAAACATTACATTTTAATTAATACTAATACAATATTTAATGTGAATTTCTTAGCACTGATATTGAAGTAGAAAATAAAGAATTCATTGTTTTACACGAATAAAGAATAATTAATTTAAATGTTACAAGAACTTTGATTTCTTAATAATAATTCAATTACACTTACTAACACAAATTTGTCCTTCTTTAGATTCTAAGTTTATTCACTAAAGAAGTTTTGTTATAGTTTTATAAGTAGCTAAATATTTTGGATACGTCCAATACCACCATAAAATCTATTGTTCTTTTATTAAAACTTTGCCGTTAGTAAAAGTAAAATTTATCTAATACAAGTAATCGTGGCCAATTGTCAAACTGTATTGAAAACATATGTTTTTATTCACCAATATTTTGCACAAGAATATATATGTAACGAATTGATTCATAAACTGTAGCAAATTTATGAGGACAAAATAGTTGTTTTAAAGAAATATCTTCTTTTATCATAATTCAATACGAAATGTCATTCTGTTAATTTTCAATTTTACTTAGATATTGTAAAACATTTTCATTATCATGTTTTATGTTAAAATTATAATATAAAAATAGTGCCTTTACACAGTGCAAGGGATATAATATTAAATTAAATATTGAAGTTTGCAATCATTTGATGGTTAAAATTCATTGAACCTCAAAACACAAATGTATGAATTATGCCAAAAACCAACAAAAATAAATATCGGTGTCAGAGTGGAGCTCAATGCTTGTTCATTTGAATTCCAATTGGAATTTTTTACCCAGTTTCAGAATTGATTATGTCACCTAAGGGCTCGATCTGCCGCCCTACCTATTCAATTTCTATGCTAATTCATTTTGATAAACCCACCTTACTTGTCCCATACATCAATAAAATTGATAGAAAAATATCTCACGTTTGATATCAAAGTTGAACTTCTGCATTTTATAACATCTACTTCTTCATTTACCATGAGTTTTTTGTACATATTGATCCCAGTGACAAATTGTTTCTTTATGTTTCTACTTTTGAGTTTTGTTCAAGAGTTCTTAAATTATACAATCTGGGATAAGTGAAAATAAAATAAATGTCAAATTAAATATTTTATATTGTATAAACTTATGATTTTATCGATTGTTACACCATTTATATTGTAGATCTCCTTAATTAAGTATATGGGAAAAAACCAAAAAAAGATTAATTGATCTAAGAAAGGTGGAATGCATTTTGCACACACGTTGTTACATTTTTCCACACAAAATTTAAAACCAGTTTACATTACATTTTACTTATTAGTTAAAAAAGGCGAAACGGTTTAGTTCGTAGAATTAACCGGATGGGTGGTGGCACAGCGGTTAGCGCGCTGGGTTAGTAATCCAGTGGTCGCGAGTTCAAATCCTGCCACGACCGATTTCGTTCACCTATATATAGCACAAGCATTTATGCTAAGGGAACGTATGAGGATGTATTTGTACTTGTTACAAGGACATATTCATTCTATAAAAGTAACTATACCAAGTTGCTATATTTTGGAGACTTGTGGTGAAAAGATATACCAGTTATATTAGAACGATTTACAAATATATTTACTATGAATGATCGCAACCTATCAAAAGATGCCAAAATTACCATTCATAACGCCATCGTTGTTCCAACCTCGACGTATACAAGTGAAACCTGGACATGACAGAAAACGCATGAAAGCAGAATAAATGCATATGAAATGAGATCGTTAAGAATTTGTAATAGAATAATAATGTATGCCAGGGAAAGAAATGAGGACATAAGGAAAGAATATAAGATGAAGTAAGATGTCATTACTAGAATGAAAGTGAACACATTGAGGCGGTTTGGTCACATGGGGAGAATGAATGAGGAACGCCTGACGAAGAAAATATACATTGCGGACAGGAATGGAAAGAGAGGTCGGGGACGCCCAAGAAATGGATGGCACGACCATGTGAACGATATTCTGAAAGACGGAAATGTTAGAAGTGTGAGCAACAGACGAACGTGTATGAGACGATGCTTGAATGTGGACGAGGGATGCGTGCCAGGATAGAAAAATGTGGCGTTCGGTTCTCTCTGCCTACCCCGAGGGAAATGGCGTGATGTTATGTATGTATGTATGTAATGATATATTTTTTATCGATATTAACACCATACAGTTTTTTTTTCTAAACCAAGATAATAAATAGGTAGAGCATTTATACTGAGTTTAGGGAATGTATGTATGTACATATATGTAGGAATGTAGGTACATGTAAGAAGTATCTACATATTTAGTAAAATTAAATTCTCACAGTTATAAATATTAAAATCAATATTTTAAACAATAAAACCACAAGCAACCCTCATTAATTTATTTTTGAAATAATAATCAATATATAGACACTCAATGTGACTTCAATCTCCCGTTTTATTATGAAAATCAAAACAGACGATGCCAATTAGTAATACTGATTAAAAAGTTAAGCAATTAATTAAGGTTTCGTTATTGAAGTAAAGCGGTTATTGGCAACTTTATGACATATTCTTGGGACTAGAAAATGTCATTAATTATTTGACAATGTTACAAAAACTTCCAACAGCCACGGTTTAAAAATGTTTTAAAAATTCGCCTCCATGCTTTTTTTGTTTGTTTACGATTAACGAGAAGTTTCGTATTAAAAAAAAAGTTGCGCAAAGCCATAACTTTTACATTTCTTTATAAAATACTAGCGGGCCCTGGTAGACGTTGTTCTACCGCAGACCGCCTTCTATGTATTTTACCAAACTTTTTTCGTTGGTCTATTTGAGTGTGGTATACCTATTCTCTAAATCAATAGATTCTTTGTTTTCCAAAAAAAAGTCTTGGGGCGGAGGGTTTCAAGAAGTAAAAGTTTGTGGTTGTATGCGTTTTTGGATGACAAAATATATTCCTTGAAAAACATGGTTATTTCTTTTAGATCTCAATACCAGCGCCTCCTATCGAGTCAAAAACTATCCTAACTTTGAATCCAGAACCACATACAACTTTCATACAAATTTAGAAAGTTTAACTGAAATCGGTTGGGCATTTCAGAGATTAGCGTGTACGAACATCGTTATCTCAATATACTAATTGCATGTAACACATGAGTTCCAACTGTCGATTGCGATAGTATGTATAGTTGAAGAATGATCCACAGTTTAGGTTTTAGTAAATAATTATCCAGTGCATCAATTTCTTAATTCTTACTTTATTTTTCCACGTATCTTCTCAAACATTAAAAAAAATTATAATAAATATGTTTAACTGCCATAATAAATATTTCAAAGGTTTTTAAAAATATAGAAAATCTGACCTCCATTCTCTCCTATCCTGACATACATACCTACATGTTTTATTCAGAAAACAAAATATCTTAAAATGTTTATAAATTTGTGTTTAAGTGTTTATAGTTTGGTACGTATTCTTTAATTAATCATACTAGCTTTAATTAATCATACTAGCCATCGATGGTTGGATCTCATGTGTTACATACAATTATTTTTAATAAATGCAGTTAGCCCAACTGCCAATTCAATTGAATAAAATTAAAAATATATAGGATCTTATAAATATGTAGAATTACTATTGATCTCAATTGATTTCACCTATGAGTATAATTAAATTTAATGTTCCACAAAATATAATCTGCCTCAATGGCTAAAACCAAAGAATCGTTAAAACGTTTAAGTTTATTGAATTTAGTTTTTGTGGGGTTGATATCTACCTATATTACTATAGCCATATTGATCCCATATTTTATTAGTGTACTAAAAACGGCCATAACATTATTTATTTTACCATTATTAATTTGTTTTGTGTGAAAATATAAGAGGCGGAGGTTGGTTGTTAATTTATCAAAATGACTAATCTTGAGTAGGTGGTCCACTCCCACCTGGTCTCGGTCTGAAGGAAACCTACTAGAAAATTCTATTACTCTCATAAAAATCCACTTATAGCCGGCGCACAATAAACATTTTCACTTCAAATGAAAGAAATTTCATCCGTAACAAGCCTAAATTATGACTCATTTCGGGCACTTCGCGGCGACTGCGAAATATTTCATTATTATTTTACCAAAAATGAAAACATATAACCGCCATTTTCTTGAGACTTTACATAATGCGCTTTGTAACTTTCATTCATTTAGTAATAGCGGGTACTTACCTACATACATATATACAGATTATTATACTTCATTTACCTCAATGTTTTTCGACCTGTTTGTTCAAATTGTCTTTCTTTGAGAACGTAAAACATCGCCCACTTAGTACCTATACTTTGAAAACAAAAACCTTATAATTACATAGATACTCCTGCATTTAGTACAAGTTGAGATATATGAGGAATAATGGGTTTAAGTAATTAAAAGAAATATTAGCACTTACTTATTTTATTGGCTGACAATATTCACAAAATAATTAAACGAAAAAAATAATATACTTAAATTGAAATGTTGCACATGGGTTCGGATCGGAGACACGGAAATCGCGAACAATAGTCGCCCAGCTGGAGTATCAAAACGGAATGGCTATGATTTCTAAAATGGCCGTTTTTATACTACCAATTCATTAGGGTTGGGCAATAGCCACACCAGAAAGAATAAAAAATACAAAATAAACAGAATGCGTTTCGTACAAATACAAAAATGTGTAGTTTTCTTAATTCGGCTGATATTTCAATTTAATTGGTTATTTTGTTAATGAAACCCAGATGGAGCCAAATATTTTTCCTTTGACCAGAGTCAAAATGATACAACTTAGTCAATTTTCAGCGCCCTTGAGGTGAGATATTCACGAAAGCGGCGCTATATAATTTATCCAAATTATACAATTATATTTAGCATGGTAAAAATCTAGTCTGAATGTTGATTTTTCCGAACTTCTCCCCAAAGCACAAAGCCTCCTTATTTTCGGGAAGAATTTCCAATTCCTAAATTTTCTTTTTAATGTCTTCTGTATCTGTTTTTAATAAATAATTATTTTTATTTCAACAAAATAAATCAAAATATTTGATAAACGAACAAATTATTTAATTTTTTTGTTTTGGATTCATAAATGATGTTTCTTATGATAAACACTAACATGTTAAAATTTAAATACACTCTTTCCTATTATGTATTTGAAAGATGTCTTCATAGGCTTATTAATTTAATATTTGTCCTAAACTTGCTTTTGCTAACGATTGTTTTGAGGAAAACTCAATATTGCTTTATTGCCTTAGTTAATTATTGAACCTTAGAGGAAATTCTAGAACTCAATTCGTAGAAATATCATTATCATTTCCTGCCCCTCTATCCCAGAAATATATTTCGTAGAAACTCACTATCACTATTGTCGAGAAACAAGATAAATTAAAATATATAACTTGAAATCGTTATCATCAAAGGTCATTGAATTGTATGATTTTCCGATAAATATTCGATTCCGCAAGAATATATTTATATTGTACCGAAATTTATATTTATTTTCAATATTATGGTTCAAAGTCTTATTTATTTTTACAATTTATATTTCTACAATTTATATTTTTACAAGGTTTGTCTAGTTTTTTTCAACTCACTACTCAAATCTTTTGTTTTCATTTTTCTTGGGTTCTTATTTTCAAAATATTTCTATTTAAATTTTCAATTTAAATAGAAATAGTACTTAATTTCATAACACTGCCTCCCTCTTAGTTCAGTTCGTCCCGAACAGAATTCTCTAGATGAATAAATCGGCATTTTGAACCTTCTCTACAGTGAGATGCTTTGAAAAAGTAACATGGTACACTTTTTTTTATATTTTTACTGTATCTTGGATTATAGCAGCAAACTAGAACATTAATTCCAGTATTATGAAAAATCTCTTCTATCATATTCCGAACCACTTTCCAATCCATACCATCACTGATCTTTGGAATGCCGAGCTTCATAAGATTCAACTGTAACATTTGATCCCGCATACTTCGTAGACAGTTCCACATCTGAGCATACTCTGCTCGTTCCTCAGACGTTTCCTTATTCGTCATGTAGAATAAATGCTGTTTTCCATGCTGTGAATGGACCGCTTCTCCAATCTTCAGATTCTTGGCTTTTAGCTCATATAACATCCCATACTTTCTCATGATAACTTTGGCTATACCACTAGTCATCTTCATGTCTTGAGCCACACAGTAAGCTAAAACATTATCTTCTGGGATATCGAAGAGGTCTTGCTCAATTTCCACAGTCACACCATGGCGAGTGCGTCGATAAGGAGTCATCATGAATTCCTCGAAGGTCTTTTCTTCACTTTGGACATTGCAAACTTGAGCAACTGGATTTTTTTTTTCATCCTTGTTATCACCTAAAAAGGGAGCCAGGCGATTGAAATGTACCACTCTTGGCTTCCCATTTGGTTTTCTTCGTATACGATAAACCACATCATTAATCCTTTTGATCACTTCATACGGTCCTTCCCAGGATTTCTGAAGCTTTGGTGAGTAGCCTCGTCGTCGTTGTGGATTAAATAACCAAACTAAGTCTCCAGCCTGATAACCACCTTCCACAGCTTTAATGTCGTATCGCTCCTTCATCTTGTCACTAGCTACTTGAATATTGGACCGTACACGGTCATGTATAGCATTCATTTTCCTCCGAAGATCTGACACATAATCTTCTCCAACTAGATCTTCTCCAGGCTTAGATCCATACTGCAGGTCGCAAGGTAACCGTAACTCACGGCCAAAAATCACACTTGCCGGTGTTTGCCCTGTTGTCTCATGAATTGCTGCTCGATAAGCTAATAAGAACAAGTGGATGTATTCGTCCCAATCCTTCTGGTGATCGGACACTGCTTTTGACAAAAATCTTCCAATTGTTCGATTCATTCGCTCCACCATTCCATCCGACTGTGGATGCAAAGCAGTTGTTCTCGTCTTTCGAATTCCTAATGCTTCACAAATTCCCTGGAATACGGCTGATTCAAAGTTTCTTCCTTGGTCCGAGTGTAACTCCAATGGTACTCCAAAACGACTTATCAGTTCCCTTACCAAGACTTCAGCAACAGTGGTAGCTTCTTGATTCGGTAGTGCATAGGCTTCTGTCCATTTACTAAAATAGTCCATTGCTACCAGAATATATTTATTCCCTCTTTCCGTTGTGGGAAACGGCCCCGCTATGTCAATGGCTATCCTTTCAAATGGGCTACCAACATTATACTGCCTCATTGGCGCACGCCTTCGTTTCTGAGGTCCGTTTGAAGTGGCACAAGTTACACATCTTCTACACCAATCTTTTACATCTCCATTGTAATTGACCCAATAAAAACGTTGACGAATTTTTTCTGTGGTTTTTTTAACTCCCAAGTGTCCCCCAGACACATCATTGTGAAGCAGTTTAAGAACTTCAGGAATTCTCTTCCTTGGAATCAATAGTTGTTGTCTCTGCTGTGTTCCATCTTCATTCTCCAATACACGCTTTAACAACCCATTTTCCACGACAATGGATTGCCACTGAGCCCAGTATGACTTAATATTTGGAGATAGTGAAGCTATTTCTTCCCATAAAGGTCTTTGATCATTTTCCTTCCACTGCATTACAAACTTGAGGTCTGGGTCTTCCAATTGGTCTGCTCGTATTTCATCATCTTGCCAAAAATTGTCAACGACCGTGGTTCTACAAGCTATAAAAAACTTTTCCTCAGCCTTATTACAGTGCTGGCAATCCTCTGGACATGGTCGCCTTGACAGTGCATCGGCATTTCTATGATGAAGTCCGGCTCGATGTTCAGAATCATAGTCATATTCTTGCAATCTCTCTATCCATCTTGCCACTTGACCTTCAGGATTCTTGAATCGCAAAAGCCACACAAGTGCCGAGTGATCTGTCCTTAAAAGAAATTTCCGTCCATATAAATACTTGCGAAAGTGCTCAACTGACTTGATAACAGCAAGCAATTCTCTTCGTGTTACACAGTAATTGCGTTCTGGTTTCGACAATACTTTACTGAAGTAAGCAATCACGCGTTCTGCCCCATCTTGTACTTGGGAGAGCACACTTCCGATACCAACGTTACTTGCATCTGTATCCAGAATAAACATTCCTTCAGCTCGAGGATAACTCAAAACCGGAGAATTAATTAGAACCTGTTTTAATTCTTCAAATGCATGTTGGCACTTGAAATCCCATATGAATTCACTGCTTTCCTCCGTGAGTTTTGTCAGTGGCTTTGCGATGTCAGCAAAGCCTGGAACAAATCGTCGATAGTAGGTACTCAGACCCAAAAAGCTTCTTACTTCATGTTTGTCTTTAAGTACTGGCCAATCTCGAACAGCTTTAATCTTCTCAGGATCTACTGCTACTCCCTCCTCAGAGACAACATGACCTAGATAGTTGACTTGCTTTCGGAACAATATACATTTCTTGCAATTGAGTTTAAGGTTGGCCAACCTCAATCGTGAAAATACCTGTTCCAAATTTCCTAAATGTTCTTCAAAACGCTTCCCAAGTACGATGATGTCATCTAAGTATACCAAACAGGTCTCCCACGATAATCCTCTTAGCACACTTTCCATTAGTCGTTCAAACGTAGCCGGTGCATTGCAAAGTCCAAATGGCATCACTTTGAATTGCCACAATCCACTTCCAACAGAAAACGCCGTTTTTTTCTCTATCCTTGGGTTCCAATCCAACCTGCCAATAACCACTCTTTAGATCCAAAGTTGAGAAGATCTTACAACCAGCCAATGTATCTAGGGTGTCATCGATTCGAGGCAGTGGATAACTATCCTTCTTAGTTACATTATTCAATAAGCGAAAGTCCACACAGAACCGAGTTGAGCCATCTTTTTTTTTAACTAACACTACTGGTGAACACCATGGGCTGCTTGATGGTTCAATAACGCTATCCCTTTCCATGTCTTGAATAATTTGATCTGCTTCCGCCCGCTTTGCTAATGGTAGCCTTCTAGGTAATTGGCGGATAGGCCTTGCGTCACCCGTATCTATTTGATGTTGAACAACATTGGTTCTTCCTTTAGAAAGACTCGCATTCTCAAAAACATCTTGATAATGAGCAATGAGGTATCTAATTTGTTTGCTTTGTTCTTTGGTAAGTTCCTTACAAGCATCTTTTACAAAGTCTTCAAGATGTTTTGGTACATCCTCTGAAGAAACTTGTGCGATGCAGGCATTTTGTGTTACTGATGAAACTGATGAACACACACTTAAATAAGCTCCTTTTTTGACAGTTACTGGATATTCATTTATGTTCATTAATCTGACTAAAATTTCCTTTTGGTTTTGAATCAGTGCTCTTGCAATTAATACTCCTTTTCCTGCTTCATTGTTGGCGTTGGACTCCACAACCAAAACATGTCCATTCGGGATAACACAGTCTAAATTGACTCGTACTAACATCTCACTTTGTTTTGGAATAGTTACAACATCCGCTGCAAGAACACGTGTAGAAAATTCCTCACGCTCTTGCACGAGAACATCTTCATCTCCAATTTTCAAAGATCGCCTCTTTAGATCCAACTGGAATCCATATTTCGCCATTATGTCCATTCCGAGAATAACTTCCTCCTCTATATTCGCCACTAGCACCTGATGATCGAAGATAGAACTACCAATTTGAAAGTTGGCATATGTCTCACCACATATAGATGCCGACTCCCCAGTAGCTGTTCGTAATGTCCATTTAGTTGGTGTAATACACTTTTTGTTATAAAGCAAATCTGGTCTCATGATTGTCATCGTTGCTCCAGTATCCAGCAAAAGTTTCAAATTCTTTCCATTTACTTTGCCATTTATAAACATACTGGTATCTCGACCACTGAATGATGCAACAACTGCAGATCTCTTTGAGGCATTGGTAATGTAGGTCAACAGTTGCCCCTTCCCATCAACCCTTTTTAGTTTTCCTGTGGCTGTTGCTGTTGCGTTGTTGCTTCATTTGGACACCGATTACGTAGATGTCCAGCTCGTCCACAACCCCAGCAGCGAAACTGTCTTTTTCTTCCTTGCAATGCCTTCATCACCTTTTCGACAATGCATTCGATGAGTTTTTGATTCTCTTCAACGGCCTCAACAACGCGGGCTTGAGCATGACCTCGTAAAGATTTTTTTATAGATTCAAATTCGAGTGCCTGGGTTAGAGCGTCACTCAAAGTTTGTGGTCTAGCTAGTTTTACAGCTTGTTGTGTCTCATTTGTCCACAATCTATCCAAGAACTTTTCTACTGCAAGGCTTTCACACACATCATCAGGAACCGTAGGGTATGCATATCTAATTAGACGCGCTATATCCGCCTCAAATTCCTGGAGAGTTTCATTAGATTTCTGATTACGATTCTTAAGTTGTGACCTGTAAAACTGTTCCATGTGCTTATGTCCAAATCGCATCTCAAGTCTCTCAATCAACAATTTTAAATCTCGTCGCTCAGCTAGAGGAATTGTCTCCAAAACTTTTAAAGCATCACCTCGTAATGATACACTCAACACTGAGGCCTTTCTTGTCATGGACCAGCCATTTATCATGGCCACTGTCTCGAACAATGTTAAATATTCTTCCCAGGGGCATTTTCCATCAAAGGTTGGCATATCATTTCGCACGCACTCCACTGTTGGTACTCTTGTATCTTCTACACACTTAAAATTTGTATCTACAGCTGAATTTTGCTCGGAATTCATTGGCGTGATTGAAGGAAGCACTTGATTCTCCAAAACTTTCATCTGTTTAGTTAATTCATTTATCTTCTCATCAAAGGTCATAGAATAATTCTGGAATTTCTTTTCTATAGTATTTGAATGCTTTTGAAGCATCGCTACTTCTCCTTTGATTTCTTTAATTTCTCCTTTTATATCTCTGGAATGTTCTTGAAACTTCTCTTCTATGTCTCTGGAATGTTCTTTTAAGACTTGACAAAGATCGTTGTTAGAGCAAGGCATTTCAAAAAGGTATGTGTCTGGATCCTCACCTACTTCTTGCATCACTTTTCTCAATCGTAGTTGAAGTGCATTTTTATTTCCTGATGTATCAGCGTCTCTCTCCTCCAACTCATGTTTTAAATCAACCACTTTCAACTCTAAAAGAGTTATTTTTTTTGATGCCATAATAAATGTCTTTATAAATAACTATTTTATTTTTTTCTTACACAAAAAATACTTGGGTATTTTTATACCCCACACCTGACACCAAATGTACCGAAATTTATATTTATTTTCAATATTATGGTTCAAAGTCTTATTTATTTTTACAATTTATATTTCTACAATTTATATTTTTACAAGGTTTGTCTAGTTTTTTTCAACTCACTACTCAAATCTTTTGTTTTCATTTTTCTTGGGTTCTTATTTTCAAAATATTTCTATTTAAATTTTCAATTTAAATAGAAATAGTACTTAATTTCATAACAATATGTTAATGAAAATATTACCTGAATTTACATACATATATTGCCCTTCTGAAACAATCGGGTCGACAAAATCGCCCATATATGAAACGTTGCTCAAACAGTATATTGGTAAATTAGAAACGATTTTCCTATTCCCAATTCCGCTATTTAAAATAGAAATAATAGACTCGACTCAATCCAATTTGCTTCAAAACAATAATATCTAAACCATAACATCAAAAGTTACATTTTCGTACAACCTTAGTCTCAACAATTGGATAATATAAAATATTTGATTGTGAAGTCGCTTTGGAAATATTATTTTGAGAATTTGTGTTGCTCGGTTTTGTTTTCATTTTCAAAATCGAATTTGAAGACAATAAACTTAATAACTACGTCCATACACGTTTTAACATTTCAGTGATTTTAATATAATACCTATTATATACTTCTTTAGGTTAAGTTATTATTGTTGTCTGCATATTGAATAATTGACTATCACCTTTTTTGTGTATTATTAATATTTTTTCTGTATTTTTTTTTAATTGTTAAGGTTGATATATATATATATATATATATATATATATATATATATATATATATATATATATATATATATATATATATATATATATATATATATATATATATATATATATATATATATATATATATATATATATATATATATATATATATATATATATATATATATATATATATATATATATATATATATATATATATATATATATATATATATATATATATATATATATATATATATATATATATATATATATATATATATATATATATATATATATATATATATATATATATATATATATATATATATATATATATATATATATATATATATATATATATATATATATATATATATATATATATATATATATATATATATATATATATATATAACATACGTACCGTTTTCAGCACAACAAATAAAATATCAACCTTTCTAAGAAACCCGAAAGACATCATTCCACTTGAAGCTCATGGAGTATATGAAATACCGTGCGGATCGTGCAATAAGACTTATGTAGGAAGAACCAATCGAAAAGTTGAAGCACGAATAGCGGAGCACAGAGTCGACATGAGAAACAAAAAACTTACATCCTCACTTGTACAACACTCGCTCACAGAAGGACATACAATAGATTTTGACCATTCAAAAATAATAGCAAGTTTAAACAGTGAACCTCTCAGAATTTACAGGGAAGCTATAGAAATATATAAGAGAAGGGATATAATGAACAATCGGGACGACGGAGTTCGTTTGCCTAGTACCTGGAAGAACATTTTATATGACAAACAATACAATAATAATATTAATAATACCATACCGAAAATAACCCCAAAACACAACAATAATAATATTAATGTCACAACTAAAATTAACAATAAATCACAACACAAAAATAATGATAAAATATTATTACCAACGAACACGACAGCAGGTGGGCGTGTCACAAGGAGCCAATCACGTCGCGCTAACAATATTTGACATAAGCGGCCATCTTGTACGCTACGAGTCACTTGACGGTGAGCTTTCAGTGTGAGTAGACGTGTGTCGCGCGCGTGCTTTTCGTTAAGTCCTTGAAAATGCCTGGTGATATTCAGGCGAAACGTCGGAAGACAAATGGTCTTAGTCAAGACCTACTGATACGGGAAAACCGAGATAAAAATATTATAACATATTTCACCCGTGAAAACATCAAATATAACATATATATATATATATATATATATATATATATATATATATATATATATATATATATATATATATATATATATATATATATATATATATATATATATATATATATATATATATATATATATATATATATATATATATATATATATATATATATATATATATATATATATATATATATATATATATATATATATATATATATATATATATATATATATATATATATATATATTTTTTTTTTATTGTTAATTTTTTGTATAATATGTATACAGTGTTAAATTATGTAGTATTGTAAAATGTAATAACTTTACAAACTTTACTGATAGTTGCTTCGGAATAGACTCTGTCTAGTGAAGCAGTTATCTTTAGTATATTTTCTTTTTAATTTTGTTGCACTAAATAAATAAATAAAATAAAATAAATAAATTATCATTCAGGGGGGCAAGTCTTCCATCCATGTGTACCCATATCATGGATATAATTATCTTATACATACATACCATCACGGCATATCCCACAATGTGGGGTAACCAGCGAAAGGTGTGCGGGTGTGCATTGCCTTATAAAAGGGAGCACAACATATCTGTGTATACCCACACGCCAGTCTCGTCTCACCTAAAAAGGCACTATATTCAGAATGGGTGGTGAACCTCATTGCTGAACTATGTGAGATGTTATAGTTGCCTGTTGTATTTTCGATTACCCGGCTCTTACGGGACACTCGAAAACAATAATAGAAAAGAGTGGAAGCACTATTCTAAGCCGGTGCCTCACAGCTGCACCGGCAATTTAAACCTTCTTCTTAATTTGATTTAAAAATATTTATTTGCCTATTTTTCAAATGTCAAGTTTTTCTGTTTCAGAAAAGATCGGACCCAAAGTTTTCTACCAGCCACTAAAACAGTTCAAGCTGGCTAAATTTCATTGTAAAACACTATATTTCCCTGGACCCTGGACTCTTCCAGAAATCGTCTCCATCCCTCCCTATCGACTCCCAGTCTTCTCCAATTAATCAGATCCATTTCTCTGATATCGCACAGCACGTCGTCCAGCCATCTCAACCTAGGTCTGCATCAACCTCTTCTCCCTTCAGGACAGGTGTCAAAAACCTTTTTTGGAGTACGGTCATCATCTATCCAGCATACATGTCCAACTCAACGTAGGCGCATTATTTTTAAAAAGTGGAATACATTAGTTTAATTTTTCTTTGCCTCTAGCTCATGATTATACCGTATTCTCCAGGCCCCTCCGTCGTTATTTGGGCCAACGACGCGTCGTTAGTTGGGCCCAAAGATATTCCTTTCAAACACCAAAAACATTTTTTCATCTTTATTGAGAAGAGTATTGCATATAAGGTTTTAGTATTTCGCGAGATTAGTCTTGACTTGAGGTGTTTGGTAGTTCATAGTAACATCTATTAGCTACTACGAGCCTCGCTTTTATTCCCATGCTGATATTATAGTATGATGTGACCGATGATCCCAGGTAGGTGAAGAATCAACCCGATGTACACCCACCAATATCTCCTCATTTCCTCTCTTTCTTTCAGGGAGCTTTCTTCGCTGACATATATTTGGTCTTGGAGGCATTGATCTTAAGTACAATACCTATCATTTGCCGCACGCTCAAGTCTAACGAAATTATCCTTCATACAGGGTTCTAGCCATTATCAACGTTATCTGCGTAAGCCAGTGATTGACTTGACTTTCTAAAGATAGTAACAGTTCTCTTTATATTTGAGTCACTGATGGCATTTCCTAGAACTTAATTGAACAGCAGGCATGCCAGTGTGTCGCCTTGGCGTATTAGGTAATACATGCATTGTATGTTGTAATGTGCTTGACTATATTATTATGCGGCAGTTGGTGCTGGAATTTTTTGCTCGAACCAGGAGTATGAACTTTGGAGGGAAACCTCTTACATTGCTTCGTTCAATTTTAGGCAGTCTTGAAGTCCACAAAAAGATGATGAGTTGAATTCACAAGGATCTGTCGAAGGGTGAATATTTGGTCAACATTTGATCTGCCTGGCCGAACGGTAAAAGTCACATAAACAAAATTCCTGCGAAGACCTCATATGCCGTGCTTAAAAGGGTGATAAAGGTTCAATACTTCTCCATTTTTATGTAGTGGATAGATAAAGCCAGTTTCCCAATCTTTTGGTGTTTCTTCCGATTCCCAAATGTTGGTGATAATTTCCTACAGAGTTGAGATATCTTTACTACCACCATAATTTAACATTTCTGCTGGTATGTCACCGTGACCTGGATAGTTGTTATTCTTCAAACATTTAACTTATGTATTAGGTACTACTTCCTACTTCCTACTGCATACATATATAATAAATAGCTCCTCTACAGCTTGCATAGATATTTTTTATAATTTATATAAAGTATTACTAGTTGCATGTAACACATGAGATCCAACTGTTGATGGCGATAGTATGCATAATTGAAGAATACGTACCAAACTATAAACACAAATAAATAAGTATTTTGTTTTCTATATAAAAAATGTAGACAGGATAGGATAGTATGGAGGTCAGTCTGTTTTTCCTACCCAGAATATGAAAACATCATGATGTATGTTTGTAGATAAAGTAGGTATCAAATTATTGAGTGAGATGTTGTGTAGTGTTTACTGCCTTACAAATTGTTTGAAACGATGTCGTCATTAAATTAAATTTTTATCAAAATTGTTAAAAATAGTTTGAGATGTAGGTACTACTACAATGTTAATATTTTATATAAAAACTAAATTGTCTAGATGGGGTGTTTCGGTTTTTTTCGATATTTTTAATACTTTAAAAATATAGGCAGTTAAACACATAAATTTATCATAATGTTTGAGAAACTCTGGATTTTTTTGCAAACAAATTTGAGATTTTGTATTTGTCTATATTTATACCTACCAATTTTCAGGGTTCATGCTTATATGGTTTTTGAGATATGTGGAAAAATAAAGAAAAAAATCAAAAATTGATAACTCCTGACTGAAACGAAAATTTAAAATTCTGAGTAAAAAAGTTTTTTAGGATTATAAATTGAACGGATCAAAAGTTATTAGGGGGACACACATACATACACACACACACAAATAAATGTTCTACTCCGAATTATGAGTAAATCCGTATATATAGAACATATATGCTGCAAAGTTGGAAAAACCGTGAAAAATATAGACCCTGCATACAAATCTCGCGTATCTTGGCTTGATACCTTGTCGATATGTTGAAAGTTATTAGGAACACACACATACATACACACACACACAAATAAATGTTCTACTCCGAATTATGAGTAAATCCGTATATATAGAACATATATGCTGCAAAGTTGGAAAAACCGTGAAAAATATAGACCCTGCATACAAATCTCGCGTATCTTGGCTTGATACCTTGTCGATATGTTGAGAGAATAAAATTATCTTGAACAAATCGACAATTGGATTATAAATTCTGAAGATGGTCAATGGTTAACTGAAAGATAGGTACTAGTCAGTAAATTACATTATAGCACTAAGACCAATTATTATGAATGATCGCAACATATCAAAGGATGCCAAAGTTGCCATTTATAACGCCATCGTAGTGCCAACCTTGACGTATGCAAGTGAAACCTGGACATGGCAGAAGACGCATGAAAGTAGAATAAATGCAGTTGAAATGAGATCGTTAAGAAGGATTTGTAATAGAACGATGTATGACCGGGTAAGAAATGAGGACATAAGGAAAGAATGTGAGGTTGGGGACGCCCAAGAATGGGATGGCACGACCATGTGAACGAAATTTTGAAAGACGGAAATGTTAGAAGTGTGAGCAATATACGAACATGTATGAGACGATGCATGAATGTGGACGAAGCGAGAGATGCGTGCCAGGATAGAAAAATGTGGCGTTCGGTTCTCTCTGCCTACTCCGCAAGGGACATGGCGTGATGGTATGTATGTATGTAAATAACATTATAATACCAACATACCATTTGCGATTTGGGGTAGACAGAAGGGGAACTGTTTTATTTAAGTACTAAAAGATTTTTGATTTACTACTTTGCTATGGAGTTAGTAGTGATGAGCAATTGCAAGACCAAGACCAAGACCAGGGTGGTCTTGGTATTGGTCTTGGTCTTGCACCCGCGGTCTTGGTCTTGGTCTTGCATTTACAAGTATAGTCTTGGTCTTGGTCTTGGTCTTGCATACATAGTCTTGGTCTTGGTCTTGGTCTTGCAGCAAGAGTCTTGCAAGTCTTGCACTTTTACGAGTACGTACAGTACATATTCGGGTTTTTTTTAATAAAAAAATAAAGCCAAAGTTTTCGTTGAAGTAAATATGTAATAAAAATGGAGTTTATAACATCTTAAGATATTATAGAACTCCATAAGATAATTATATCCATGATATTTTTTTTCTTCTCACACAACAGCTTTACGCCAGTTACAGTGCGACACCTGTTCGTTATTTTCTTTAATATATTTTTTGAATCGCTGAGTAACTACGTCTGTACGAGCGGCAGGAAAATTATACAAGTAGTGTCCTCTACCTCTCACGTAGTTCGGGGGAGCGTAGAGGCCTAGGTGTTGAAGCAAAATTGGACAGTCAATAAAATCATTTATAACTTTGTAACCCACCAGAACTAATGGATTATCTCGCCTTTTTTCGAGGCTCTGATAGGCACAGGCCTCAAGGAGATCAGGGTGATGCATGTTAGCTGGGTACACTCCATGCGTACGCATATAAAGGTACCATACAAACTTTTACTGGATCTGTTCCAGCATTTCGGAGTATTTTCTTCGGCATGGTGCCCAAACAACACTACCAAACTTCAATTTGGTACGCACCATTAAGTTGAATACAGGTTCTCTTTAACGCCACCGGATTCGAAAAATATTTTCCCAGGCGAAAAATTAGGCCCAGCAACTGTCCACATCTGGATGTCAGGTTGGTGATGTGGTCAGCGAAGGTGTTAGCGTCAAATAGTTGAATAATATATGGTTTGTCGAGCGAATTTAGCTTATGACAACACATTTTTGATATTGAATAACAATTTATTAGTGATTGACCACTTTGACAAGTTGTCAATATCACACTGGAGCTTCAAGCAATCCTCTATAGCTCTAATAGACAAGAAAATCTTAAAGCCGTCAGCGTAGAGCAAACACAGTTATCAATGGCATCCTGCATGTCATCAATAAATAACAAAAACATCAGCGGGTCCAGATTAGATTCCTGATACCCATTATAGTAAGATTAGAATTCCTGGGAACAGAAATGACGATTTCCGATTGTTATGGTAGGAAGCGAAAAATGACAGGAGGCAGTTATCGAATCCAAAGTCATGCAGTTTTTGTACAAAACGTCACAATCTACATTATCAAAGCCTTTGGCAAGATCAGTTTAGAACGCATCAGTCGCATCAAGATTAAATCCGTATCCAGTAAACGTTAACAGGTTCGACACTTGATTTTTTTGGTAAAAATCCATGTTGGTTGCTTTTCTAAAATACAGTTGTGTTTGAGGGAAAATATTCTTATAAATACACATTTCGAAAATTTTGGGGATGACAAATATGGGTAAACATGGATGGTTTATATTCCGCCAGTTGACCAGACTTGCCCCCCTGAAAAAAATTGAATGTACTATGTACCTACGGTCTAGGTCTACATTAATTTTATATTTAGGTATCCACATTTTAAACAACTAAATATGTTGTCAAAGTCATGAAAAAAATTCAATCGAAATATTTTTTTTAGATTTATTTACTTCTACCTAACCCAATAGTGATAGTCTTAGAGATATCAACATAAAAAAATAACTAGTTTTTAGTAGCTGGTTTAGTTGATATTTCCTTCCCTAGTGAATATAGGTTTTTCTTCTTTTTTTCATATTTCAGAAACATTTAGTAGATATTTCATAAACATTAATTTCACAAATAATATACCAATACAAGTTATATTGAAAAAATGTTAATTTTAGCAATATTTTCACCTATATAGAGGATGCTCACTGGTAAACCCAATCACTGCTAGGTGCCATACTTACCTTTTTCATACCTATTATTCAATAAGAAAGAAAATATAAAAAATCGAGACATTCAAAATTGTTTTATCGAAAACGTTGTGATCTCTTGGACTATGATTCCTTTAAATATCTTGGGTCACTCATCCATCAAAATTAAGGATGTGCAGCAGATATAAACCATAGAATTAGTGTGGAATGGATGAGGTTTAGATCAACGTCAGAATTCCTTTGCGATCAAAAATGCCAGCTAAGTTGAATGGAAAAGTATACCAGACAATTATTGTCAGATCGGCACTCCTCTATGACTCTGAATGTGGGACAAATCTAGACAACTGGAAACTGCTGAAATGTGTATGCTAAGATGGGCAGCTGGAGTGTACGGGACAAAATATAAAGTTCACCCACTCGTGGAAGCCGATATAAATAGTAAAATAAAGGAAAGACAATTGAGATGGGACGAGCACTTTGAACGCAGACTACCAGATCACATGGTAAACCAAGCAATCTCCATGGATCTATCTCGAGTTATATCCAGAGAAAAACCTTATAATTCTTGGATCGTGCAAAGACGAAACCAACTGCAGATACATGGCCTAGGTGACATATCACAGGACAGAAAGACCTTTAATTTAAGACGAGGAGAGCTGACAATGAATTGGGATATATATAGCAGGAGAGAAGAGAGATTAATTTACTTTTAATAAAATTCATATTTCAGTATAGAAATAAATACATTGATATTTATTCATGCACTTTACGCTATGTACCTAAAGAGATAGACAAAGAGAACTGAACGCAATACATCTCCCGACTTCATCAATGCAATACACCATCTTTTTGAAAAAAAAAAAAAAATTCATTCATTCATACCATCACGGCATATCCCACAATGTGGGGTAACCAGCGAAAGGTGTGCGGGTGTGCATTGCCTTATAAAAGGGAGAACAACACATCTATGTATACCCACACACCAGTCTCGTTTCACCAAAAAAGGCACTACATTCAGAATGGGTGGTGAACCTCATTGCTGAACTAAGGGAGGTGTTATTGTTGCCTGTTGTATTTTCGATTACCCGGCTCTTACGGGACACTCGAAAACAATGATTTAAAAGAATGGAATCACTATTCTAAGTCGGTGCCTCACAGCTATGAAAAAAAATGCAAGTAAAATTTCTAAGTATTAACTATTTGGTATTCAAAAAAAAATATTTGGAAATTGAATATTGAAAAAAAAAATTATTGAAATAATAAATATTTTTTCATTATCCATGTAGGTATTTTGTTTCGTTTCTCTTATTTTTTCTGTATTGTCTTCAATCTATTAACAAATTAAAGCTTTTAAACAAAAAAATTAACTGATGTTGAAAAAGGCGGTGTATAATAATATAAACCAACTACATTTCGTGTTAGTAAGTAGGTATACATATACAAACTTTGTGGCAATTGCTATGTTTTTAAAAGATTATATCGACTTTATAAAACGGAGGATCAGAGTTGACCAAGATACCTCTGGGATTATTTTATGAAACGGAAAATTCCTGATTGAAGCGAACTCAATTTGCAAAAGTTAATCTAACTGAAGAACAAAGAGGTTTTTTTACAAATAGTTTCTTGTAGTTTTATTAGAGAACAATTAACTTTAACGAGAGTAAAAAATTACTTACTCATACAATATTTTATATACAACAAATGGATTTACAGAGAGTTTTCATACGTGAATTTAATCGTATATGAAGACAATGCAGGAATAATCATTTTTGGGTATGTTAATAACATAATACTTCTATTCTTTATTCCTGAAAATTGTACCCATCTTTGCATCTCATTGTTGCTTCCTTTTTCCTCGTAATAATCCTTATAAATAAGGATTATATACGTGTTCAGTAAATGTGACAACACTGCCCAACATTCTCCCTACAACGTATTGCTACCAGTCATCATAATCGTCTGAAACTCGTCGGGCCGTGTACGTCTTATACTGACAGTTGAAATTAATAGTTTCGATGCGAGGCGAATTATAAATATTTCACGTTAATTTATATTTATCAAGTAAAAACTACGCGCCGTACGCAAATAATACTCAAACCGTGTTTGGAAGTGCTGTATTCTGGTGATAGAGGTGATGGTGGGTGCCTTCTTTGAAGAATCTCCCGACACGATGGAAGAAAGTCGCCACCAGGTAGGTGCAATATTCGCTCTTTTCTATATTCAACAATACTTACACAATATCGGATATTGTTGAATGTCACCAAATCAATTCATGAGCAGTGGGTTTCCAACACTTTCTTCTTATTGAATAATCTAATAACTGGCAATATGCCCACCGATAAACAATAAGTATATTTCTTAAAAAATTTAATAATAAAAATAAAAAAAACGTTTCTTCGAATTTTTCGTGAGAAACTTTGTAGAAGTTCATTTTAAATAAAAATAAAATAAAACAAATAACTTTGTTTACTTCTAATACTGTAAACACCTTTTTTTTTTTATTTGAAAAAATGGGCAACGTACAATAATATTTTTTTAAACAAATATAATAAATAAGAATAGCAACATAAGTAATTGTAACATAATCAGCCCACCTTTGATTTCATGGTGCATTGTACTAACAATTAGTAACAAAAAAAAAATTATCATTCCTGTCTAACGTGGCTCCTGAAAAGAGTCCTGGACATACAGAATATGTCCACGGACCTGATCTTTTCCAAATTATTATACGTGGTAAGGCATCGGTACAATGGCGAATTTTGAGCGGCATTAGTGTTTTTTTTTGTCTAAAAAGAACGTTGAGGTGTGTCTTGTTCGTCTGTTTGGTATGTTGAAGTTAATAATTTTTTTTAATTTAAGAAAGGGGTTATAACGTTTTCGAGCGTGTGCTCATCCTCAGTAACCATTTATTACTAACTTAAAACTAATGACAGACTACTTAACTATGTTGGCGGACGGAAGAAGAGGGGGGGGGGGTGATAGTGGGTGTGGTTAATATTTTTATAAGGGGAGAATTTATTGGTGGGTGTTGTATATTTAAAATTTGGTTTTTGGGGGCTCTGTTTATTTCAATTGATTCTAGAATATCTAATTTTTTCCCCTTATTACACCTATGTAAAATTTTTTTTTTTTTGATAACAAAAAATTGATAACAGAACTGATAACAAAAAATTACATAACAGAAGTAGAAACGATCAAAACAATTGCAAAAAACAATGGTTTTGATGAAAAACTTATCGTCAAAAAGATTCAAGAAGATTAACCTTGGAGAAGAATTTTATACACAGGAAAACTTACTTCAAATTTACTAAACATATGTAAAGATATGAAAATTAAACCGGCATTATACACGGATAATAGTATCAAAAATATATATTGAACAATAAAACAAAAATTAGTGTGCTGAACAATAGTGGGGTCTATAAATTAAATTGTCACAATTGTGAAAGCCAATACATCGGACAAAGTGGAAGGAAAATAAAAACCAGAATTTCTGAACATATAAAGGCAATAAAAAACTTTTCTTTCAACTCAGATATCGCGGACCACGCCAGACTAACAGGACATATGTATATTCGATTTCGGAGACGTACAAAATTTTACATAGGTGTAATAAGGGGAAAAAATTCGATATTCTAGAATCAATTGAAATAAATAGAGCCCCCAAAAACCAAATTTTAAATATACAACACCCACCAATAAATTCTCCCCTTATAAAAATATTAACCACACCCACTATCACCCCCCCCCCTCCACCACCCCCCCTCTTCCTCCGTCCGCCAGCCAACATAGTTAAGTAGTCTGTCATTAGTTTTAAGTTAGTAATAAGTGGTTACTGAGGATGAGCACACGCTCGAAAACGTTATAACCCCTTTCTTAAATTAAAGGTGTTTACAGTAGTAGAAGTAAACAAAGTTATTTGTTTTATTTTATTTTTATAAAAAAAACGTGTTTAAAATCAATTCCACTATTTATTAAGACTTCAACCTACAACCGGTTTCGTGCTAAGCACACACTACTTGAAAATGTGCTTAGCACGAAACTGGTTGTAGGTTGTAGTCATAATAAATAGTGTAATTGATTTTAAAAACGTTTTTTTTTTTATTTATTAAAAATTTTAAGTAATTTAAATGCAATTCCATCAAGAACTGACGATCAAAAAGTTAAATATAAATAAATACATTTTAAAAATATTAACTTTGTTTTTTCCACTAATTTATTTTCATTCCACAACTAGATTCGAGGACTACCGTTCTCTTCTTCGAGTGGTTTTAAACTAAAACTAATTTGGTGTGGTATGTGGCAATGTCATGGGAGTTGGGGATGAGGGAGGAGTGGGCGTTGACCTAACTGGAACATGGATAATAATGGTGAAGTAATGGGTTGTGTCTGGTTGTTCATTATTTTCATGTTATTGTTCATGGCTACTAGCTATACCACCTGCACCCTATGGCGCCAAATTAGTTTTAGTTTAAGCCCACCTGAAGAAGAGAAGGGCAGTTCTCGAAACTAGTTGTGGAGTGAAAATAAATACGTGGTTATAAACAAAGTTATTATTACGAATATAAAACACAGTTTTAATCCACAAATTGAGTTAAAATTAACCTGAGCGCTTTCGATGGTTACACCATCATCCTCGGAGGCGACAATCAAAACTAAATATAATATAACAAAATGGCCAGTACATTGTTTGAGGTGGGGGGGGGGGGGAATCTTAGGGCGGGGTGTGGTAAAGAGAAAGCGGTACGTACATACATAAAGCAAACAATCGGTGCACATTATTTTAGCAGTGGAGAGGACATAGGTATTTGAATATTTATGAGATTATCATTATTTTTGAGATGTTTGTTTGTTAATCTCTAATATATCTAGAGCATCCAGTTTTCGTCCCTTACGGCGGTACTAATAACGAAAAAGTAGCGAGGTTGAACTATGGAATAGAGTGACTAAAACCTAACGGCCAAAAATCTTACTAATAACCAAGTTTTAAAACTTCTATTTTATTCCATGGTTTATATCACCATGGTAACGCTAAACCATCCGGTCCCCTAGTTTAGTGGTGGAATAGCAATAGTGAATTCGTGAGCTGTCAAGTCAAATAGACCGCGCGTATTGTATTTTGTCATTTTTAAAGAAATGCTTTTTTTAATTATGGACAACAATCTGTATGATTATAGAATCGGCGATTTTGAAAGATCGTTTCAAGAAATTGAGCAGGTGGAAAGTTTTTTGATGATGCAAAATTTATAAGGTGTGTTCATAGGTGCGTTGTAATCCGTTTGTTGATTACGACGACATTAATTTGAGAAGAAAGAACAGATTTTCAAAGGCAGGAGTTAGACATCTCGTAGATTTATTTGGAAGAAGGCAAATAAATGAAGATATTTATTTTCCATTGACAATTGTTTTAAAATAAATGTAATAAGTTATGTTGAAATAAGTTAAATTATTGGGAATTCAACCAAAACGTGACGATACATAAACAGTAAACCGTCAAAACCAACAGTAAACAAACAAACAATGACAAACATAGAAATACGATGATTCTCGATAGATGTCATAGATGACGGCTAATAAAGTCATAGAGAATGAACAAAAAATAGTATAAAGTAGAGAAAAAATCCGAAATTCCCGTTAAATGGCTGCGTTCACACAACATTCATTCCGTATTCCATGGTTTACTTAGTCCTTGTACATTTTTACATTATTAGTAAGAACCCACTAAACCACGAATTAGTGCCTAATACGTGGTTTACGTAGTGCGAGGTTTAGTTGGCTAAAACGAGTTTTAACGAAAATGTTATTAGTACCGCTGTTAGACTCCAGATGTAGAACCACTACACTGTTACGATCAAAATTATAAACTATGTACTGCCCCCCCCCCCCCCCCACCTAAAACTATGTACTGGCCATTTTGTTATATTATATTTAGTTTTGATTGTCGCCTCCGAGGATGATGGTGTAACCATCGAAAGCTCTCAGGCTAATTTTAACTCAATTTGTGGATTAAAACTGTATTTTATATTCGTAATAATTTCATTATGAACTTCCACTCTGTAAACGATACAACATCAAACTTAATAAACAAAGTTATATTGTTATTTCAGTATTTTTAAAATGAATTCCCACAGTGTAAACGCCTCTACCTTAGACCTATATATATGTTTATAAAAAAAGTAAATTAAATCAATAAATGAATAAATTAATCTTTAAAAAAATAAAATTGTCAATAAAAGTTTAATGTTGTAATATCTACACGCACTTCTGGTAAGAAAACTGAGTAAATAATATAACCACCTTAATTATTAAGATACAACCGGAACCTTCGGTATGATTTTCCGTTTTCTTCCACTAATATTACCAATTCATATTAAGTATTTAGAAAATATAATAACGACGAGATATTATGAACAATGGGAACATAAACGAAGCAATTCCCGTAAACTCTGAACATTGCCTTTCGGATTTTCCTACAAAATTATTAAGTATATGCTTCAATGGCTTTAAGAGAGAAAGAGAGATGGAGGGACTTGGAAATATTTAAGAATAATGAAATGTACGTTGTACGTACAGAAGTACCAATGTTCCCAAATTTCACTTAGATATTTTGAGAAACCAATCTATACTTAGTTCTATACCCAAAACTTTAGTCATAATTTTGGTTTAACTTATAAAAAAGTGTTTCCACGAATAAGATCATGTCTTTAAATATTTCATAAATATCATATCATACGTAGTGTAGGCAGAGAAACGGATTTGAATACACCTATTCTTAAGGCATGCTCTTTATTTTTTTAGTCGCCTCATATCATTGCCAGAGTCAAAATATATATTTTTAAATACTCCATAAGTCAAAGCATTTATATTTATTTATTTCATGTATAAATTGGTATCCAATATATTATGTTAGCGTTACCTTCTCCCATACAACAGTCCTGTGTCGGAAGAAAGAAACTCGCACTGTTTATTCAACCCAAAACAAAGCTACATAAGTCGGGGGTCCCAGGTGTGAGCGGCACGCGTGCAGCGGCTTAGGTAGCGAGTAAAACAAACTCATAATATTTGCAAGTACCTACTGTGAGGTGAGGTGGTGTTTTGAAAAGCCAGCGAAGCTGACATTACACTTACCATTTTGAGAATAAAAAAATTAATAAAACATATTAGTAAGCATTTTACAAGTAATTGAGTCAGATTTCGATGTAATTCCATAAACCCTTAAATGCAAATTATTAAATATATTAAGAAATGTTGTTTTCCATACACAACATGTAGGTATGTCAAGATATGATAGTTTGGAGGTCAGTCCTTTTTTTCCTACCGCGAATATATAAAATCTCAATGGTATGTATGTATGGAGATTAAGTATCAAACTATTGATTCCCTTTAGATATTGTGTATACTGCCATACAAATTGTATGAAACGATGTCGTCACAAATTATATGAAAATTTTGAAATGCACTCTTATAATGTTTTTATTTTTTATAGAAAATTAACTGATTCAGATGGGGTGTTTCGACATTATACGATATTTAAAAAAATGGTAATACCTATAGACAGTTAAGCACATAAATTTGTGATAAAAAATGTTTTTCTTAAAAAAAATGTTTGATAAATCCTGGCACTATTTACCTAGAAATGAAACTTGAAATCCTGGAACCTAGAAATAATTTTTCTTGGACAAATAGACAGTTGGAAAATAAGGTTAAAAAAAGTAGTGAAATATCTTATTATATTGAGAATACATATCCATTTTTGCTTCAATGAATTTACTCAGCCTTTTATGACATTATTGACAATCTCAAAGTTTGTGAACTTCTCATCCATTAATGCACCGAGTAAAGTTTATTGTTATTTCCCACATTGTAGTCCAAACGTAGCCTTTGTAAAACTATAAATCCGGTGATAATTTATCGATAGAAAGACACAAAATAGTCTCTTTATCGTCTTTTATAACGTGTCATATAAAATTTAACGCGCTATTTTATGACTTGTAGCTCATTTTGAAAAATTGATATGTCGTTTAGTTTCCGAATGCAAGTTGCATAGTATAAAAGCAACCATCCAATTCATTGGTCATGCCATACAATTTTATGAATTTAAAAAAAATATATAAATAGGTCAGATGTAGAGCGACTCCTTCGCTAGTTATTTTTTTTTAATATACACAACCAACAGTGTTCAGTACTTATATTTACAGACAAGATGATGCCATATCACCAAAGCTCTTCAGCCTGGTTTTACAGGATATCCTCGGAACCCTAGATTTGGAAAATAAGAGAGTAAACATAAATGCCTATCTGAGTCACATGCGGTTTACGGATGATATTGTTATCATTATGCAATCATGTAAATGAATTATAAACTATGGTTTAAGAACAACATGAAGCATCTAAAAGAGTTGGACTAGAAATGAACATCCAGAAATCAAAAATTCTAGCCACGGTAAACCATAGAATTTTAATAAACTATTACAGAATCCAAATGGTTGACGAGTATGTAAACCTTGATCATAAGATGTAACTCGGTAAAGAAACCAAAACGGCAGAATTACCTAGAAGAATAGGTCTAGTTGGGGCTGGACTGCTATTGGTAAATTGTAGAATGTTTTTGAAATCAAGGAAGTCCCTCTGTGTCTAAAAAGAAAAATGTATGATTCCATGTACCACAAATTGAAAGTTGCACGGCGATCCATGGAAAGGCAGACGCATGGCGTGAGTCTCCGCGACAAAATACGAAACTTTATACGCAGGAAGAAGAAATTATTTTTTACGAAATATGGAATAAAAAATGTTTTTACAAATTTTGGAATGAGAAAGAAAATTCATAAAAAATACATACATACATACATACCATCACGCCATGTCCCTTACGGGGTAGGCAGAGAGAACCGAACGCCATATTTTTCTATCCTGGCACACATTGATCGCCTCGTCAACATTCATGCATCGTCTCATACATGTTCGTCTATTGTACATGCTTCTAACATTTCCGTCTTTCAGAATATCGTTCACATGGTCGTGCCATCCCTTTCTTGGGCGGCCCCGGCCTCTCAATCCAATCCGTTCCGCGTTCCTCATTCATTCTACCCATGTGGCCAAACCATCTCAGTGTGATCACTTTCATTCTATTAATGATATCTATATATTCATAAAAAATAATTACATTATTATTTTAATTTTTATTTTTTCACAGAATGATGTCGCCGTTATGAATTTGATTTTTTAATCAAATAATGTTAAATATTTTTTTACGTAGTGGAAGTTATCTTGCTTAAGTCAGTGGAAGTAGCAAAATATTTTGGATTTCAAAAAAATAATTTTACACGTAATTTTAATTTATCAAATAATCGTCATAACATTTTTTATCTTTTTTTTAAATGAATAAATATGTCCTTGTTACAAGTATATACACATCCTCATACATTCCCTAAATAATGCATAAATACTCGTAGTATAGGTAAATGAAATCGGTCGTGGCAGGATTCGAACTCGCGATCACTGGATTACTAACCCAGTGCGCTAAACGCTCTACCACCACCCATCTTAAACTTCACATTGCGTGAATTATAAATTATTGATGAAATATCTTTTTCTGTCGTCCATTATTATTTTTTACATATCTCTTTTTGGTCAAAAAGGTGTATATATTTAATATCCTGATATAAAAGATATATATTACTTTAAATTGAGTGTTTCATTCAGACAAACTTTTATAAAACTATTATTGGTATTATAAAAACTTGAGCTTCTGTCGACTGAAATAATATTCAAATAGTTTTTATAATCAAAAATTTTTGTTTAATAATTTTATGCAAAGTTAAAGATAAAGAAACCGTTTAAAACCACGTGAACCAATTTAAAATTTAACCTTTTTTGATAAAACGTTAACCATCTATCTGGTAGACACCCGTTGAAACGTATCTTCCGGAGAAGTTTTTTGCATATAATATTAAAAATGCAAATGAGAATTTTATAGGGATAGCAGAGTCAAATAATTTAATATGCTCCATGTACCTTTCGCCCTGTACCCTCTAGAGGCAACCCTCCTGCCTACTCGGTGCCTCCGGAAATCCTTTTTAACGACCTTTTTATGAACGTGCCTCCTTGAGCCGCGAAAGAGTACTGTTTGGTCGTAATGAAACACTTAAAATGAAAATTATGTTTAGCATTCACAATTTTTTTCTTCACCAGCGTCGAGCTTTAATTGTTGAAAACTTGAGTTTAATTGCTTTCTCTTTTGTACGATGCTGCCATATGTAAATATTTATTTCGATTACGAATTTAAATAAACAAGAAAGTTATATCATCATGCAACAATGATTGTTTAACTTATCTACCAAATAAGTTATTATTATAACTTCTAAGGGCTGAAGTTTTTTCAATAAAAATTTAAGTACAAGCATGGTTACAATGCTTACATTTCGTAAAATTGTGTTATTAACAGGAGGTTCTAGAAGTTTGCTGAACAAACAGCCTACATATTGTTAGTCACCCAAATAAAATCAAAATTAACTTTTAATTATGGTTCATTTATTTTAATTGAAAAACGTGTTCATAAAAGTTAACGACAAAACTTAGGCTGGCCATACCGAAGCTATATTTCAAGTCATTGGAAAATGAGCTGACAATGTAACTTGATACCATTATTTGTTCTATTTTTTTTTTTTTTTTTATTATTGATACCAAAAAATACAAAATTACAATATAAGTACAAAAAAAAAAATATCAGAAAAATTAAAATTATTACAGATCAAATACATGGGTTGGTTTATACCACCTCACTAGGCCAGGCCTGTTCCGAGGTGGTAGACTAGTTACATATATTAATTACTAATCGAAATAAACTGTAATATTGTGCAGTGTGCAGTCTCTGTTTCACTATGTAAGATTTGTTGATAATATGTTGTTAATGTTTGAGTATTTGCTGACAATAGTTAATCCCTTTATTATATAGCAATATACAATATATTTTCGTGAAAATATTTTTTTTTTTTTTTTTTTATATGGGTTCGGTTTGTACCACCTCACTAGGCCAGGCCTGTTCCGAGGTGGTATACTAGTTACATAATAATTAGTTACATAATGTTGTTATATTGTGCAGTCTATGTTTCACTATGTTAGTCCTATATGAGATATGTTGTTAGGGATTGACAATTTGCTGACAATAGTCAATCCCTTTATTATATAGCCACGTATGAATTGTTAGTTTTAGTCTTGTCTTCTTCATTATCTGTATGTCCTTTATGTCTTTAGCAACTAAATTTAGTATTTTTGGAGCCAAGTATTGATAATGTCTATGTCCGTATGCAGTATTCGTCTCGGAGTTATTAGTTGAAGTCTGTGTCTTGTATCGTGAGAATGTTGAGCAGTGATATGGTTTTCTTTATCGTTGTGAAAGTGTATTAGTATTTGTTTTACATAAAGTTGTGTTACAGTTAGTACGTTAAAGTCTTTAAATAGTTGAATGGTTGGGAAAAGGAAAGGTTTTTTTGTAATTACTTTAATGAGAGCTTTTTGAGCTTTGAAGAGAGGATCCATATTTGTTTTAGCTGCACCTCCCCATCCAATCATTCCGTGAGAGATAATGGATTGTGCTAAAGCATAATATATAGTTTTTAAAGTTTTTTGGTCCATTATATTACGAATGTTTTTGAATAAATATATAAGTTTTCTAATTTTTTTTGCAGTTGCGTTTATGTGTTCAGTCCATCTAAAGAAATTGTCAATGTAAATACCTAAGTATTTAATTTCCGCTGTCCTATTGAGAGTCTTGCAGGAGCAGCTTTGACGTCGAGTACAATCGTGTATAGTCAAGTTGCTGTCGAGCTTAGGTTGACGTCTAGGGTCTATACTAAAAGTCATGTACTTTGTTTTTTCAATATTTAGTGTCAGTAGATTAACGTCTAGCCATTGTTTAATTTTATCAAGTCCGACAGAGGCCCTATTAAATACTCCTGTCCAAGAGTCAGATGTAAAAATTATAACTGTGTCATCTGCATAACATGTCAAGTCCCCGTCGATATTTAATTGGCAAAGTGAGTTAATGTATAGTAGGAACAGAATCGGCCCAAGTGTGCTACCTTGAGGTACTCCGTACGATAATTGTCTGTTTGAGCTTATTTCAGAATCAATGTTTATTGAGTGAGTGCGATCAGTTATATATGTCTTAAACCAGTTATATGACGTATCTTTTATACCAATATTCTCAATTTTCTTTAGTAGGATTTTATGAGATACCGTATCAAATGCTTTACTTAAATCAAGGAACACAGCAATGCAATTTTTGTTTTGGTCAACGTTTTTTGAAATGTGTTTCGTGACTTTCAAGATTGCGTCTTGTACTCCCATATTTTTCCGAAAACCAAATTGATTATTCGAGAGAATTTTGTGTTTGTCCAAATATTCTACTAGTTGATATTTAACAAGATTTTCAAGAACCTTTGATAAAACATTTAAGAGCGAGATTGGCCTATAATTCGATGGACTCTGTTTGTCGCCGCATTTGTATATTGGGACAATATTGGCATATTTGAAATGATCGGGGAAGACACCACTAGAAATGCTTAGATTACAAATATGGGTAAATGGGATAGCTATTTGTTGTTTTATTTGCTTGATTAGTTTAGTGTCTAGTTTGTCAGGTCCGGTAGCGCAGTCGTTTCTCAGTCTATCTATTTGGTTAATTATGTTTTTGGTCTGAAAAGGTGTCATTGTGAATGTATTGTGTGTAGTAGTAGTGTTATTGAATTTGTTAGCTAGGGATAGTTCATCGGTATTCATTTTGTTCAAGAGTTGATGTGCTAAAGTCTGTCCTATGTCCGCAAAATAATTGTTTAGTGTCGTAGCTATTTCTGTTTTGTCAGTTATCTTCTTGTGATTATGTTCAATTTGTTTTAGTTTTATAGTTGTATTCCCACTTATATTGTTAATTTCTTTCACTGCTTTCCACAATGCTTTAGGATCTTCTTTGTTTTCTGCAATTTTTCGTCTGTAATATTCTTCTTTAGTCTGCTTCACTAATATTCTGCAAATGTTTCTATATTTTTTGTAGTAAGTTAGTAGTCTATGGTTGTTTGGAAATCTAGAGACCTGCATATGAAGTTTGTCGCGTTTATGCAGACTTTTCACAATATTACTGTTGATCCATGGTCGAAGTTTTTTGTTTTTATGGTTCAGCGTCCTAATCGTGGTGTGTTTGGTGACACATGTGTTTACTTGTTCGATGAACATTTTCATTGCATTGTTGACATCATTTTCGTTGAGGATATTTGTCCAAGATAAAGTATCAAGCTCAGATTTTATCGAATTATAATCTGTAAATTTGCGAGGGGTTAAGTTTTGTGGAGTAGATTTTTCGACATTATTTTTATTGACAAAAGCAGCTATCGTGGCGAAGTGGTCAGTCACTGTTGTGTTTATCACGGCTGCTGTGATTTTAAGTGTGGTCCTGGCATATATATGATCTATGCAGGATCGCGTAGAAGATGTTATTCTAGTAGGTAGATTTATGGCTGACAGAAAGCCATTACTTGCAAACAGGCATTCATAATCATCAGCTTGATGGTGTCTTTCTCCTATAATATTAATATTTAAGTCCCCAGCTATGATACAGTTTCTGTATCTATTTTGACTTCTCAGAGCTTCATTCAAGGAGTTTATAAACGGGGTTATATTGCTGTGCGAAGGGGAGCGATAAATAGCAATTATGACTATTGAATCCAGACATTTGACGCATACGTTGTTTGCTTCCGTGATAGTAATCGGTACCGACGTACCACTTAAATGATCCCTTATGTAAACAACAACCCCCTCGGAACGATTTTTATGGTGTTTTGAAGAGGATTAGAATCTGATTCTGATTAGAAGAGGATTTGAATCTGAGGATTACAGGTTTCGTCTTATTGGGAAAAGCCTTACCTGGCTCCCTATAAACAGAATCAATATTTATTTTTGCTTTGTCCAAATTTACTAAATTATTCAAATTTGTTATAACCTCGTTTAAATTTTCTTCTACTGTTACTGGTATGCCTCTTATAGCTACATTATAGTTTTTTGAATATCGTTCGTTGCTCTCAATTTTGTCCTCCAGATACAGCATCCGCTCCTCTAACTCCATGTTTTTCTTTTGCAATTTGTCCATTGATTTGATCTTCGAATCAAACTCATCCATTCTTTTGTTGAAGTCATCCATCTTCGCAGAACAAAAGTTAATAGACTCCTTGAAGAATCCGAATTCCTCACGCATCACGGTAAGTTGGGCTTGCATATTTGTAATTGCCTTCATTATTTCATACGGCGTTGGTTCCGGCACGTCAATAGGATTTGGCGACACCGGAGTCATAGATAGTGCTTCCTGGACACCTGCCGGCGCCGGAGCAACAGTCGTGGGCGTAGACGTAGTCGAGGAGTTGGATCTAGGATCCCGCTGCTTGCAATCCATACATTTCCACGAAGATTTAGCAACCGCCGACATCTTCCTAAGGTTACTCTCCGTAGTCTCCACACAAGTGTAATGGAAGCAGCTGTAACATCTGCTGCAACTCATATGCTTCTTGGGACTAATTGTCAAAGTACACTTATTACAGTTAAGTGATTTCTTCTTCAATCTCGAGTCAGACATGTTGTTATCGTTATTAAAATCGATTAATTTGGTCTGATACAATTAAATTCAAACGCAATAAGTAGGTATAAAAAGTGGATAGGGGCAAGCCCACTATAATTATATGGAAAATTAGTATTTTACGTGATAACTTTTGCACCGTTATAGATGGAGCACACACATCACGAAGTTTTTTATGCCAAATTTTTTGGACTTTTCAACTATATAAGACACTTCACAAAAAAGTTTCTAGTTTAGGTGACACTTCATAAAAAGGTGTTTTTCAAAGTTTAACTCAGCATAACTCTCTTATTTATTTATCGATTTGAAAACTTTAAACACCGAAACACTTGTAATTTTAAGAAAAAATAAGAAAACGAAAAAAAAGTTTTTTTCGGAAAACTTAGAAAAATTTTCAGTACGGAAAATTCAATTTTCCACTAAATGCCTGAACTTTCGCACATACCACCACGAGGTTTTTTCTTTGGACTGATGTCTTGTACAATTCTGCAATGAAAAACGGACACTTCAGTCACCAGGAAGAGCAGCGTTCTCTCTTTTATCCTGAATGATTACAGTTTTCACCAACTTTTCACTTTATTTTTCAATTCAAATACTTTTAGGGAAAACCACCACCTCCACTGAACAGATCACAAAATTTCCCGTCGGATGATATATAACAAGTCAATATTATACAAAAAAAAAAACAAAAATAACAATTTAATTCACAGAGCACAAAGAATTGCGTTATTCCGGGTTGCGAACATATTTAACCTGATATTTGCTCTAGAGGCTCCATTTCGTGCTATGCATTTTTTTGTCGCTCACTTAGCGTTCTGTGAAGGGGCCGTTCACAGTCCCCATTTTCCGAGTGGGTAAAAAAAAACAGCTACAGGTGTACGGGTGTACATTACATAATAAAAAGCACAAAACATGCGTATACACAACAGGCTTGTCTTACCTATAAAGGCACTTCATTCAAAATGGGTGGTTGTGAAACTTATTGATGAACTTTGAGAGTAATACATACTTTAAATATTATCATTTATGGGATGAGCATTTAATTTTGCATGCATACACGCCATCACGCTGTGTTCCAAGTAGGAAAGGGAATGTTTGTATCATTTTGCTTACATCCATAGACCTTCTCGTATATGAAATTTTTTCGGTTTTTTTTTGCATTTTACATTATTCACCCTAAATGAAGTGCAAGATTCAGGATCGTATTGCGGGAGTTATTTTAGAATAATGTAAGGAAAAGTTGAGGTCCAGAAAGCAGTATTCTCGCGTTACGGAACAAATCGACAGTTGGAATTGATTATCTGATTCTACGTTTGGTTTATTACAAATATGTATTATTTTGTAATCAAAATACCTTTCTACTTATTATTTTGCTAGCAACACGCAAATAATTTATTTAGTGCGTGAGAGTTTGTTAAACAATCACAACATAATATTAACTTAACTTATAATTTCACATTTTCACCAAAGTAATAATTTAAATAGGTAAATATAATTATGTATGTCAAAGGTCAGCTTATCATTTAAATTAACTTTAATCAATTGTGTAAGTAAATCGTATATTAATATAATGATATGCTTTGTACTCACGCATATACAAATTATTTTCCTTGAATTGCTTTTATTTGTGATGAAATATTCCATGAAAGAAACAAAATGAAGTTATATTGTACTATATAAAATACACACTGAAAAAAATGTTATGTAAAATACTATATTCAGATATACAGTATAAATTCACTAAATAATAAACATAAGAAATCAACAATAAATTCCCCCCACACTGAAAAAATGTTGTGTTACATAAATAATATATTCAGATATACAGTATAAATTCACTAAATAATAAACATAAGAAATCAACAATAAATTCCCCCCACACTGAAAAAATGTTATGTAACATAAATACTATATTCAGATATACAGTATAAATTCACTAAATAATAAACATAAGAAATCAACAATAAATTCCGCCCACACTGAAAAAATGTTATGTTAAATACTATATTCAGATATACAGTATAAATTCACTAAATAATAAACATAAGAAATCAACAATAAATTCCGCCCACACTGAAAAAATGTTATGTTAAATACTATATTCAGATATACAGTATAAATTCACTAAATAATAAACATAAGAAATCAACAATCAATTCCCCCGACACTGAAAAAATGTTATGTTACATAAATACTATATTCAGATATACAGTATAAATTCACTAAATAATAAACATAAGAAATCGATAATAAATTCCCCCCACACTGAAAAAATGTTATGTTAAATACTATATTCAGATATACAGTATAAATTCACTAAATAATAAACATAAGAAATCAACAATAAATTCCCCCCACACTGAAAAAATGTTATGTTACATAAATACTATATTCAGATATACAGTATAAATTCACTAAATAATAAACATAAGAAATCAACAATGAATTCCCCCCACACTGAAAAAATGTTATGATAAATACTATATTCAGATATACAGTATAAATTCACTAAATAATAAACATAAGAAATCAACAATAAATTCCCCCCACACTGAAAAAATGTTATGTTACATAAATACTATATTCAGATATACAGTATAAATTCACTAAATAATAAACATAAGAAATCAACAATGAATTCCCCCCACACTGAAAAAATGTTATGTTACATAAATACTATATTCAGATATACAGTATAAATTCACTAAATAATAAACATAAGAAATCAACAATAAATTCCCCCCACACTGAAAAAATGTTATGTTACATAAATACTATATTCAGATATACAGTATAAATTCACTAAATAATAAACATAAGAAATCAACAATGAATTCCCCCCACACTGAAAAAATGTTATGATAAATACTATATTCAGATATACAGTATAAATTCACTAAATAATAAACATAAGAAATCAACAATAAATTCCCCCCACACTGAAAAAAATGTTATGTTAAAATTAACCGAACTATAGTGACTACAAAACAATTAGTTTTGAGCTACTAAATATTTTGTGCGCTTAACCAAACAGTACAGTCATAAATATATAATATAATAGGTTTGGCTAAAAACGCAGGTAGCAAGTTCGGTGTTCACATTTTTTTTTCAGTGCAAGCGCCAAATTTCAGAAAGATCGATACTCATTGATTGGACGTATGGAGGAGCATGCATCCATCTGACAGGGCAGTCGCTAGACGCTGTGCCGCCACAGTACTAACTATTTATCATGTAGATATTCTTCAAATGACTTTCTTTTTGGTTCACCGTTAGTCGAAGACTCTTATTTTGTTTAAGTTTACATATAAATGACATTTCCTATATATTTCTTTGGAAAAAAATTAAATCTTTGTGGGACAAATCATAAAATTTATATATTAAAACCTTTAAGATACATGTTAGATTAAGAAACATAAAAATAATAATTTAAAATATTAGTTACGATAATCATTGCTATAAAGTAGGTTTATTTCAAGTATGAAATTACAACAGCAGTTATAAATTTTATTTAATGCTCGTCATTTCCTGACGCTCTTCGCCGTAAAACAATACGAACACTGGAGAAATTAAAAAAAAAATACGACCGTATAAAAGTTTCTAGCCCTTAAATGAACATCGAAACAGACAAAACGATGGAAGTTGGATGTTTCTCTATTTCCAAACAGAAATAAACAACGGCAGACCAAACTAGAGAACACTGAACACAGAGGGTATGAATTAGAGAGCTTTCAAATATTCGAAATTTCAACTATTCGAATGTCGAATTGTAGATTAGTAAAATATTCGAATATATTTTTAACTAAATTATTTGGAAAGGTAAATACACAAAACAGGTTATAAAATATTAATTTGTATCAAATCACTTTTTGATGTCTGCCACAAACAAACATTTTATGGAACGCCGCGGTACTCGGCGATTCGGCATTTAAAAAAATGCATTGAACGTGTTCGTTGTAAGTTGTAAATATTTACACAAAACTGTATTCCAACAAATTCAGGTGACAAAATCAAAATGAAATGATTACAACAATATTTAAAAGACTTATTATTACAACTGTTCCTATTTGAAATAACTGCCTCACTAGACGAGTCTAATCTGAGGCAGTACTTTTTCAATTTGGACAAGCTTACGTGTAATTTAATGTAAAAAGACTTAACAGAAACTATTAAACATAAGCGAAAAATTAATATACAGTGACCTCTCAGTTGTTTGAACCCATAAAATTGTAATGGAAATGATGAGATTCTCAGGTTATGAAGGCAGAGAGTAGTGAATTATTTTAGGATATTTAACAGTAGGTAAATGAGCAGATTGTATTCTGCTATTACTTTTAGCCAGTATATTACCAGTTTTTTTTTATTTTCCGTCACGTGAGATATTGTGTTCTGTCAGATAATATTTTATTGTAAAGTATAAATATAATATATTATAATTATCTATATATATAAAAATGGATGTATGCATATTTGTTTGTTTGTTTGTATGTAGCCGATGGACTCCCTAACTAACCATCCGATTGCGATGAAACTTTAGGAATTTGTTCAGCTCATTCCGGAGAAGGTTTATGCATAATAGTATATTTATTTATTTTTTAGATATCTCACAAAAAAAAATTGAAAAAAACAGTTGTTATTGAATTGATACTAAGTGTATTTGTTCAGCTCGCACACGAGAAGGTTTTAAAATTTAAATTTATTTATTTATTTAATATTTGACACAATAATTGACAAAAATGATCGATTTGGGATTGTCAGTGAATTTTAGGGATTCGTGCAGCGAATAAATACATACATAAAAAAATTTAAAAAAATCGTATATACCCATATATAAAATGGTATATTATATAAAACTGATGAAATGCTAAAGGTTCAAGTACCTATATTTCTTAGAATATCTAAATAAAATTATAAATGAGTGAACGATAGGGACGGAAGGGAAAGAAGAGATGGAAGGGAAAAACATACGGAATAATAATAAGCGAATCTAGATATGAATGTTAAATAATAAAAAGAAAACGTACCGATCAACCATTTTAGTATATTTGGTGGTAAATAATTAAACAGGCAGTACAACGTCTGCCGGGTTTTACTAGTTATGTATAAAATTGGTAGTAAATACCATCCTCCAATAACAGTCTCCCTACCATAAATGAACGAATATCACTCGATGAAATATTCGTATAATTTGTGGGTCCTTCAAAAATGGACCAATAAATCCAAAATTCGAATATACCAATTGGAAGCACTAGTAGGTAAGTATGAACAATGTTTACACCGGACGTATGCTCGGCTGTTTCTTTTATTTTATATTTATTTTATATGGATTCCCTTTCAGCCAGGTGAACACTGTTAAAATAAATAACACTCATGTTGGTTTTAAATCCAGTAACTTCACCCCTACGAAAACTTTTTTAATACAAAATTTCTGCACGTTATTTTTTTTTTTTTCGTTTTCAAAATTCACCCGCATAAAATGTTTCGGTGTTGTTTGTAAATAAACCAATTACAACTGTCCGTTATGTTATATTTGTTTTCAGTGTTAATTAACAAAATTAGTTGGAAAAAAGTATTTTTCTTTGAATACCTGAACAACACACAAAAAACAACAAATTCAATACAACAAATTAAATATAAATTATCATTGGTTAGGCTAAGTGTTGAGTAAGGTGTATGTGTTTGGAATTTTTCGAAAATGCCCTAAGTAAAAATACAGTAGGAGTGGTCTCAATCAAATTTTCATTAATTAAATCGTAATATACTTGATTCATTTTACTCTTGATACATTATGTATATGAATCATACAATTGCAAAACTCAAATAGAACAAAGTTATTTAGTATTAACATGACATCAGACCGAATAAGAAATGAGGAGATACGTAGAAGGTCAGGAGTAACAGATTTTGTCGAAATAGTGGCTAAAATCAAGTGGTCTAAACTTCAAGACCAGAGGTGGACAAAAAGGGTAGTGGAATGCAGACCTCGCGAAGATAAAAGAAGTAGAGGGAGGCCTCCGCGCAATGGTTTGATGATATAAAAACAATGGCGCAAGACAGAGATATATCGAGATATATGGGGGAGGCCTACGTTCAACAGTGGACAGAAATGGCTGTATAAGTACACTACGTTGTCCAAAAGTTGTTTTAATATATGGTATATTTAAGGTATTTGTTGTACTTAATCTAGTGTGTTTATATTGTTGTGAGCTAGTATATTGATCTTCTCTTTTTAGCTTGTATATTAGCAGATTTTTTGCATATATTTTTGTAATTGTTGGAACTTTGAATTTAGTAAAAATCTCTTCAGTATTCGTTCGAATAGGTACCTTAAGTATAACTTTTATAATAGCTTTTTGGGCTATGTCTATTTTCTTTATTATTGTTGGCGTTGCACTTCCCCATCCAATAATTCCATATTCCATTATTGAATGACAAAGAGCATAGTATATATTGCAAAAGAATTTAAAAAACTATCACTAAGATGGGTTTATGAAATAGATGAAAAAATCCTTAAGGAAATAATTCTTCCAAATAAAATGTAAATGCACTATTACAAACAACAGAATAGACAATTGAAAAAAAGTGAAACAAATAATTTATTTCCACAATTTTTGGTTGTGTGTGCATGACTCAATATGAAATATTGTATTTAGAAGGAAAGATGCATACGTTTGAATGCGTAGCGTATGTATGTACATGTACTTATATAATATGTAAATGTATCTATAAATAAACAACGTAATAGACAATAACATAAAACTAGCTCACCTTAGCACAGGCTATGCCTAGTGAGGGGGCTAGTAACAAAGATACAAACAAAAAGATATGGCTTCAACTATGTAAGCACCAGTGAAGTGGTAAATTGATATTTATTGAAATGAGATAACTTATATTTACATTGTATGTTAACTATGTATGAATAAGCTTATATTATCTTAAGATATTTTGTATCTCATATATACTGTATATTTTTGGATAGAAATAAATAAAAAAAAAAAAAAAAAGTAAGTATAAGTAAGTATGTAAGTATAGGTGCTAGGCAAATGACGTGATGGTCTGATAATATAAAAAGAATGTCTGGTGATTGGATGCAGAAGGTGCAAGACAGAGATATCTGGAGAGATATGGGGGAGGCCTTGGTGATTTTTTGTACCGGTAATAGACAGATTATTGTTATTCTGTTCTTCAAATTACCAACGTGTCAGCCTAGTGAAAACATGGCTTTTTTGCGTTGGAAACATTGTTTAATTGAATGAAATTGGCATTCAGCAATAGACTTTCCAATTTAATTATCCTTTTTCAAAACTATGGCTTTTATTTGAAAGAAATCAGATATGATTATATTTTAAACTATGTCCACTGAATCGATAGTCCAGCTCTCTTACATTGTGCCACAGATCCGTAACGAACGACGCGTCGTTCGTTATTAAATAATTTCTTAATATGAGGTATTTTAGGATCGCACATCTCTCGCTGCCAATCTTGATAATGCACAGTTTCTTTAACAGTTGTTGTATTAAATTTCATATTTTGTTCAAAAAGTAAAAATGACTTTGATGGATGTATCATATTACTCACCAATACAAAAGGAAATGCATGCATAACGAAAGGAATTCATCACTGACATTTGAGAAATGCGCTTCATGGTTATCGAGAAAACTTTCAACTTACAGATTTCAATATTTATTACACAGCAAATCTTTGTTGAACACAACTTTAGGTAAGCGTTTTTTTATGTTAGTACCTATATTTTATTTTTAGTTTCAAAACTTTTATTATTATTTTAGACTTTTATTGTTACTTTTATTTGTTTACATAAAAGATACATAAATAAATAGAAAGTATTAACAAAGTATGTATCACACGATCTTTTTTCTCACATTTACTTTCCTTGACGATATTAGAATATTGTTTTTTTTATTTAAATTGTTTATCAAAATCACAACGTACATTTGAAAATCCTTAATGCCGTTTGAAACCTCAGAAGCAAAACGTATTTTGAAGAATACATTCATTTGTAAATGAATATTGCTTTTGATAGCATTATATCCTTTTTAAATCTTTGTAATAAAGGAACTATACAAATATAATTATTCACTCGGTCATCTGCTATTACAAAGATGCCGGTGCAAATTGAAACTTTAATAATTTTCTCGTGAATCATGACCAATCTTATATGGAATCATACATTTCAAATGAAAAAATAATCATTGAAATCCGACCACTACATTGAAATCACACAATTACGTATTTGATAATATAAAAAAAGAAGTAAAATTCATGACGAATTTAAATCCTCATCCATTTTTTAAAATGGTTAAAAAAGGTTAAGTACCTACCTAATACTTTTTTGTTTTTTATCTAATTAAACGGAACTACATATCGTATTATTTATTTATTTATTTTATTTTTTTATTTATTTACTTATTGAGACATTCACGGCTCAAAGCCCTTTACAAAATAAAATATTAGATGACACAGCATAAACTTAACCAAAGAAATACAATTTATAAACATTCATAACATTTAGACATATCAACGGTAGCAGAGAATATATAAAAAAATAAAAACATATAAAATGGTAAATTAACACATAATAAATAAATAATAAATAAAAACTCAAATAAAATAAAGTAATTACAAAGCATGAAAACAAGAATATTACTGACTGACATACTTAGCCACACGGAATCAGTGAATGCTGCCAGATGTGATAATATTTTACATTATCGAATTAAATTAAATAAAAATTAAATGTATAAAAATATATAAAAATGTAAACAAGTGACTACACAATCATTGGGGGGTATGATGTGTTTGAAAATGTTTTAATAAAGTATATTTATAATCCTTAAAAGAATTAAAGAAAGTGTCAGTCAGATATCCAAAGTCATTGCCCAATCGTTAATTTCTATTCAACGGAGTGTTATATAAAAAGTTAGTGTTGGATGTCTTACATACAAAAGTTATAATTTGGCGGGAAATTATTATTCAACTCTTACGAAAAAAATACCCACTTAGACATATTTTTTGATGCATGCGCGCACCCATACTAATTCACAATTTTTTTTATTATATTCTTTTGATATCGGGTATAGTACGTAAGAGGTATATGTTTTATTTGTATTTTAGCTTATTTCCTTTTATTAGTTGTATGCATGTACTGTGTAAAATAAAATAAAAAAATAAAAGATAAGTCTAAATGAAACTATTTGATAAAATCACGTTGAAACTCAAAGTTTAGTATAGTGTATTACGCATTTTTACCAACATGACAAACAAAAAATCTTAGTCACTGTAACGAAATCTAAACCAGGCCGATAACTTATCAAGTCCCCATACATTCACATTACCTACTATATTATCTGCAATATAACGTTATTTTTTTATTTATTTATTTATTCAGCAACAAACAGGTACAACTACTTAAAACAATAACATTATAGTAATATGACATAAGTAATATATGCTGTGCCCCAATTACGTGTTGCCTGTAATATTTATAATAGACACACAATTATAATTTCAACATATAACATGAAATAATTAAATAAGAAAAATGGGGTAGGAAAGGAAAGGAGAGGAAAGGAAGGAAAGAAAAGAAAAAAATATACAATAATATGAGTCAACCAACCAGGATACTATACACAGTATACACCCCGCTGAGCCAAGCACCGCCGCACGCTCATCCTGAATTTACCAAGCGATATGTTAAATATGTCCGTGTCACGAATCTTGGCATTAAACAATCTACCAGGGGGGCAAGTCTGGTTCAATCGGCGAAATCAAAACCCCAGTGATTACCCATATCATGGATATAATTATTATATGGAGTTCTACAATATCTTTAGATGTTATAGAACTCCATACTATAATTATATCCATGATATGGGTAATCGCTGTGGTTTTGATTTCGCCGATCGAACCAGACTTACCCCCCCTGATCTATTCAGGAATGAGTTTCTGCAGTAATTGGTGCTACAGTGGGGTATATGAAGTTGTATGTCCGGGCGTCTAGACGCTAATCTAGGAGCGACCACACCGATCCTGCTACGCAGTATTGAGCTGTCAACGTAGTTTAAATCACCTAGATCGAGTTGATCTCTACGCTCTCTGAGGCTGGTGAATCTGTAATGAGTCAGAGAGGCATCATAGTCCCGAACAGTAGCGTCTAGCCCCTGAGTTTCTTTTCTGCATTCTTAGGTTAGGTTTAAGTTTGTGTATAATAACAATAGCGACTCGCGTGAGCGAGTTGCTTTATAAATTGAATTATAAATTATTATAAATTAAATATATAATATTCTTTTAATTTTTCGCATTTAATATAAAATTTCACAGCTCATTTGACTTAATACTACGAGATCTCAACCAATCAGAGAGCCAACCGGAAACAGAATGCAAACGGGTAGATTCAGATTGTAGACTCTAGTGTCCCGAACCACACGGTGAAGGCCATCCCGACGCAGCAACGCTCGTAAAAATTTTCTCTGAATACCCTCTATTCTCCCGATATGTACCTGATACTGAGGGTTCCAGACTTGACTAGCGTATTCCAGAATAGATCTTATACGTATGCTTTGTATAGGACAATTGCAGCTTCGTTATTCTTAAAGCATTTAGTACTCCTCAGGATAAAACCCAGTATTTTGTAAGATTTAGTCACTATATTATCAATATGAGTTGAGTACTGTAGCCCATTATCAAGAGTAACTCCTAGATCTCGCATATAGTTACGCGATTCCAATTTCGATGAGCCTATTTAAACCATTCATTAGCTAGCTATTGACATTATGTACTTCGCTATTGAATAAATATTACACCAAGTGAATTAGCTGAAGTTCAGTTGGTATGCGTGAATTATTTTTTTATTTAAGTAATTCGTTTATTTACTGGACCTTTATTTACTCAAAAAATCGTCTATCCTCCCTAGTCATGATCCTCCCAAATAAATACAAGAATTTACTTAATGTTCAAGAATAATTGTGTAATTTCTATTGGCTTCTACGTCACGATTAAAATTTATCTTCCCTTCTTAATATAAATAAGACAAAGTGAAGAAGTAAAGCGCTTCACATTCCTATCTTGAAATTCGCAATTTTTCTTCTGCGTTAAACCATTAGTCTTATTAAACGGCCATACACCGTAATTATTTTTATTAGAATAATGATCGGATATTTTTTCAATTTTTCAAATAGTCCCAAAAAAACAATAGATTCTTTAGAACTTTATATAGACGACATTAAATTTATGAACTCTTGTTATTCATTTTTGGCTCAAAATGAACATATTAAGTAAAAAATAATGACGTATATGATAAAAAAATGACAACACCCATCTTTAACTAACGATTAGTACAAAATAAGTTATGAAGTTTCACTAGGCACTATTTTCTTCCAAATTCTTCTCTTCTGTCAAAGTTTTGTCCAGCCAACTAAACTAAAAAATTCAATATGCTCAGTGGGAGTCCCTATATTATATATCAACTAATCCCTGAAATATCCTTTAGTAAATAAATAATAAACACTTCCTTACACCCTGCGCAAGTTGCGGGTTTATTACCATATGGCAATTTCTTCCGACTAACCAGTGTTTCCAACCCAGAGAAAATACTCCTATGCAATAAGTATAATTAAGTTGACCATGTATTTGACCATTGTCATCGGGAATACACAATTTCCAAAGTTGTAGAGCTGTAAATGGTCGGGGAGTTAGTTAGAATCGATTGCATAACTCTGGTACAAACAGACACGTGAAGTTGATTAAAAAGTTGTAAAAACAATATTTTTGCATTCGGATTTTAAATAATTTTGAAATGATAAATTATTCAAAATAAATTTTATAAATGGTTATGCAATGCATATTCGGTAAATAGAAATATTCATTACGTGGAATAAATTAAAGGTTTATGAAAAAATGTCGATATAAACAAAATCCTTACAGTGATATATTAGGTATTATGTATATCAACCATGCACGCTTCTTAAATAAATAAAAAAAAACACTTCCTTGCACCCTACTCACGTGGCGAGTGTATTTTCGCTAAACAGCTTCTTCCTAGTAACCAGTGTTTCCAACTTAGAGAACCAAGAAGTACATGAGAAATAATTTTTACATAAATTTCTCGTCTGCTGAGGATCGAACCCATGACGCCTGCACAAAAACCGTACGGCATACCAACTATGGCCCGAGATTTCAGTTGGCCCTTAAATCGTTGGATTTGGTAATCCAAGTTAAAAGTTTAGGGAAGATTAAATTTCATTCACGTATTTCAGTGCAAAATGAAACGTCAGTTACGTAATCTTCAACTATAGATATATTTTACGTTTTTCTATGGTTATTGTCTATAACGCATCTGTCAAAATTGTAATAACCTTAAATGATACGTGACGCGAAGCTGTGACTAAATATTATTTTATTATTATAACAACACATTATTTTATTTGTTTCATTACACAGCATGTTACTTTTTCAATTTTTTATACCGATCGATGTTTTTTTTAATTAAAATCAAACAATTGTAGTGAAAAAATGTCATTGAATATGTACTACGTACGTAGTACTACAATGCAAATGTATGTTCATTTTACAGATGGATATGGAACTAAGTGATAATGGTAAAATAGTGTCTTATGTAGAAAATTTAAGAATACACATTATATATATATATATATATATATATATATATATATATATATATATATATATATATATATATATATATATATATATATATATATATATATATATATATATATATATATATATATATATATATATATATATATATATATATATATATATATATATATATATATATATATATATATATATATATATATATATATATATATATATATATATATATATATATATATAAACAGGATGGATCAATTTAAAAAGTGGGATGAAAAAACATCGCAAAAATAAAGTTGCGTGCCTGACGTTTCATTATGGCTGACAGTTTATTTCGTTTGTTGTCAGGCAATACATTATAATTATGTAAAAAAGAAAAAATATTAAATACATGAACCACTTCTATATCAAGTCATTTATTTTAACAACAAAAATAAATCATGATTATAATTATTATGCATAGTTATTTGTAGTATAAAATGAAATGAAACATTAAATCGTGCGGCGATTAGTACGCCACCTGGCGAAAAAGACTAGAAACAATACTTAACTCAAGATTAAGACACGCGATCCGCCAGAAACGTTGAGTTAATTATTTGTCGTTTAGTGACGTATTTAAAGGAAGATTAGGTACTGAAATACGCAATATTTTTGTTTAACTTGAGTTAAACTCCTAAGGGCCGACTGAAATACTGGGCGTATGTCAATGCTGCTTGTACACACGGCCATGCGCCACGGCAAACAAGCATCGGCTATAAGCGAAAAGTGTTCACACAATGGTGCACGGCTCATAACTGCTTGGCGAATTACTTACAATGGACGTCGAAGTAATATTACGACCACCGCTATTTATATAATATACTAGATACTAATTAATCATTATAAATTATGACTTAACAATATAATACATGCCTATTAAAATAGAAAAAAATATTTCATTAAATAAATTATAAAACAATAAATATTTTTTGGGGTATACGTATATCGGTTAATTAAAAGGATTATTTATCAGAAGGATTATTGATATGTGAGTGTTCAAAAGATTCCTCCAAATATGATATTGCAAAGGTCATGTCATAAAATTCACAAGGGTTATACCAACATAATAATATTTTTTTATTTATTAGCTTGTACCTAATATTTTCCCTTTTGAAAACCTATACATATAACAATGTTAGCAAATGTTTTGCTTTAGCAGGATTTTAATGGTTTCATCATAATACAAATTGGTATTAATTGATCACAAAAAATTAAACGATGATCTCTATTGAACAAATAAAAAACTAGAAATTAAAAAAAAATCGTTAAAGTTTTCGCAGTTCTAATTTATAAGTTGTTGCTCAATGCATTGCTTTTCAATTTTTTGATTATTAAATAAATTTTATCGTCAAATCGGAAATTAATGTTGTTGGTTTTTAGTTAGGACAATAATGTTATCTATTGTTAACAAAAGACAAGTTATATTGAAGATTCGTTACCTCAATTTATTGCTAAATTCCCTTCTCATTCGATTACAAAGTCTCATAGACTTTGTAATCGAATCATTATCTGATGCCTTGAAATGGCTTTGCGAATCACTGTAAATAGATACATCGATAATCATTTGGATTAGTAATTTCTACACCAAATGAGAAACATTAACTGTTAATTGAGAATTTATTTACATATTTTACCGTTGACTGTATGTCACTTCGGACCAATAGTAGGTACCTACATTATGAAAGGTGTCTCAAAATAAAGTTTAAATTTAGTGGATCGATTAAAAAAAGTAAGCCGTGTATCGAAGAAAAAATGTTTATGAATTATTAAAGTACACAATTTGGGAATTTATTTCTTAAAAATAATGTCGTCTAAATGTAGACCCTCGCGTTCGCAGCATTCATTTAATCGAACAGTAAAATTACTTATGACGGCTCGGCAGGTGGACTCAGCGATGGCTACCATTTCATGACGGATATTTTCTTTCAAATGCGCCAGGGAAGTCGGTTTACTGGCGTAAACTTTAGATTTAAGATGACCCGATAGGAAAAAGTCCATAGGGGTTAAATCAAGAGATCAATTTGCCTGGGATAATTTCACGAACTCGTGGCAGAGATGTATTGGACGTGTGTGACGTTGCTCCATCCTGCTGGAACCATGTTATTTGATTATAGCCAGGAAAGTTTTACAGTTCAGGCACCAAGAAGTCGTCAGTCGTCATGGAGTCAGCTCAAGTTAATGTATAGGTACTGGTCTAAACGGAGTCTAACTAACAGGCCAGAGACCAGTATACACCACAGCAACTAGTTACCACTTGGTTGCTAATCCGCTAAAAAAGCATGAAAATCAATTATTCCTCTACCGATATTTTCCCAGTACTTATAGTAGTCTAAATAGGTACATGTCTACATATTTATAACTAGATACCTATTTTTTATGTCACTCTGCGGATACCATATAAATGAGTGTCTTTACTGTGACAATAATCTTTATTGATAATAACAGAATTGTTTTTAGACACCATTTAATCTTTAAAAATTCGTGACAACAGCGAGTAGCTTCGTTATATAAATAACACTTAAAATTAATTAGCTCATTAAAGTCTAATGAAGAAGCGCGCTCGAAAGCTCCACAGATAATAATGTAAGTACCTTCTTATTAATAAATTATTACAACCACTTAAATTGGCAATTAATATCCTCAAGTAGCATTACTTATGTCTATGGTCTGGTTCGTTTTTAATGTCTTATTTTTTATATGATTATGTAGTTTATTTGATTCATTAAATCAACTTTGCTGAGTCTATTTTAAATTAATTTAAATACAAATCAAAAATAAGTTGTTTCATTTTTCAAAATTTGATATGATCATTCTCAATAAAGTAATCCCTTATAAATAGGTGCGTTATCATGAGTTATCGAGTAGGTATTTCAACTAGAAATTACATGAAATACCTACTATGAATACCAAATACCAATGCATAAGGTAGTGTAAAAACATTGGTGAAATGTGAAGTAGGTATAGGTTACTTACTTTACTTTTCCCACCCCGTTAGAAATGGGTATCATTCAATTTTTCTTAGTAAATTTATTTTGTACATACTTCTTTAATTACCAATTTTGAACATTTAGTTCTTTTAGTACCTACTGTTGAGATTTATCATGTAAATATTTGGAAATTCCATTCGAGGGAAATATGTAAAAATAGTAAAAAATGCCCGATAATTAATTGTTAAATAAAATAAACTACAACTGTAGATCATTTAAAAAAAACATTAAATTGGTAAATATAAGCCAGTTTTAATACTCGCCATCTATCGAAAAAGCGCTGAACTATTTACCAGAGATCGATACGTTCGATCACCTTTTTTTCCATGCGCTTAAAACACACGTACGAAAGGACACGTCAATGAGATATAAGTTTGGAAGAAAGCAAGTATCTTCACCTTTTGGTCGGCTTGGTTTACGAACCAAGGAAACTAACCTAACCTTTTTCTCGGGCCTCTTTACCGGGGTGGCGGGTCGGCTTTTTAGCCACGAAAAATTGAACCCCCGGACCAAAAATAAATGTTACTTCGAGAGAGGGTTATTTGTTGCCAAATGTCTAGTTAGAGTTAGGCTAAAAAATAAAGATGTCAAGTCAAATCTCCCATTGAGATTCTAGAAACACACATTTTTTAACTTGATCGGAACAGTAGAGAATGTATGTAGGAATATACAGACATACAGTACAAGTAGGTATCTACAATTTATAATACTATAATTGAAGCATGAAACGAAAACTTCTGAAATCTTTTTGATAGTTTTTAAGTACAGTGCGCATGGAGGAGTCAATGCAAATCCATATATGTAACAAAATTTTGTATGGGGAATTGTTCCGATCAAAATACCAACATAGAGAAACAAACAAACTAAATTTAGCCTACATTGAGAACCTAACCTACAAATCTTTCATGTAACTGTTTTGTTTTGTGTAATTTTTGCATCTTGTGTTGTTATTTCATATTATTGAATTTGTTATCGTTTGGTATTAAGTGGTGTGTATGTGTAATCTATGTTTATGATTTAGTTATATGGCTGACATTAAAGGATAATATTATTATTTTACGAGGAAAGCGGTGTATTTTTTTCATCAAATTATTTTACAATATTACTACAATTTGAAATATAATAGTCACGTTTACGATGAATGTTATTTTACTATATCGGGTTTGTTGAATTGATCGGTTAGTTAATATTGTTTTATCATTCCTGGGTAATTTTCACAGAAAATTAAAATTAATTATTATACATACATACATACCATCACGCCATGTCCCTCACGGGGTAGGCAGAGAGAACCGAACGCCACTTACTTCTCTCTTGACACACATTCATCACCTTGTCAACATTCATACATCGTCTTATACATGTTAGTCTGTTGTTCATGCTTCTAACATTTCCTTCTTTCAAAATACCGTTCACATAGACGTGCCATCCCTTCCTTGGGCGGCCACGACCTCTCATTCCATTCCAGTCCGCAATGTATATTTTCTTTGTCAGACATTCCTCATTCATTCTCCCCATGTGGCCAAACCATCTCAATGTGTTCACTTTCATTCTATTAATAACAGCTTTCTTTATCCTCCATTCTTTCCTTATGTACTCATTTCTGACCCTTAATTAATTATTTCCTATATAATAACATAATATAGCTGTATCTAATTTAATTTATCTAATTTAATTACTTAATAATAAGATTTTTAATAAAAAATACCTAGCAATTATTTATTAATTTTTTTAATAATTTGTATTTTGATTATTTAATTTACTTATTTATTTATTTTGCATACAAAACGAGTGGGTTATGACAACACTGAACTTTCTACATTATGTTATTGTACCTACGTATTATTTTCTCTTGTAAGGTTGACAATCCCCAAATGTACATACTTATTATTCAATATATTTTGAATACATACCTGTATGATGATGTAGAATGCAGTGTCGGTATTATGTTTTGGTCACCATCAAACTAACTAGGCAAAGCCTGTGTCATGATGGCTATTTTATTCCCATACATAAATATTAAACATTTAATACATTGAAAGCATTTATGTAATATTTACCTAATACGTACAAAAATACAATACAAATAAAGTATACATGAATATAAAAAAATATAATAAAAAATAACTAAATTTCATTTTTTCCGTAGGTAACTTATATCTCAGTAAGTTTGCCCTTCGTCACGTGCCAGCTTACAAAAACTCTTGTTAGCAAGAAAATTGTATCTATATTCTTGTTCATTAGTTGCGAAGTAATATCCATCTTAAAACTATTTCTATTTTTTTATTACTATTACTTTGAGATCCACCGGAAGCCGATTAAATGCAGTGGTGTATCATTGTTGTTCTACTAAAAGGTACACAAAAATTAATATTTACTGATTGATATTATTTAAAATTTTCGGTCCCCTCTGCGATCAAGGCACGTGGAGATTAAGGTACCTACAACCACGAACTACAGAGCCTATTCAAGCTACCAAATATTGTCCAAACAATAAAAATTGGGAGACTCCGCTGGTTTGGACACGTGCATCGTATGGAAGATGACCAGACACCAAAAAGAATCCTCAAATCACGTCCGGAGGGAAGAAGAGGTGTGGGAAGGCCAAAACTACGATGGATAGACGGAGTCGAGAAGGACCTTCAGATAGCCGGTGTGCGGAATTGGAGAGAAAAGGCTATGGATAGGATGCAATTTAGAAATAAATATTATATAGGTACTATGTTCCGTGAAATATAGTGAACCTTCCCTTAACGCTTTTGTCCAATTTCTACCGGGGTACGTTTTGACCATGATCCTGGAATTGGCGAGTCTGGTTATTACCTTGAAGCGACTGCCATCTGACCTTCGTAACCCTTAGAAAGGGGAAACAGACAAATTGGATAATGGCTACACATAGCTAGTGATATAAATCCGCAAATAGATTTTTTGAAAATACAAAGGTGCGTGCCCCGCCCGGATTCGAACCGTCGACCTCACGCATGAGTAGCGACGACCTTACCGCTGGGCTATCACCGTTATTCCGTGTAATATAGTGAATGAAATAGAATAATGTAATTAATGTTACAAAGTTCTCAATTTTTATGACCATCAAAATTAATTTCTGTTATCCAACTGTCGACTCGTTCATGAGAATTCAATTCTCTGAATGAATCGACATTATTAAGCCAAGATGTGTGTACGAAGGAACATTTTGTATGGTGTAGTGGACTTTTTGTATGCTAATAACACCAAATAGAGGCCTCGCAGCATATATGTTCCCATACATGGATTTACTCAGAATTCGGAGTAAAATATTTTATGTGAGTTTTGTGTGTGTGTGTGTGTGTGTGTGTGAGGGTGTGTGTGTGTGTGTGTGTGTGTGTGTGTGTGTGTGTGTGTGTGTGTGTGTGTACATATTTTTTTTTATAATAAATTTATGAGTTTAACTGCCTATATTTCCATTTCTTTTAAAAATATCGAAAAAATCCGAAACACCCCAACTAGATCATTTAATTTTCTATAAAACAAATTGACATTTTATTAGCATATCCCAATTTTTTTTAACAATTTTTAAAAAAATTGAATTTAGTGACATACAATTTGCTTCATAAAATTTGTATGGCAGTCGCCTATACACAATATGTAAGGAGACTTAATAGTTTGATAGGTACTTAATCTCCAAACATACATACAGAACCATCATGCTGTTTTCATATTCCCGGTAGGAAAAGAGAACTGACCTCCATACTGTCCTATCTTGACATACATACTAACATGTGTTAAAATTTTCAATAATTTGGATTTATGGGTTTATAGTTTGATTCTTATTCTTCAACTATACATACTATCGCTATCGACAGTTGGATCTCATGTGTTACATGCAACTAGTTAAATACATTATAAACACTAGAACAGTGGTAGTATATAGATGCGAAGCATGGACACTGACTTCCAAATCCTCAGAAATGCTAGATGCCTTCGAGAGAAGGGTCCTACGTAGGATCTTGGGCCCCGGGTCATACTTATAAGATTTTTTCAATGTTTGAAACTGTCACTTCATGATAGAACTCCATAATCAACTAGAATTATGAAAAATTTAAAAAAAAAATTTTTTTTTTGATAATTCTAGTTACTTATTAGATTTCGTTTAAATGTTACTTAACGCGCAACTACTTAATCACGACTAAAGTAGTTAAGATCGGTACTAAAAATTCTTACTTATAAACGTATATGACTAAATAGTTCACTGAATTGTTTACTTGCACCTCCATTTATTTTTTTCTTATGACCGCATTGGTTTCACAGATGTCAAAAAATAAATAAATGCCTGGTAACTTTGGATGACTGACGTTAAATTAATGGCATCGAGAAATGGAAACAAACATCACGTTGTGACTTATTGAGTCAATTTTAACAAGAATGCGATGAAGAACATAAATAAAAAACGTTATTAGTGTTATAATTTTCTGTCACAACGCCAGAAATTAATAAAAAAAAAATATGTATATATGCATCGGATCATGTGTGAAAGTATCCGCCATTTTGAAATATTTGGTATGACGCGTTAGTCAAGCGTTAAATAACCTCTCGACCTGTCGTAACTTGCCGTCTACTAAATAATAATAATAATTAATTTTAGATTAGAAAAACTTGATCTTGAAACGGTAATAACGAATACATGTACCTAGAATCGTAAAAGATTTTTTAAACGTTAATAGGTAGTACCTATAGAGGCCTCCTCATCCTTTGATATGTTAAGTATCTGGATGGGTGAATTATTCCCAATTGAAAGATTGATGATGCGTTTGTTGCATTTTATTTTGTTATATTAAATAATTTACAATATACGCATTGATCTGCTAATTCTTTTGAGGAAGTTCATAATGGTAAAAATAATAATTAAGTGTTATTGTTTGTAGTGCTTAATTGTTATTAATGTCATTAGTAATTATAAAAAAATATATATTAAAATACATACTACCTAGTTGTTGAAGTAAATAAAGGTGTAATGATAGTTACGGTTTATAAGTAAACTTTTTCATTAATCACGCTTTTTAACCGGTTACTAAAGATAGTTTACGTTTATAAGTAAGACGGTAAAATATATTTTAAAAAATACAAAACTAGGTATATGATAATATATTTTGGACACGTGTTGAATATTAAAGATTTCATGGTTTAGAGTTAAAAATAATTTACCCCTACACGGATTTAATATTGTGTACAATAACATGCTCAACTTCTGAGTGAATAGCGTTGTATTTATGCATAATATAATAACACAACATGTATGCTAAACGAGTCGGTACTATGTACGTACAAACGTATTCTGTGGTGAAAATTATCTTATAATTAATCTCTGTCTTTACGAGGCATTCGTAGAACAATATGACGGTCATTATTGTGTAGGTACATCACGCTTTCGCTTGTTAGACTACTCCCTCACAAATAAAACTTGACTTATCATGGTCCCAGCCAGTCAAAGTTACACACAGAAGTATAAAATAATAATTAGCATTATCAACTTTATGAAAAATAAAAACAGTCCAATGAATGAAACGCCAGTCCCCACATTGTTGTGAGGGTCGAAGGAGAATAATGACCCGAAACTGTTTTGTTAGAAATTTCGTTGTAAATATTCATAAGGACCTGTTTCAAAATGTTTGATAGATATGATGGACGATTCCTACGAGGAAGGACAGACTTGGAAACTTGACAAAGAAACAAGGATAAACGACAAACAATATTGAAATATCTATCCCTGCCAACCACTGATGTAACAAAAATATTATTTGACACACGCGTTTACAACTTTTTGAAATAAAATGACATTTTATTTGTTCAATAGTGTGATCTACAATACTTCGTAATGCCATATAAAATATTTAAAATTTCAATTGAGTAAGATCATTTAGATCAACCTACATATCTATAATTGCAGGTTTTTTTTAGTTTTTCAGGTTGGTATAAGCTATATAAACCTAACGCGTTTTTAAGCTTAAATACATTTTTTTTTCTGAATGATCTCATATTTGGATATCAGAATAATATTAGGTATGTCAATAGTGTCAATAGCAAAAAAATAACTTCTAATAGGGAAACATCTGTTATAAATATGATTTCCTTTTTTGTGAATATTATAAACTTAAATACCTAACCTGTTTTCACAAAACCAAATAACATGTCATTTGTATTTCGATAACGAAAATTCTGTTAGGAAAATGCTGTTATACACCTATTAAAGTTTAATTAAATGTATGTAATAGAAAATTGAATAATTAAAGCTATTAAGGTAGGGTGGTATATCTACATAATCAAAGGATTAAATACATTTTCTCTGGAAGTTTCACGCGAATACTACCTTAATATTGATGTAATCGTCCATAGTGAAATTACATAGTCCCGGGGGCAGGAATTAAGGCGGTAATTAAATAAATTAAATGTTACGAAAACTAACGTTTAAATTCTCTGTGTAGTTGACAAATACCTGAAAATTAATATTATATCAATGCGAGACTATTGGTATGATGTTTAACCGCTTACACCTAAACATAAAAACAAGATGTTGGTACCTATTATCAAATCTGTTTGGGAGTAGACCGAGATCCAGCGACAGCCAAATTTACGTCATAGTATATAGGCTATTTATTTTGAGTAAACAGATACCACAGCAGTTAAAAAGGATTGGATAATATTAACCCTGAGTAGTGATGGCTTTCGGAGATAACAGGCTTCAAAGTATTGAAAAATTATATTTTTACACGTCTGTAGTTATAGTATGAATATCCATGAGGCTAGACCGGAGGCGGTGGACTGGTTGAACAAGCTGGAACCAAGGATGTAAATATTGGACGCTGCCCATATGGGTGAAGAGAATGCCTGTACCGAGGCCAAACGATAATCAAAAATCAAATCAATATTATGAATTGTAGATATAGCATAAGTTCTACTTTACACGGCCGCTGTTTTCAACAGATTTCAGGTTTTGGACGGGGTTTTTAACGCGATGGGCAAAAAATAGAACGTGTTCGATTTACAAAGCGATTTTCATCCATTTTGGTAAAACAGAAATCTGTAAAATTATTCGCTGTCGTCATTACCGACGAGTCAACATGGCTGCCGTTTGCGTTGACTTTTACGTGTGGCATTCGCTCGCGATGTATTTTGTTTATTTGGAAACTGTCGAAACTTTCGATATAGGTACATTTATATTATATTAAACACATAGAATAACAATAAAACTATAGAATACTCATTCCTATACAATACCTCGCTGAAAAAGTTAAGCCGTTTTAGGGCCGGTCTTATAAACGTTCGTTAGTTAGATTTCAGACCAAATAAACCGAAATTTGATACAAATGCTCTATATTTCGTCTTATAACAATCAGTTAGTTAAATTTTAGTAAAATTTTACCGATAGCCTTTACTGACGGTCGGACCACCGATTAAGCGTTCGTTAACAATAAGTTATGGAAGGATTGAGTTTTACCACACTTGTTTTTTTTTTATTTTGCGGTACATTTTTAATATTACGAATATTTTTAAATATACAGTTTTATATTTTTTGGATCTTTATATTGAATTGCTTTTTTTTCGGTAAAAAATGTCGTCCGACAGTGATTTTGAATAACCAAAACGAATTTAATTACAAGTTTGTGTTTGACGAAATATTTTATTATTTCAACATGACATTGATGACACTGAATTTCTTTTTATTTTAACTATTTTTTTATTTAAAAAAATGAATGAATAAATAATTGTAACTAGTTCCTACATATGTATTAAGTTTTTTTAAATTTCATTTTAATTCCATAAATTAGGCATAAATGCTTGTGATATAAGTGAACAAAATCAGTTGAGGCAAGATTTGAACCCGCGTCCACTGAATTACTAATCCAGCGCGCTAGCTAAATAATAAAGGACTTACACCATTTTTGTAATTTTTGATATTGTTTGAAGTACGCAAAAAATTAAACACTCTCTGTTTATATATTGCAATGTCAGCACCGCTTTATCCATTACAATCCATTATACATCCATTATAGTCCATTACAAATCTATTGAAAATCCATTGTAGTCCAATTAGACTATATCTGTCAAATAAACGGACAGTTAAAATAGTTTTATAATACCGCCGATAGTAATATCTACTTAGGAACATCCATCCGTTAGTAAATCGTAAACATACTTACGAATATTTGGTCTTTCGTTTATAAGACTGGCCCTTATTGTCCGGCTCGTGTCAATATATATGTATGTATGACTCTGCTGGTAGACATTGTTCGTATAGTACTACTCGTTATGAAAGCGTAAATAATTTTTCAAGCAGTTAAAGAATTACCTATTTGGAGAACGTATCACGCAGACGGCCAAATGATTACTAAATGCTCGTATCAAAATGTTGACCAAATTATTCAACATAAAGCAGTCGCATTTACTGCAGGCAAAAGAGTATTCTATACTATTATTATTCTATGATTATACATTTATTATATAATTTTTCGACATAAAATTATTTGTATTATATTATACATTTGCACATATAATCGTCTAAGTCTAAAGTGTGTTATATACTGTAAAGCGATGCTCGAAATAACCTCTATTTTGGATGCTGTTTTAAGCGTTACTTGTAAAGCGATGTTTGGAGTAACCTGTATTGTGGATACTGTTTTAAGCGTTGGAAACCGGGCCGCGTTATAAACAGCGTCCGTGTAAAGTGCCCTTAAGACGGTTTTTTTATATATTTACTACGGAAGACTATTAGAAATCACGCCTTCCATTGACAGACACTTTGGTTGGTGTAAACCTCCTTACGACACATTTTATGTGTAATAAATTGTTGTCTATTTACATATTAGTGTATGTTAGGGGGTTTCCACCAACCAAAGTGTCTGCAAATGGAAGACGTGATTTATAATAGTGTCTTAGAGAAAAAATTTATGCTAACCACATTGTTGTAGCTTGCCACTGAATGGCACAATTTGACATTTTATAAAGTATTGAAAATTATCTTTTTGGAATACATTCAATGATACGGTGGCGTATAAAAGTGCATCTCCTAGAAAGATTGGTCAGGAGGGGCGGAGAAGACCATAATGACGGAAGGGACTGAAGGGACATGTCGGATACTCGCCAATATAATATAAACGTAAACTATACCTACTTATGCATAAAACAAAATAGAAAGTAGGAATATTTTCAAATGCTTTCAACTTGATATCTCAAAAAAGACCATTTTCAGGTATGAAGCACAAACCCTCACCAACTGTTAGCTAACACTATATTATCGTATTGTTTAAGAATTCATCATTTTGCGATAAAACTATTTCATTTTTGTGTAGGTATCTACAATAAATTTTAAAAAAAACTTTTCAACACACTTTTCTAATTCAAAAATAATCGTATTTTATCTTTACGTAACCACATCGTATTTTCCATATCGAACCAAAATGTGAAAAGTCAAATCAATTCAGAAATAAAATATTTGTCCCAATATAAAATTTCACAATAAAATTGCACTCAGTAAGAGAGCTGTTTGCGCGAAACTAAGTTTGAATGCACAGTTCTTCTGAATAATTCAAGGTATCCATTTAGAGAATCAACGTTATGACTTTCTCGGGGAATAAATATATCTGGACATAGGGAAAAATGAATGAAAGCGATATAAAACCAATAATATTTGCAATTCAGGCTATCACCATATATTTTTCTATTTTGATTTGTTGCATCACCGACTTGAGGATAAATTTCTAAAGTGTAGCAGCATCTACACATAAAAGCTTTTTGAAATAATAACTTCGATCTCATCTCCACAGATACCTACATACATTTCATGTTTCCTATAACACTGTGAAAACGATCTAGGTATTATTGTATTTTCTAGCGCAAATTACCTAGTTTATTTTTATCATAACATATCAAAGTACACACCAAATATAATTAAATATAATATTTCAAAGAAAATAAATAAAATCTATTGGATGACCTGTTTATTTCTGAACGTTTTTTTTATAATAAGACCTTTCTTTACCATTATTTTAAAACAAATTAAAAGCATATAAACAGAATATTTTATTAAGGCACTTGTAATTATACCTTGAGGATACGGATGTACACAAATATGCACACTAACTTACCTTCTTATGTATGAAACACGAAAATATATGGTTTAATACCAAATCTGAGATTACTATATATTCGTGAGGAAAAGTTTAAATTTTGAGGATTTTTTTAAAAAGCGAGAATAGTAATTAAAATAGTAGATACCTTTATTACTCAGTCAGTAGATTTTAATATTTTCTTTCGATTGAAATTAAAATCTACTTCTTAAGCCTTGTAGTTTTTTATTTATTTACGTACAATAACAAATTAAAAAAATGTTAGACTAAAACTAATTTTAAAAGAAAATTATTAAACAAATTCATATTTCAAAAGACTCACATAATAGAATAAAGATGTAAAAATAAACTGCTCTTTATTTCAAAGGCGTATATTTTGAGGGTACTAGAGAAAATATTTTGAAAATTTAATATTAAGCCTACTAACCTCTTAAGATATTGTGTCTTTAATAACTAGTTGCATGTAACACATGAGATCCAACTGTCGATAGCGATAGTACGTATAGTTGAAGAATAAGTACCAAACTATAAGCTCATAAATCCAAATTATTGAATATTTTAGGATATTTTTTTTCTATACAACACATGTAGGTATGTATGTCAAAATAGGACAGTATGGAGGTCAGTCCTTTTTTCTACCCAGAATATGAAAACAGCATGATTGTATGTATGTATGTTTCGAGATTTAAGTATCAAACTATTAAGTCTTCTTACATATTGTGTATAGGCGACTGCCATACAAATTGTATGAAGTAATGTCGTCACTTAATTCAATTTTTATAAAAAATTTAAAAAAAAATTGAGATTTACTTCTACAATATGAATATTTTTATAAAAAAATTAAATTATCTAGTTGGGGTGTTTCGATATTTTAAGAATATTTGGAAATATAGGCAGTTAAACTTATAAATTTATAATAAAAAATATATATATAATAATAAAAAATGTTTGAGAAATCCTGCAATTTTTTTGAAAAAATTATTTGATATTTTGTATTTTTCTATGTTTATACCAATTTTCAGCGTTCTAGCTTTTATGGTTTCTGAGATATATGGAAAAATAAACCAAAAATTCATAGTTGATAACCCCTGACTGAAACTAAAATTCAAAATTCTGAATATAAAAGTTTTGTAGGCCTATAACTGTTTATATATTTTGAAATTTTGGGCTCTGTAAATTGAGCGGATCAAAATTTATAAGGGGACACACACACACACAGACAGACACACGAAATATTCTACTCCGAATTCTGAGTAAATCCGTATAAGGAACATATATGCTGCGAAGCCTCTAAATTGGTGTTTTTTGACTTCAAAGTTGGAATAGCCGTGAAAAATGTCCACTACGCCATACAAAATGTTCCTTCATACACGCATCTTGGATTTTAACAGCCTTCTTCCTTCAATATAATTTCATTTTCTTGAGCAAATCAACAGTTGGATTATATCAATTGTTAAGTTCATCATTAATTGTCTTTATATGACGATATCTTCTTTGGGATATTTTTATATCATGATAAGTTCTCTATCTCGTTATAAATAAAATTAAATAGGTATAAAACCATGTCAAGCTTTTTCTCAACAACTTTTTACGACATGTGCCTACCCGTAAAAGTCCGAAAAATATCAACGTTTTCGATGAATCATTCTTTAATGGCTGTTTTTTTTATATCTTCTTTCTTATTGAATATGTATGTATGAAAAAGCTAAGTCTGGCACATGGTAGTGGTTGCGTTTACTAATGAGCATCCTGTTTATAGGTGAAAAATGCAGATTATAACATTATTTCAATATAATTTATACTTGTGTGTTATTTTTACCTATCAAATCCGTCTTTGTGAAATCTGTAGGCTTACTGTTACTGAAATATGTAAAAAAAATTGGAAAAGAAAAGAATTTTTTTTCAATATTCTTCCGGATGTACGCTCAACAAATCACCAAGTTTCATTGTAATCATATGGATGGTATAAATTACAAAAGATCTTACAAAGATACAAATGATTCTAAAATCTGCAATTTTTACCTATAGAATGGGGATGCGCATTGGCAAACATAACCACTCCCAGGTTCCAGACTTACCTTTTTCATACCGATCGTATATTCAATAAGGAAAGAGATATAAAAAAATCCTTTTATTGAGGTTTTTTGACGTTGCTATCTCTTTGTATATAATATGCGTTTCAGGATATTTGTGAAAACTGCAATTTTGAACGTAATAGATAATGTTTGAAAAAAAAAACATTTTGAATTATGTACCTATATAATTAGTAATTTGCATTTTCAATAATTAAACAACAAATCAATTTTAATTTATGTATTCATATAAGTATATGCTTACTGTCATTTAAAATATACAATAGTTGAAAAGTAAATAGCATAGTACTTTTAATTCTAAATCTTCTTTGCGGTTATATAGAAGGATGGATATTGCGATTAAATATGATATAGCCATCAATCTCCGAACAGGTCACGTATCGTATAGTACGTGATCTGAATATATCTGTCAATATTTAATACATATTCGTGGCCATCCAATATACACCAACCAACTACCAACAACTACCTACTGTTAATACACCGGTAGATACTTCTTGTTACAATATCTTGTTAGTCTACCACACTAATCACAAAATCTCAACTTACACAAGATTCATTTTGACCTTTCCAATTAAAACCTTAATACTGCGCACCATTAATATTTTATTAAATAATTGCCATATTTTATTTTAATATCAACCCACGTCATTTAATGAAGGTAAAACATATAAGTAGGTCAGATACGGATTAAGAACACTAAATTTTTTTTAACGTTCACGACTATCCCAAACTTAGAAATTTTGATCATTTTTCTTTATTAACAGCCATATATATAACAACACTGACAAAAATCTACTGACAAAAATATTTAGGTACATAAAAACAAAAAAACATTTCTCTAGAAATATTAACATTGCTATAAAATTTTGTAACCAAAAATGTTTGATGAATAAAATGTCTTAAAAAATATGTAGTGTCTGAGAATTCATGGTAGGTAGTTACCTACCTAAGTGAATAGCAATTATTGCACAAGTTGCCCCTTACACAATTCACAAGTGTCCACACATGGGGTAATAATATTATTTTTTTTCTATATTCACAATTTATAAATGTACATATATTATTTATTTATATAAAAAAATTAAATATGTATTCTAACAAAATCCTATGTAAAACATCAGTACCTACCTAGAGATGAGCCGTTTTCAGAAATACTAAGAATATACTACTTTTTCAATTAATTGTAGGTATCCAAAAACATACTCCGTGTTCAAAAAACGTGATACCTACGATTTTGAAAACAATGAAGATCAAAGTAACAATGCAATCAATAAAAATGGCTTACGATGTTAATAAATAATTAAATTAATACTTTTTTTTGGTTTTATTTAAAAAGATAAAAGATTCATTGCAAACATGCTGACCAAGTTTTCTTTTTTTCATAAAATATCATTTAAATACTATAACAACTATGTAATGTAACAGGTATAAGAGGTGAATGATATTGTGACAGCTTTTCTTGAATGGGGTAAAAACTATTAATAATTCAAAATAATATATTTAAATATGTACGAGTATTTTGGTATAAGGTTTCTGGATAAAAGCTATACTTACAAAATCATATAAAATGTTTACTCGTTTCATGTTGTTCCCTCAAAATTATAATATTATATTCTCGTTGTATCATTACAGAAGAAAACCGATAATCAGCTGAAATGTTATTAGGCAATATTTACAGGAAATCTACATACATATCTGATACGTGTTTCTTGCGCTGTATTGACTTGTTAAGAAAATCTTCTACAATTTACCTCACCCTACATGAAGCTGGTGTGGACCAATCGTCTCGTCTTCACTTCTCTCTTCCACACTCCGCTACTCGTCTCACTGTAAACCGTTCATAGTAACGATCATACATGATTTGAATTTCCAATGAAAGAACCCTATTGTTAGGTGTGTACCGCCGTCTATTCCATTAGTCGTGTTATGAAAAATTCAATATTTTAGAAGAACATCGTGAAAAAAGTTCTTCCCATCGCATACAGCTCTTTATCTTTCACACAATTCAAATAAGAAATTGATCAATGTATGATAATACACGGTTTTCAAATACATCTAACCTTGAAATAAATTTCAATGAAATATATTATTTTACAATAGAAAATCAAAAGAGGTTGGAAAATGTGTTCTTAAAAACAGATGTGATATGAAATTTTGATAAATTACCTACAGATACGATTCAAACAATAACATCACCATGCACATTTTACTGTATCGGTCCTATTACACTTTAACTCTGAAGGTTTCTTAAAAAAATAGTAAATTGATCATAAGTAAATTGAGTTCTGAATAATCAAAGTGTTACATCAAAATATTATGATTTTTTTCCAGCGAAATAAAAGCGTTATTTTAACTTAAATATAATTTTTTGATAAAGAGAACCGAGCGCAGATAATTTTACTTCATTTATATTCATACACTTTCCCTTACATGTTAAATAAAATATAAAAAGCTTGAGTATTATTTTCACTCACACATGTATTACTCTTCTCTCATGCGCGCACCCCACTAATTCACACTTTTTTGTTGTATTATTTTGATATTAGGTATAGTACGTAAGAGGTACATGTTATTTTTGTATTTTTATTTATTTAATTTCAATAATTGTCTGCATGTACTGTGTGCTGTCCTTGATAAAATATAATAAAATAAATAAATAAATAAAATACTGTGTGTATATGCCCATGTAAAATGTAAATTAAACTGTAAAATTTTACATAAGAAATTTAATGCCCTTTTATTAGAATTAGTTTAGAAATAAGTTGTTTCTTTACTTCTTCTGCGTATTTTGTTATAATATTTAAATTTTATTCTTGCCCCATGCACAAGTTTCCACACTCTCAATGGTTTAATAAAATTAAATTGTTTCCAACTATAATTATGGAGAAATTGTATTTAATTTAAGAAGAAATTTTTTTTTTCATAATTCTAGTTGATTATGGAGTTCTACCATAAAGTGACAGTCTCAAACATTGAAGTAATTGTTTCCGTTTTTTTTTTTATTTTGAAAGGTATTTTTTTATTTCTGTAAAAATAAATTTAATAAAAATATATCGCATATTTATTGTTTCTTATTTTCACAGCTCTAAAACTAAAACAATTAATTGATAACAAAATAAAAACATTTCAAAATATAGCCTCTTGTTTGGTACATAAAAAAATCATTTTTATCGAAATGAAAAAAAAAGTGCATTCTCAAATGAATATGCTCCCGTTTATTTTTTCTTTTTGAGATAGTATAACATTTTTTGGGGAACGATAAAAATTCGATAAGAAGATTATTTAAACACATAAAATTCTGAATAAATCCATTCCTTGACAAGGACCTGTTTGTTCAGATTTTACTGCTTTTCTCACAACAAATTCTTAAGTAGATTTAAATGAATGTATTGAATTTGAATTACACATACATGATTGTATATTACACATGAGAAAATTTCAATTCATGAACAGATTACCATTTACGAAACGTATAAAACATTTCTCAGTAAGGATTTATCGACAACATCCTTTCGTGTATAAAGATTATTCTTCAAATTCAGAAATATGGACTAATAAAATAATTAATGTAAGTGAGCTATATTATCTTCTTAAGTGTAGTACTTTTTGATTTTAATATCTTATAAATACTGTATATTTGTACAAAATCATAATATACTGTCTATCCTGTAAGATCATTTTGCCATGTAATTGCATTTTGATTGGTTGTTATTTTGTTTTTGAATCCTTCGTTTTGTGAAAAGGATGGCTAGTTTTATTTAATCATTGTGACTTTTTATTGTCATATAAATCTAATTACAAATAACATAAGTAGTTATACAAATTTTCTCGCCAACTTTAAATATATATTGACAGCCATTGAAATTTTATCATAATTGTTAACTCGTAGTTAGGAAGTTCTTACTTAAATTGCTTAATATTGAAAGTTATAAACAAAGGGTTTGTTCATTGGTTACTATTTTGAAGATTGATTGACAGCAAAGCAATAAATCTCTTCCTCCACTCTACTCATTCTTCAGTGACTCTTCAAACGTGTATAGGAGGTACACTTCATGTCATAACATACACTCCCAGCCAGGAAGCCTTCTGCCATTCGATCCCTCAACCGTTCCATCAAACATGATAATATGTAGGAGATCTTCGTATCTCAAATTGCAACAGAAGGCCAATCCAATTTACACTTTGCCTTTGCGATAGTATGATTTTTAAAATGTGGCTGTTTTTTTCCATTCAAGAACCTCATCAATGTGGTCCCTTCCCAGCCTGCAATATCTAGGTAGGTATGTAATTACTTAAACACTATAACGAAAGTTAAGTATTGTGTTTTATTATTTCCATATTTCCCGTGTTTAATATAAAATGAGATAGACTTATTCAAGGTGCGAATTCCTCGGGAGATCAGATTTATTTTAGCGAAGCAACTTTGATGTTAATCTCGAATTGTAATTTTGTTTGCAAACATTTATTACGCACAAAACGCCGCGCATCTGAATATTACATCAGCCCCACTACTCATGGTCACGAAATTTCACCTCATTGATTTAATTTTGGTGAAAATTTTAATGAATAAAGAAAACATTTCAACACGCTTGAGGTGAGATACTCACGAAAACGCCATTCTGTTAATAACCTAGTTTAATAATTAAAATTAATTATTAAACTCCCCATTTTTTCGTGGAGATTTTGTGATCTCGAAAAATGTTTTGAACCATTCAAAACAATCATGTCGTAGATATGGTTATTATATTGGAATATAAACTTCGTCAAAATTCGATAGATCTTGGTGATGCCCCTTAATACAAATCTATATCTAGTAATTAAGGAAATGACACAAAAGCAAAATTCTTTATGCACCTGGCACCAATATTGCTAACCTATGAGCTTTTTCGTATTATGTATTTTTCATTGTTGTTTGCAAAGGCTTCTACAAAAAGCCGTTTAGAATCACCACATCACAGTGTTCCATTTCCAAATGTACCTATCTAATCTACTCATATTGGGAGTACGTTATAAATAATTCATCATTTTCGTATTTTTTGAATGCTCAACTGAGAGCTAGTTAATTTTCCACAAGTAAATTTCTTTTCATTTCCAGACCCTAAGGTCTACATAAAATGACAACAAGAAAAATTTAATTTTTTATGACTCCATCACCCCGACTATTCACCCCGAAGGTGTGTTATTTACAAAAAAGAAGTGTTATTGAATAAATTTTCTCATTTACAAAACTCTTCTTAGACGGGTCATGACATATGAATCAGAATGCTGGACATTGGCCAAGAAGGACGAAAATGCATTGTTGGTGTTGGAAAGAAAACAACTTCTCAAAATATTTGGCCCTACCTGTAAAAGAGGATTTTGGAGGATCCGGTTTAACCATGAGCTAGAAATAATGTATGGCGAACCAACGTTGTCCAATACATCAAAAGACAACGTCTACGTTGGCTCAGACACGTTTCTAGAATTTAGAATAGCCGGGTCCCAAAGAAAGTATTGGACACCTGCCCTGAAGGAAGAAGAAGCAGAGGGAGACCTATGATGAGATAGCTGGACGACATTGAGGGCGATATAAGAGCGATCGGACAGACAAATTGGAGGAGACTTACTGTCGACAGGGCGGTAAGGAGACAGTTTCTTGAGGAGACCAAGGCCCACACCGGGCTGTAGCACCATTGCTGATGATGATTGAATAAATTTAATGTTTTTTTTTTGTATATTTAATGAAAACTCTCTATTTTAAATCTTTATTAGATAATTTTTTTGTAAATCTAACAATTAATACGTATATATCTTTGGAATTGGAAGCCAAAAGCGACTTCAGTTTACTGGTATTATAGTTTTTACTCGAATCAAATCCGTATAAAAATTTGTGTAAGCGTTTCTTAATGGACATTTCAAAAATATATGGTCTAATGTTTCATCGTTCGTTCTGCACTCACACAAATTCGACTCAATAACTCCCAATCCTTGCCAAATGTTCACCAGTAGAACAATAGTTGGTCACAGCCAACGTTTAATCTCAGATATTCCATTGTTTTATAAAAATATATGTAATACCATCTTATAGACTACTTTCACGATTTATGTAATTTTATTATGTAGATATACCTATAATATAATATATATAAAAATTTATCATTGCTCTCACAAATTCACCAAAAGGACGGCTTTTATGCCACATTAATTTTTACTCCATCCATCTTGAACCACGTCCATTTCGAAGATAGCCGGTTGGTATAACCACATTGTTACACCATTTAGCTTTGGGATATAACAAAGAATCTGCCCATATTTCCGACAAGACATCTAAAATATTTCCATCATTATATATGGCCCTTATATAATAACAAACGAAATGAGCGTAATCATTTTTACTACATTGTTACGATTCATATTCCAACATAAAAACAATAATCTTAAGAATTGCGTTACTTATTGAATATATCTATATAATGGACACCAATATTATTTTGACGAATTTATTGAATATATACTTCATATAAAACATTGATATATTAATGCTGTCAAATAAAGGTATCTTTATGTTAAAAACCAAATTTAGTATTGTCCTTATAACTTTGAATCACGTTTGAAAAACCTAGGAAATAGGAGAATAATATTATGATTTTTTTTGTAAATTAAATATTCCATATTGAGGCACTGAGAATTTTTAGAGAGTTGTACCCCACTTCTCGTACTAAAGTAGAAGTGGAGGGGGTTCGTCCCGCCATACATTTTGAACGACTTGACTAACGCGAAACAGGCGGAACGAAATAAGCGACAATACAAATTTTACCTTTAAGGGGGCATATAAACCTAAAGACCCCAATTTCAAATCAAATTCCTTAAATTTATTTATTTATTTCTTCATAAGAAAACCAACAGTTTTTTTTTATTTCTACATAAAATAGATATAAACATAAGAAAATATTAAACAAAGAAACTAAGGACAGGTTTTCACTTAAATGATTACGTTAAAAAAATATATAAGCATATAAACACAATCACTTAACAGAAATAAAAAAAAATATATATACATATACATACACACATATAATATACTAGGGGTTTGAGGAAAGGATGAAGTAGGGAGAAAGGGAGTGGGGAGGTTTTTTTTTACATCAAAAATGCTCACGTGAATAAGTATCCTTACATTTATGTTTGAAAAAGTGAAATTTAAAATGAAATATATCTAAATGTTTAGAAAAATTATTATAATTTCTACAAATTCTTCGAATCAACTCGTTCTTACCAATATTAGTTCGAAAAGGTATAATTGAAAATATGTCATTTTGTCTACTATTGAAGGGTTGAACTCTGAAGCAAATAAGCTCAAGGACGCAGCGGACAGATCGGACGGAGCGCATTAGACGGATTGTAGTATTCTTTATATAGGAATTCATACAAGTGCGTCCACTGATCAATCTGCATCATGCGGAGCGTGCGCATTGTTGCTAGCAGACAAAAATCCAATCATTCCGCTTCGTCTTTATAGACGGTTGCCTTAAAAGTGTGACGTAATAATGATTCTAATGAATTATTACAGGTATTGTTACTGAAAAAACAATAATTATTGTAAATGTATGAAACATTTATGGTTGTTGAATCCCAGCAATGCTCTCATCTTCTAGGAAGTCTTCTCCGAAGGCCAATATCTCGAGACTGATTATGTAATGCGATGTAAGGGGGTCTGGTGATGTTAATTAAATAAATCAAGATGCAGTAGGGTAGAAGAAATATAAATTCATTTCTAATTATCTGTGCACCCAGACCGACAGTCATCGTGTCGGGGAGCTGTTACATACTGCTCGAAATAAATAAACATTTTCCCAGCTGATAAGCCAACATCAGGAGGACCTGAGAGGACAGTTCAAGAGAAGAAGAATCTATACAATGTCTATACGGTAATAATTTTCGTATGAAAACAAGTTGACTCAAAATGTGTGACAATTTTTTGGATATAGGTATATTTATTTAAATATAAATATTAATTTGCTCTCATTTCGTTTGCCGGGTCTTTAACGCTGTTATTTCTTTTACACTGAAAGGTTATTGGCGTCTCGTCCAACCCCCTACAAGGAGGACCAGGGTTTTTCTGTAGGAGTTTTCCCTTCCCTGGGTTCCGGTTTTCATGCGCCGGAGACTCGACGCTCATCTTCTATTTACTATGGCTGGCACTTACTTACATTACGAGTCCGTGCACTTCACTTCTAGGCCATCCCACTCCAGAATACAGCAGCCGTAACGGCATTGTCATTAACCGTCATCAGGTCTTCTGCATTGCACCTCACTCGCATATCTCGACAGATGAGGAGGTGTTCGTCAGTTTGTATCTCGCCGCAATTGCAGAAAACATCCTCTTCCACCCTTATACCTCACCTGTGCATGCATCTGGTGACACCGACGCGTAATCTATAAAGTGTCTTCCATGTCAGGTAGGGTAGTTGCATGGTGTCCCGGTCCCAAACTTTCCGACAGGTTGACCTGATTTCCACCATATTGTGCTTGCCAAAGATCTTTCCTTGCCCTGGTATCTGGTGGTAGTTTTAGGAGGGATGCAATATTTGAAAGAAGCTTTTCCTTGATTTTAGTCTTGCTACTTGTGGTTTATGACCAAACAAACGATGTCTCGGGTCCGTTTCCTGTTTATGTCTCTCTGCATTAACAGCGACCTCCCTCCTGAAGCTCGGAGGGGCAATATGGCTGATGGTATTGCCATATTTATATGTTTTTCCGTGACCCTACCAAACTTGAAGTCCTATACGAATTATGAATGGCACACTGAGGGGATGAAGAAGAATTGGAAGGAAGTTTCGATGGAAGGACGGAGTAGAGAAGGGTACCAACAACATCGGCATCCATAACTGGCGTAATGCATCACAAGACCGACTATCATGGAGACGGGCTCTGCAGGAGGCTAAGACCCGACCTGGGTTGTAGAGACCTGGGTGTACCCCAATCCTTAGGAAAAGTTTTAGAACTGTATAGTTCTGTTTCTCCCCGAAGCGATGGAGCTAGGTTGTGGCCATAGGGGCCTAGCCAGTAAAGTTGGGGGTGGCCGTAGCCCCACCCTTGGATTCTGAGCAACAGGTCGGTGCCCCCTTCAATCTTTCCTATGGAAAAACAGGGCAGACGCCTTAATGCCTCGCTCGGCGGTGACTCATCAAACGTGGCGATGAGTAAGTCTGCATCACTGGGCCATGGAAATCGAAGAACTGAAAGTACTGTTCGGTGGTGTACCTGAAATTCGCCAACATGACTTCTAAGGGGTGGAGGAGCCCCCCGTGATGATTGGTCGGCACGACCCACTCGGCGGTAGCCCGAGTTCATGATGAGACAGGTTGCAGCTGACGCTGCGCCTGGTGTGGAAATCGAAGAACTGAATGACTAACATTACAGTAAATCTCTTTTGCTGACTTTTTCTTTCGTGGTATAACAACAGGTGGTTGATGATTTGTGTAAATAGGATCATCCAATTCACAACTCGTATTTGACATATTCTTACAAATTATAAAGATATAAATTTTGACATAACTATCGAATGTTATTGTGGTCACTTCTCGGAAATAGGCGTGGTGAAGGGTCCCTGTGGCAGTCTGTTGTTCGTGGCACTGTCGGGAGGGTAACCCTCGCCATGATTGACGGGCCTTCACGAGTGTGGTTGAACTCTTAGTGGTAGTGGTATGAAATATGCATGATAGTAGTTCTTGTTTCGTCCGACGAGCAGCCGCTCCGGGGATGAACAGAACAATTCGTTCTATAACGTTCCCTATGGAGTGGGGTAGGTGACTGCGACTTTTATAATGTCTCCCCGAAGCGACTGCTCGTCGGACAAAATTATGTCTACGATCAAGCATATTTCATACCACTACCACTAAGAGTCCAACCACAAACGTGAAGGCCCGTCGATCATGGCGAGGGTTTCACACCCAACAGTGCCACGGTAACACGTGTCATCTTCGCCATGCCTTAGATTTCAATATTTCTTAGATTAAGTTCTTAGATTTCCACGCCAAGCGCAGCATCGGCTACACCTGTCTCATCAGCGTGGCGGACCACCGCTAAGTGGGTCGTGCCCAACAGTCATTCCGGGGGGCTCCTCCACCCCTTAGTAGAGACACAGATAGATTAATTTAATCAATCTATCAATGTTGATGTAATGTTTGAGCAATGATCAGGATGCAATGGAAACGATTCCTTGAGGAGGCCAAGGCCCATTCTTGGCTGTGGAGCCACTGATGCTGATTTAAATGTATTCTATACTTAAGAAATAACCGTCAATTTTAGAAAGTTGTGTCTTATGTAGGTATTTTCTTCCGAATTGAAACGGTCGTATTACTGTACCAAGTTGCATTTGTTGTTAAAAGTTTCAACCATTATTTAAAGAAGCGACTGATAAACGACACGTGTTTTCTTATTAGACTTTGGTGGAGAAAAGCTTATCCGTAAATCTACCGCCCGGAAGTAGGCCATTACACCTCCTTGTAGCGCGCTCTTTTCCTTCTCAGCTATCGAACACTTGACATTCGCTAACTATCTCCTCTACTTATGTACATATATGTAGATACGACCCATCCTCAACCCACAATCCTCTATCCGCACTCTCAACTCATGCCACAAAGGAAGATGTTTGCATACGATTTCAAGGCTGGTTTATTCAGCGATAGCATCCCAAGGACGGTGTGGTCGTGTGCACATTATGTTGAGAGATTTACAACCATTGGTTAATTTTAAACTAGTAATGAGAAATTTTTATAGTAGAACTAAATAATTATAGTAGAGTAAAATAAAATAACTAGAGTTAAATTATTATAATAGATTCAAATAATTATTATGGTAAAGTCAAATAATAATATTGGAATAAAATAATTATATTAGATTGAAATAATTATAGTAGGGTTAAATAATTAAAGTAGAGTCAAATCATTATTAAAGACATAAAGAATTAAAGTAGAGTTTAATAATTAGAGTAGAGATAAATAATCAAAGTCGAGTTAAATTATTGTAGTAGAGATCAATAATTATAGTAGAGATAAATAATTAAATTAGAACTAAATTATTATAGTAGAGTAAAATAATTATTGAAGAGTTAAATACCACATATGGAGAGCCCGATCAGTTCCATCAACGTGCGACGCCTGAGATGAAATGGTCACATAATCCAATGAATGACGACAATTCAGTAAAACGCCTCACACTCTCCACACCGCAAGGACGAAGAAGACCAGGAAGGCCCAAACTGCGACGGATGGTCTCTGTCATGGCTGATGTATCCATTCTGCGAATCAGAAACCGGAAGACCAAGGCTTCAGAAAGGCAAGAATGGAAAGGATTCAGCCTAGGCTTATGATGATGGTGATCAATATTAGGGCACTCGTACACTTTTTAATCGGAGATGGTTTGGTCAGATTATTTATACTAGATCGGCCGATACTGAATCGTGTATTATCATACTGGTTAAAAACCCTATCATACTATCGGCCGATTAAGTGGTCTGAAGTGTGCCCATATTTAAAGGATTTTGAATTATTCTTATTATTATATTGAAATCGAATTATTTATTATAGTTCTACTGCTTTATATGAAGTCTATTTAATTACCACAGTAAATTTAACCATGTGATTGATATTCATTTACCTATACTCTACAAATAAGATACCTTACTAGTCTTAATTGTAGCTTTAATCATCTCGTGATCAAACATAAACTATTGATGAATGGTAGGATATATTTTTAATATAAATTTATCGTGAACCACACAATTTTAACATAATAGTCTCATGGTAATTGTCACAAATGCTTTCTAACCTAAAGGTTTTAACAAAGAGTTTTCATGTAAATATTCCCTAGCGTTGAAGTAGTTATCCCTAAACTTCTTGATATTCAAATAATAAATAAATTTGGAATGGTAAAATAAAACCATTTACTTATTATTTGAAATGGAGTTCTACCAAGAATTGTCCGTAGAAAAGTTAAAAAAAGTTCTTGATATTCAGGAGGAGGATATTCTCGGCCAGGAGGTTTGCGCACGCACATGATGAACCAACCAACCAAAAAAACTCAAAGTTTCCTTCTGCGCACCCACATGATTATACTTCATATACAATTGGTACTGTTAATACATGCGACATATATTTTCTCTTATCATTCAAATCTAATTCGTTTTTTACTCTACAAAGTATAAATTCGTTATTTTTTTAAATATTTAGATACCTACATTTGTATAACCTTTCTTTACACCCTACACAAGTGACGAGTTTATTTCCATAGAGAATTTTATCCAACTATCCAATGTCTCCAGCCCAATAGATTCAATTCAGAAACAATATTGGCGTGAGAAATCAATTTAAGTTAATTTCTCCTCTGCTGGAGAACTAACCCAGGACGCCCGCAGAGAAACTAAACGGCTTACCAACTGTGCCACGGCGATCCGCGGGGGTTTTGGTGTTTGATCAAATTGTCTGTAAACTGTTTTGTCTATTCTATGTATTTGTTATTATAAATAAATAAAGGTCGTATCAGAAATAAAATGAAATTGTCAATTAATTAATTGAATTAAAAAATAGGCAATTATTTTTTTTTCTTTTAAAAAACTGTTGACATTTTCTGAACCAGAAAATAGTCGAGAATGGCGCAACTGAGTAAAAAACATCAAGGATTGAGAGTAAAATTTCAAACAAATAATACCTTTTGTTCAGTTTTGCGACGTGGCTGGAAATCCAAAGGATAATTTCATTTATTTATTTTTCTTACGCCACAAATAATATCGACTGCATCACTTTATACTTATTTGCTTCAGACCGAAGTTAGCTCTTCGTATTTGTGAAAACATCGATAGATTGCCTCGGAAACTCTAGATCTTCTCGTACATTTTTTCTACTTTTTATCTCATTTCGATCTATTGAATTATTTCGGATAACTCAATTCATTGTTAACATTATTTTCCAAAGATTTTTATTATTATTTATTTAATAAATTAAAAAAAAAAACAACGGAGCATTCGATTATTATTTTTAAAGTAAGAATAAGTTTTTCAAAAATAATCGCATCCAAAAGAATATTGGAGGCATGCGGAAATAATACTAACGAAATCTTTTAACTAGGTATGTAATAATTTACCATTTGAGAAAAGGGTAAATGTTTTACTTACCATGGAAGAACTTCACAGGAATGATTTAACCCTACAAATGACTGACATGTAGGGTTAGATAAAAAAATGTGCACAATAAAGCAGCTATTATTAACCATTAGGTATTAACAATTTGGCCGAGCGAAACTCATATTTTTTTTTTATTTATTTATTTATTTCTTTATCACATCATTTAAATAATGGTCATTAAAAATAGATAACTGCTACCCAACTAGGTATACCTTTTCTAGGGCTAGCAGTGTACATATTATTATATTTCACAGGAGACATACCTATAGTTTGTAAATTTTAATTAATTTACTTAAAATGACATAAATCTTCAAACTATTTATTTAAATATTTTTCTCAAGCTAAAATGCGATCATTTTAGAAAGAAATATAATATGAAACAGTCATTTTCAAAGCAGACCTCTACTTGAGACAGGAAAGGTTCTTATTTTTAAATAAAGGCTTAAACATTTGTCATACGAAAGGGGGATTATTTATCTTTTGAGATTCATTGTATGACTTGATTCTTTTTTTGGTTACTAACTGTAATTCCCCTAAGCTTAATATTTCCATCTATCAAAAACCTTGTCTTAACTTCCCTTCACTCCTACTAAAGTGACCTGACTTGGATTACAATGTCCCATTTTATATGACATAATGGAGTTTTATACACACGGGAATAGCAGAGTATATTAAATAGCGTTTCTAGAAAAAAGTTTTCCGATATATTTTTTTCAAACTTCCTGTCAGGCTATAAAAAATCACCAAAAATGTTCTTAATTTACAGACATCTTATAGTAATTAAACTTAAACAATTTGAGTTTTGATGTTTAAACATAATATATTTAATATTTAAATAAAATATATTGATTTGCTTCATCTTCTCTTTCTTCTTCATCTTCTCGTTTTGAAAACCTTCTGTTTTCAGGAAGTTTGCCCCTATTGTTAATTGAATTATATTGATTTTGTTTTTCATAATTTATTTGCTTGGTATAAAAAAAGTTGAAACAATCTACACCTTCGCCTATCTTATAAACATGTTAAATAAGCGCCCATCTATATATAGGCAATAAATATAAATGGTAGCTGGTACATCAAACTGGGGGGCAAACCTGGTCAAACGGTGAAATCAAAACCCTTATGATTACCCATATCATGGATATAATTATCATACGGAGTTCTATAATATCTTAAGATATTATAGAACATCCATAACATGAGTGTTGTGAATATGCATATGTTGTGAATATGCCTTCCTTCAAGTAACATGAGTGTTGTGAATATGCATGAATATTTTAAATCATTTAATGGACTTAAAGATTACAATATAATAACTAATGACTTTAACTCAGTTCTTGATATTGTTCTGTGCAACGCCGAAAGGTCTATAATCCACGTTGATAGATGCCATGACCCCCTTATTAGCGAAGACAAATATCACCCAACTTTATCAATTACTCTAGGATGCGCTCATACAGGTAGTCCAGGTTTAGATTCGCCGCGTACTGATATAAGAAATGATGCTTGGAAATTCAACAAAGCCAATTTTCTCTTAATATACGAACTGCTAAGTAAATGCTCCTGGGAATCAGTTTACAAAAATTCAGTTGACATAAATATCCCTTGCGGAAATTTTTACAAAACATTATATGATATTTTCAATATTTGCATTCCACCTGCTAATAAACCATCTTCACATGGAGTGTACCCAAAATGGTTCAATAAAGAAATTATTCAATATATTAAAATGAAACACATAGCTCACAAAAAGTGGAAAAAAAGTAAAATGCAGACCGACTATTTAATATTTTCTAAACTACGGTCCACTGTAAAACAAAATATAAAAGAAGCCTTAAAAAATTACATTTTTTCCATCGAAAATTCTCTAAACAGCAATCCAAAAAAGTTCTGGCAGTACATAAAAGACCTTAAAAAATCATCTGAAACATCCATTTCCATGAATTACGATGGAATGGAGCTGAACAGTAATATGGAAGTTGCAGAATGCTTTGCGACATTTTTTTCTTCCGTATACAGTAAAAACCAACCAAACCTAGATATAAGTCAATCAATAAATACGGGAAATATAGCTCCCCCGTTTAGTATTCAAAGAATATCCGAAGAAGACGTCAAAACTGCTATCTTCCAACTAAATAAACCCCACTCGGTAGGACCAGATAGAATCCCCGCATTTCTTATTAAAGGCTGCTCAGAATTTTTTGTTACACCACTTTGTCATCTCTTTAATGAATGTTTAAGAAATGTATCCTTTCCAGACATTTGGAAAACAACTAAAATCACACCCATTCATAAAAAGGGTGGCAAAAGCGATATCCGAAATTATCGCCCAGTCGCCATACTTTGTGCAGTAGCAAAAGTATTTGAAAAAATCTTACACAAATACTTGTATAATCACGTAAAGCCATTTTTGGATGAACGCCAACATGGGTTCAGACCACAAATGTCTGTGACATCAAATCTACTATGTATTTCCGACTTCTTATCTAAAAATCTCGATCAACGTATTCAAATAGATGTTACATATTTTGATCTAGAAAAGGCCTTTGACAAAGTTGATATTGGTATATTATTAAAAAAACTAGCTTCATTTGGCCTATCCACAAACATCTTGTCATTTATTTCCTCTTATTTCAGAAATCGTAAGCAATACGTATTTTATAAGGGGAGTTCTTCAACTGAATTTTTAGTCTTCTCAGGAGTTCCACAGGGTTCTATTCTTGGACCGCTGTTTTTCTTAATATTTATAAATGACATTGGATCCTTCATATCAAACTGTCATTATTTACTATTTGCAGATGACTTAAAATTATATAGACAAATAAGAAACCCAGCTGATTGCATCTTACTTCAACTAGATATAGATTCAATCTCAAAATGGGCCAAAAATAACCGTCTAAATTTTAGCTCACCAAAATGCAACATTGTGTCATACACGCGATCTAAGGACCCATATATCTTTAATTACACCATAAATAATACCCTTTTCCAACGGCTCGACTATGTGAAAGACTTAGGAGTAACATTTGACAACAAACTAACTTTCTATAAGCATATTAACGATCTATGCTTAAAAACATACAAACTTCTTGGATTTGTTATCCGAAATTCTCATTCCTTTTACACTACACAAACCATTAAATTGTTATATAATGCACTAGTTTTAAGCGTCTTAGAGTCAAATTCAATAATTTGGAGCCCACACGAATCAATTTATATATTAAAACTAGAACAGGTTCACAAAAAGTTTTTAAGATTTCTGTATCTGCGTACATATGGGACATATCCTTGGTTATACCCATCAATGTTTGTACTTGGAATGACCAACTACCATTCATTGGAAACGCGCAGATGCATTGCGACTTTGAAATACTTTTATTACTTAATAAACGGACATACAAACAATAGCGATATACTTTCTAAAATTAACTTTTTTGTACCAGAACTTCATAGTCGAGCACGCAGGCATCGTCTCTTATATGATCGTCACAGTCGTACAAATCTTTACATGAACTCATCACTAGGACGAGCGTCATCTTATTTAAATATAATAAATAACACCGAAATCGATTTGTTTAGTGCATCTGTCACAAAGTTTGTAGATTTCTTGGCGTTGCGCACATATTGTTTTAATGATTTATTTATAACGCTCTAGACATAGGTTCTGTAATGTTATGAATACACAATTATTGATAAAAAAATAAATAAGGTAATTATATCCACGATATAGATTTTGATGAAGATTTTGAACCCACCATTTGACCGGACTTGTCCCCTGGTGTTTTTTTACATAATACTTAATTGAATACTCGATAAAATTATTTAGTGTATTTTTGATAATTTTATAAATGTAGATAATTCACATTTCAAACAATTAAAATCATTACTAGGTATTTTTTAAATCTAAGTTCTACATGTATATTTTCCTTATAATACGACGACCGTTTCGGCTGACTAGGCCCTTATCCACACCAGTTAATAAAGGCCTAGTCAGCCGAAATGGTCGTCTTACTATAAGGAAAATATACATGTAGAACCATAATAATTTTTGTTTGATTAAAAAATACCTAGTATAAACACCGTCAGTATTGACAATTTAAATTATATAATCATAGTTTTTATTTCGTCCTAGTTATGGTGAGTCTTTTAATAAGGTTTCTCAAATATTTACATATAATATTATTAAAGAGAAAAAAATACACTTTATACATATCACAATAATGATGATATAGCTAATGCTGGTTTTTAAATATCAACTAGTTGCATGTAACACATGAGATCCAACTGTCGATAGCGATATTATGTATAGTTGAAGAATAAGAATCAAACTATAAACCCATAAATCCAAATTATTGAAAATTTTAACATTATGTTGGTATCTATGTCAAGATAGGACAGTATGGATCTTTTCATATATTTTCCTACCCGGAATATTAAAACAGCATGATGGTTCTGTATGTATATATGGAGATTAAGTACCGATCCAACTATTAAGTCTTCTTAAAAATTGTGTATAGGCGACTGCCATACAAATTTTATGTCACTAAATTCAATTTTTATAAAAATTGTTAAAAAAAAATTGAGATGTACTTCTATAATATTGATATTTTTATAGAAAATTAAATTATCTAGTTGGGGTGTTTCGGCTTTTTTCGATATTTTTAAAAAATTTGGAAATATAGGCAGTTAAACTCATAAATTTATCATAAAAAAAATATTTTTCCTAAAAAAAAAAATGTTTGAGAAACCCTGGAAATTTTAAAAAAAATTAATTTGAGATTTTGTATTTGTCTATGTTTTAGTTTAATTTTCAGCGTACTAGCTTTTATGGTTTCTGAGATATATGGAAAAATAAACCAAAAATTCACAATTCTGAGTATAAAAGTTTTGTAAGGCTATAATTGTTTATATATTATGAAAATTTAGTCTCTGTAAATTGAGCGGATCAAAAGTTATAAGGACACACACACACACACACACACACACACACACACACACACACACACACACACACACACACACACACACACACACACACACCACACACACACACACATAAAATGTTCTACTCCGAATTCTGAGTAAATCCATGTATGGGAATATATATGCAGCCAGGGCTCTAGTTGGTGTTATTAGCATGCAAAAAGTCTACTTTGCCATACATAATGTTCCTTCGTACACGCATCTTGGCTTAATAATGTCGATTCATTCAGAGAATTGAATTCTCATGAACGAATCGACAGTTGGAAAAGTTATACTTAAGGTACCTATTCGAACGAATACTGAAGAAATTTTTACTAAATTCTACTAAATTTATCTTCTTCTTCTTCTTCGTTATTTTTTCTTAACATACTGAAGCGACGGGAGGTAATGAAGGGAATGGACGGAAGGTACTGAAGGGACGGGAGGTACTGAAGGGACGGAAGGTACTGAAGGGACGGGAGGTAATGAAGGGACGGGTGGTACTGATGGGCCGGGAGGTACTGAAGGGACGGGAGGTACTGAAGGGACGGGAGGTACTGAAGGGACGGAAGGGCCTGAAGAAACGGAAGGGCCTGAAGGGACGGGAGGCAATGAAGGGACGGGAGGCACTGAAGAGACGGGAGGCACTGAAGGGACGGGAGGCACTGATGGGACGGGAGGTACTGAAGGGACGGGTGGTACTGAAGGGTCTGAAGGTACGGGAGCCACTGAAGGGACGGGTGGTACTGAAGGGAAAGGGGGTACTGAAGGGACAGGTGGTACTGAAGGGTCTGAAGGGACGGGAGGTACTGAAGGGTCTGAAGTGACGGGTGGTAATGAAGGACCATATTTAATTATACAAGCAATACGAAGTTTGCGGGGGGTTCACTATCTATATTAAATTATAAATTTCATAGGTATTGCAGAGAATTAAAACAAATAACACGCAATAATGAAATATTTGTAAGCACACGCTCGCAGGTGCCATAATAGAACAAAATTAAAAAAATATATAGGTGTATGCAATGGCTTTGACAAAAAAACCTCATTAAAATTCAAAATTTAATAGTATTAATTCCAAATATTCTTTTTAATGAATATCGGTCGAATTTTGACCACGGGGCGATCACTAGTTAAAATAAAATACTGATTTATAATTTTCTTCCACTCGATTTTATATACTGACTTGATTCGATCTAGACGAGCATCTTTACATTTGGTATTACATGGAGTATAAAGGTAGAGATGTTGACCGAGCGATGTTCTTCAGTGTGAAATATGTATGTATATGCAATTTATGAAATAAGTTTATCCAGCCATGAAGTTAGTTTTAACATAATAAAGAAAATTGATAAACCAAGATAAAATGCTGAATAAGCGTTTTTCATTAAAACTATTTTTATAATGTTTATGTGTCTAACAGTTATCTTCACAATCCAATAATTACCCAATACAAGCTTGAATACAATCTCTATAGCCGCGGAAAATACCGAAAAGATAAATTACGTCTATCCTTTAAATCTACCGAGTTATTAGAAAATAACGGGAATTCACCCCAGTTTATCTTATTCAATTCGTTTAATCAATGCCTCGTGAAATTTCTCAATATTAAATACCAGAACAATTTACGAAGTCTTGCTTATTTAGTTCAATTAATATAACCGAAAAAGTTATTGATAATTCCCTGTAAATAATTCACAAACCGAATACTTAATTCAAATAATTTTTGAACACAATTTGTTAAACAAAATTTGATAAATGAAACCGTATTTTAAATTCTGATGGCAGATTTTTATTACAATCTGCTTCACGACACAAGAATTTTCTCATATTTATTGCCCTTTGATTTTTTTCAGAAATATTTATTTATTCATTAATACACATATTGATAAACATCACAAGAATTGTTTCTGTAATGCACCACTAGGTAAAAAAGTGCATCTACATAATATTACAGATAAAAGTAAAATAATATATAAAAAACATAGTACAAAAAAATATATATAAATACTTAAAGCTAAAACAAAAGATAGGTATGAGTTCAAAAGCTATTGGTTCAAAATCTCTGCATAGTGTCGGCAGAGACTAATAATTATCACTTTATTTTAGTAAGGAATACCTATTTTCTATTTATTTAATTTTTTATCAAGTTTATTGTATGTTCTAAAAACAATGACTCCAAAACATCTCTGTCCAAACGAGGTTTTCATTATATGCACAGAGAAGTTAATAAGATCATTTGCTTGCCTAGTGAACCACGTTTGTTGGCTACTACTATGCAGAGTTATATTCTTTTGGAAATGAATTAATCCAGTTTTCAAAAACAGCTGTCTTGAATCATAGCTGTTTTTTTGTTGATAAAACGCATATTATATAGCGCTGTTTTGTGAAACCGCATCAAAGGGCGCTTATGGTTCTGGTTTATCTTCGAAAGTTAGTCTGATGATTTCAAAAGCATCATAATGTCAATATTTTTTTCTATACAACGTGAATTCCGTTGTTTTATTTCATTTGCCATATTTTGTAAGAAAAGTGTTTCCATCAGATTTTTCATGATTTTTATTTTGTCTGTTATTTAGGTAAATAAGTTTCATGTGATATTCGCAACTCCAAAATCAAAAATATTGGTAGGTCCCTACCTGTAATATTGTTAGGTACCTACCTGTAATACCGCTAAGGAAACATATTGGTAGGTACCTACCTGTTATACCGCTAAGGAAAGTTACACGCTATATAAACTTTTGTGATTGACTGATACAAATTTTATTATGTCCTACATTTAATGAGATACGCATAGAATAATAATGTACAGAAGCCGCGTGTAGTACAAATTTCGAATTCAAATGTATAATGTATGCCAAGTTTTTTTTACATGTGTGTGTGAGGCGGTAGATCGGTTGATCTACGTTTTATGTAGGTGTGCGTATCGGTAGGTGTACGTATACTAGAAATTCGTCTGTTTCCTCGTAGTTTTAGTTGGCATACATTCATTGCGCTGACTAGGTATCTGTATCATATATAATCTAAGGTGATACGATTTTTTTTTCTATTATGAGCATGGTTAATGGCTTAATAACTGTCGTGTATTATTTATTTGTACTACATCTACCATTCGTACCTATATCTTGAACAAATATAATACTTTCAATCAGCCATCGCGATCCATATTAGTTCAGTGAAAATAAACCGACAAAATATTCCGAGAATACTAACTCTGAATAAATAGCCCTCAATTTATTTTGTTAATTTTACTTATGTAAAAAATCCCATTTGAGAGAAAAAAAAATACGAAAGTTGATTTTAACTCATGGGACTCGCAGATTTTCTTTCAATGCTAAAAGCATTTTAATTTTATACGTTTAAAAAAAAGAAACGTTTACTTATTTAAAATTTAACAAAGTGTGGTATATAAATATGACCTAGAGAAAAGGTTAATATTCTTAAGCTGCGTTAACTTGTAATTTTATTTTTATATTCAGCCAAAAATTATCTCGTATTCCCATCGTTTACATAATAGCGGAAGCATTTTCAGTTTATACCCTTACACTTGGGTAGACGGATGTGGAGGTACCTTCCACAACAAAAAAGTATTCATCTCCTTCTGTTAAAAGAACTCCCGATCTTTTTCTCCGTGAAAGGCCGGAATGGAAAATTCGGGTTTATGGCAATCATTTGTTAACCTATTCAATTTGATGTTTCTTTGCAAAACTTTCCAATTCTAGTATCCTTGCGAACTTAATGCTTTGTACGAGTGATATAACTGCGCGTCTGCTGTTTAACTAATCTGGTTTTAAGGTTCAGTAACAATATAACTGTATTGGCTTGAAAGAAATCCCAACTCTCTGAATGTTACTCCTACACGTCATTGCAAGACTTTTTTCTTAACCCAGTTATGTTGCGTGTGATGTTCAAATCAAAACGGTTATGTTGGTATCGGAATGTAGTACTATTGCAGAAAAAAACTGATATTGACTCAGCCAAGTTTTTGTGCGAATATTTCATTTTTTTATTACTATCCATTTTTCGCAGGTTTTATTAGGAAATGGTATAGGATACTAAAATAATAATTGAATATTCCTTTTTCATTATATATTTGTTATTTTGAATCAAAAACTTGTAAATAAATATTCAATGGAATAAATACAATAAAAAAACAAGAAAACTATGAACAATGATTAACCCTACCCTTTCGAAGGATTAGGTTCAGTTTGCATTCTCATTTAAGTAATCAACCCTATCGTGTACAATGAATATTTTTTTAATTAAATGTTGAATATTTTTACATTAATAATTGATACGTTTATACCTTATACTTTTATTAACTTCCGAAAAAACTACTTACTTAACAAAGCAATAAATTTTGTGTTTAAATACACGTTCCTTTTACGGGACAAATATAAAAGTGTAATCATTTAACGATTTCTAGTTATGAATTTTGAAATAATTAAACATTCAACGCTTGGGCAGAGTCAACAAAGACATGTACATTAGATATCGAAGCTTTGTAAAATAAAATAAATAAATGAATATTTTTTTTTACTTAATAGGCACATATTATTATTACCTTGAAATTAAATTATATTTAAAAAACATTCTACTTCCTAAAAAACTAAACTACAAGATATTGTTTAAAGTAAATTTTTATATAATTAACATTTGCTTTCTCATTACAAATCTACCTATAATATTCTTATTTATTTAACAAACCTATTTTATCCAAAATTTTGGTGTAATAGGTTTGTACGTAGTAATTATTGCGACTCGCGGGAGCGAGTTGTATTATATATTGGGTAGTAGCGTCATCTTCAGTTTTGAAATAGAATAAGTCGCCAACAAGTAGGCTCGCACCTAAGTGTCTGTCGCGACCAAGTGGACTCGCACCTAAATGGGCTCGCACCCAAGTGTCCTGCACTCATGTATCTGTCGCACCATAATAACCTATGTAGTTATAAACCTACTTCATAAAATATTTTATTTATAGCGGGACATCGATTGAATAAATATAAATCATTTTTTGTCACCAAACTAACTCAAAGACGGATAGACACCAAACAGAGACAATCAGTGTTGATTTCGTGTTCACTAAGTTTTTTTTTCCTCCACAGTTCATCCAGTCCTTAAATCTTAACTTTCTCTTCGTGTACATCTTGCTGTAGTTAAGTTTTCTGCGTTGGGAATGGTCCTCACGTAGGAGAATCTACTACGCGTGTTGAATCATTATTACATTTTTACACTCACCCCACTTTTAGTGAATTTTACCAGATATTTTATTGTTTCTTGTGTTTCTCATTCCGCGGACTATCATCAAATAATACACCGAACACTTTAAATAATTCGAGTCGAGCGTGCTCAGCTCCTATTCCCACACACCAAAACATAGTGTGAAAAGAGCGAGACGGAGACACTGCGAAGAAAATTCATAAGCCCCTCTGAGTTTTATTATTAAACCCGATGTTCGTTTTTTTTTTTATTTCCCATCACAAATGGAATATCCTTTACACAAGATATTTGATGTCCTCTCAAAAATATATTATGAATCTATGGCGAAATATGTGAATCGTATTTATATAAACCAACATCGGAAACATCTGAAGAACTCGGCATGCATAATGTATTTTATTTCATGAATACTTTTCATAAATTACTATGAACGAGATTGAAGACTAGAAAGATATTAGATAAATATCTAAGCATACGCATCGATAAAAAATGAAAGTAAAAAGGTGATTTTTATTCAGTGTTGTACGAATATTGGTAACTCAAAATAGTTTCTATTTGGACCAATATACATTTTTTGATAACATCGCATCATAATATTATTATATCTTCATAAGTTTAACTCAACAAAAATTTGATTTCAGTACGATGACATCACTCTTACTATTAACTACGAAGAAACAGTTGTTCTCTCATTTTTTTCATATAATCACTTGATTTGCAAATTTTTAAAATGTTCATTTCATTGACAATAACAATTTGTTTTCTTTTGTTGAAAAACTATGTACCGAATTGAATAAAAAAACTTTCGCAAATTTTCGGAATATTTGCAAATTGGTATAAATACAATTTTGTAAGGCGATGAGAAAAATTAAATTTCATTTCTTGTCTTTTAAAATCTTATTAAATTTATTTCTTTGTTTTTTGTATTAGGCAATTCACCTTGCAAAGAGTGCTTTGTAAATTTATTTCTTGTTAACTTCTCTGTTTTTACAATCTCAGTAAAATGGGAAATAATGTCAATTATTCTTCGTCTACTTAAATTTTGACCATTTTCGTAAATATTACGCTCATAACTTAACGAGATAAAAAAAAATCTCGCGAGGGAAAACAACATCAAATTTATAACTCTCAAGTTTGAAGATTCAATTCCCAAAAAAAATGTTGTGTAAAATGATTTCAAAAGTCTGATTTGTTACGAAGCGAATAAGAGGAGTTTCAAAATAATACAACATCTATTTTTTTTCCTATAAAATCTTACTCTCTGGGAATACATTTTCAATCTTCTTAATAATTAAAAGATCTGTTAGAAGGGATCCAAAAAAAAATAAATTTAAATTTACCAAACACAAATAAATATCACAAAAAATACACCCACACGCATAAAACCTCACTACACTCTCTAAACATGCACATTACACATTCTCCTACACATACATAAATAATTTTTTTTTTTTATTTATTTATTTACGGTAAAATAAAACCATTTACATAAAAAAAGTACAGAATAAAGATACATAACATCATCTTAAGTTAAAAATATAAAAATCAAAAAGTATACATATATGTATATGAATATAAGTGAAAATAAAAATACATTTTCCTTATTTAGAATTAGAATTCTTATTCAAATACAAATTATAAAAAGATAAAAAAAACAAAGAAAGTAACGAGAATACAAATAGGTACATAAGTACCTATAAAAATCAAGAGAAAGTTAAAAAATATAAAGAATATAGGAAACATATATAATAGAATTGAAAAAAAAAGAAAAAAACACAATTGAAAATGTTACGAAAACAATACTGATATCAGTTCAATTTTCAATTTGTATAAGCTTACATTGAAAATGTCAGCAACAAAGGCATACTCATTCCCCAAACGATGAATTCTGGGAAACGGAGAATGTCTATGGGCTTCGGTCCTCATTATATCGCAATTAAATATTGATGAGTGCATGCCTAGTAAATCTGTTAGGTATATGAAACTTAATCAATGAAATTAATGATGGACAGTCAAATTCAGAATATATGATCTTGTACAGGACAATCAAGTCCGACATAATTCTTCTATTGGATAATTTCGGCAAGCAGAGTGAATTTCTTAGGAAGTCATAGTTTATATCGTACAAAGATATTCCAAGTCTGAAATTTACATAACGTAAAAGTTTCTGCTGAACATTTTCCAATTTGTTGGAATGAATATTATAATGCGGTGACCAAACAGTTGAGTTATATTCCAGTTGACTGCGAACCAAAGAACAATAGAGATGTTTGATAGCAGACAATGAATTAAAATTATTAGATTATTATAAAATTATAGATACCTACCATTATATGTAACATAATATTATATTATTAGATATAAATTGACCTTATGAATTGAGTTATGTTTTATTTTTTTAACTATCATGCACCAGGGGACAAGTCCGGTCAAGTGATGGAATCAAACCGTCGTGATAAGCCATATCATGGATATAATTATCTAATACTCCATAACATAATTAAGTCCATGATATGGGTTATCATTATGGTTTTGATTGCTTCGTTTGACTGGACTTACCCCTCCCTCCCTGATATACTTACTGTGGATTGTGAACAACTAATTGTATAGTAACAATAATAGTAATGACATTTCCTGCACCCTGAGCAAATGGCGAATTTATTGCCGTTTGACAATTTCTTCCAAATAACCAGTTTTTCCAGCCAATAGTAGCAATATTTGCGTGAGATATGAATTTAAATAAACTTCTCATCTGTTGGAGATTTAAACCATGACGCCTGCATAGAAGCCAAACGGCTTCCCGAATGTACCACGGCGGTTACAATTTAGTTTTTTTTTTTTTGCGAAAATATAATCGAGACATTTGAAGCATGAGATATCACGAATGTAGAAGAATTTTATCAGAATAGAAGCACGTGAAAATTTGTTTGTTTGTTCCAACGTTATATTTTGCTGTGTATTGGTAGAAGAGTTGAAACCACAAAGCGAGATTGTATGAAATATACATAGTAATACACATCTTCCAACATGACATGATTCACATTCTAACAATACGTGACAAACAAAATATGAAACAATAGAGGCACCAGGAACGAAAATCATATTAAACTCATATGCCACACGAACACGCTTTTTTTCTCGCAGCTTTCTTCTCTAATATTTTATATAACTTGATATTTTTGTACATATATTTGAATTTTTATATGTCGTATATACAGTTGTCGTCATATACCTATTGTGAGTAGGTACATATTATTTATCTATCTAGTCTTATAGATGTCACCAATATTTACTACGACGGTACACATAATTCTTCTTACATGGCCTCATAACTGAATATAGCGGCTCTGAATCACTCGACGAATGTCCTCAATGATCTGCCTCCATACAGGACCGCCTTGGGCAGATTGAAAGACTACTCCATTGCTGTAAACAGATTTAAGACAGATCTGAAGATCTTACCTTTAGTTCATTATCAGGAGTTCAATTGTACTCTCTACTAAAAAATCTTACTAAAACTAATGATTTCTAATTCAACAAGGTCCTTGATCATTCTTGCTAGTATTTCTTGTGCTTATTAGGTATCTCACATATGAATTTCAGATGCAGAATTGAGGTAGCGAGAGATGCCTATAGTATAATGGAAGCTCAATATGGATATAAGGCAGAGAATGATGAAATGTAATGTACAACATTGTTATAATATAGCGACACAGTCCTAGTATGGCTGTGAGACTTGTACGCTCAAGATTAACACCATGAACAGATTGAAAGCTTTTAAGATGTGGTTGTATCGCAGAATGCTGAAAATCAGACAGACTTGGTTACTAACTCAGAAGTCTTAAGTGGAGCCAGTACAACCAGGCAACTTCTGTCTACAATCAAAGTCTGCAATGTCGCATATCTAGGTCACGTAATGAAGAGAGAAAAATACCACTTCAATTAATACTAAAGGACAAGATAGAAGGTCGCCGAGGGACTGGAAGGAGACAAATATCCTGGCTGTGTAATATCAGGGAATGGACGGGCTTCAGAACTGTTGAGCAGATATTCCGGGCAGCACAGGACAGAGAGGGATTCGTCAAAGTGATCGCCAACGTCGGGGGTTCCCGACAGGACACCAGAAGAAGAAGAAATATGAATTAAAATACATTTTTAATCAGATTTATAATGACACAAATCACCCTCTTCATAGAATGGATTGCCTAATTAAAAAACATCAAGTTATTTAAATGAATTTTCACTATCTTAACGGAATACAATCTACCGTTAAGATAGTGAAAAATCAACCTTTTTTAAGATCACTAGTAAGCGAGTGGTTAGCCGCAAAACAAAATAAAACCTTTTTTAATTGTGATTTTTTATAAATGAAACTTTTTTTTATGAATTTAGATCAAACCGTAGCTCGTAGGCTGGTTCAATGTACTTAACAAGAAATGATTAAAATAGGACATCGAGGGAGATCGCGATCCACTTCCACGCCGGCGACGCTATAGAGCTCATTGGCCCTGTTCACCACCGGACGCAGCCGCAACATCGGACAAACACAAAATATCCACCATCCATCGGGTTCAACCACTGCCCCCAAGAATCCAACCACACACGTCAGGGCCTCCGATTGGTCTCGAAATCGGCCGCTAAGAACACTCCGTTTCAAGTCGGAGGGGCTTGTACCCCGACCCCTCGGTCCTCGTGTTGGCGTCCGAAGGTTCCGAAGGTCCGAAGGTCCGAAGGGCTAACACCGGGGGCATCCGACACAATCATCACCTGTCAGATTTGACGTCTAGTTGTCAACACAGGATGTCTGACCCGACGTCTGCGCCGGCGGTGTGCCCGAACCACACAACAACATTCGCCACAGTTGACGAGTAACTGCCGAGCGAGACTAGAGGCGTCCGTCCTGCTCTTCTCTAAGTATAGAATGACGAGGGCACAACAGCGTCGGCCGCCCACCCCCGCCTTTACTGCCTGGACCCTTAGAGCCGCAACCTAGGCTTATATCCCGACGAATCGGTCCTCGTGTTGGCGTCCGAAGGTTCCGCGGGCTAACACCGGGGGCATCCGACGCAATCATCACCTGTCAGATATGACGTCTAGTTGTCAACACAGGATGTCTGACCCGACGTCTGCGCCGGCGGTGTGCCCGAACCACACAACAACATTCGCCACAGTTGACGAGTCACTGCCGAGCGAGACTAAAGGCGTTCGTCCTGCTCTTCTCTAAGTACAGAATTGACGAGGGCGCAACAGCGTCGGCCGCCCACCCCCGCCTTTACTGCCTAGGCCCTTAGAGCCGCAACCTAGGCCCAAATAACATTTTTACATCATATCAATGAGGAAATTTGTGCATTGACAGGACAACCTTTAACACCAGCGAAATCAGGTCCAGAAGATTAGCCTGGATTGGACATGTTGTCAGATCAGGGGAAGAAAGAGCCACAAAACGTATCCTGCAAAATAACCTTGTGGGCAAGGTAAGACCAAGGCAGAGATTGATGGACAATGTTATCCAAGATCTGAACGTGCTGAATGCTTTTGATGACTGGTAGTCCACTGCAGCTGACAGGAAGGCTTGGAAAGCTATTGTTCAGGAGGCTAAAGCTCTACCAGAATTGTATGGCCATCGGAAGTAAGTAGTATTTATTAATGCAAACTATGTAAATACTTACTAAATGATTCCATTTTTCTCAATCATATGTATCGTATTTAAGTATTTAACGCGGTTAAATATTATATATGGTAACACCGACAGCATAAATAGAGGTTTTCTCATAGTGTCCGATTTACCCGGAGATCTTGCGCGATTTTGATAAGGGTTTTTGAACTCGGTTACAGATGTAGTTGACGGGTATCACTACATTAATCATATTTATGTCTCATAACAGCCACGCAATATTCCTGTATAATAAACAGGATGTTTTGATGTATGTCAATATGAGGTATTCCAATTTGTTCTCCCTTAAAATTTGAATTCGTCTACTCACATCGAACTACCTACCTGTCAAAAACTTTTAGAATTTCGTTTCGAGAATCAATTGTAAATCAAACATTACACAGTTGTACAGATATAAAACTTTCAGCCTCGATAGAATAAAAAATATGCAATAAAAAATACTGTTTTATTCTAATACTCTTTATATTGAACAAAAACATCTTTGTTCGCACACAGGACTAAAATATAGGCGCCCTTAGAATGGTCTTGAATCATTTAAGGTCGCTTAAAAAATCTCAACAATTTGATCTTTAGAAATACTTTTTTAAACCAGCCTGAACTGTGTAGTCATCTGATTCATTCAATGGCATCAACGCTTCATATAACAACGGAATGTGTAAATAAACAATTGTCTTATTTGTACCAGCACTCTCTTACTTTGTCCTAAACAATGCCATAGAAAGTGGATGAATAGCTATTGGGACAAGACATGATTTCATTAGTTCAATCAAAAAATATCTCGAAAAAAATAATGAATAAATAGAATCTATTGTATGAATACGTAGGTAAATAGTATGATATTAATTATATGTGTATGGTAGACTATGATACAATTGAAATTGTTAAATAGTCTCGAATTTTTAATATACAAGTATCTAACTATATGCCATCACTATCGCCCAGGCCTTGGAATTATTTTATTGCCGGGCAAGTCTCTTCCCATTACTGTGAAATATAGTGTAATAGATCATATTAAGGGCACATTACTGTAAATTGTCAATGCAGATGTGAAGCCAACTTCTATTATCTTAAATGTATTTAGTTTTGAAATTCCTCTAAATTTCAAACATACATATTACAATATGAGTTATGTTCATAATTGTATACGACAATAAATTGTTTCTGTCATAATACCTGCATACATAAATTAATTTTCTATTTCAATGTACTGCATTATAAGCTAAAATCGTGGTTAATATTCACGTTTGTCAAATGGTTTATTTTATACGTGTATTTATTACAATGATACTTCTATCATTTGTAGGTAGTAAAAAATCTATTTGTTTTTTTTTAATTCATTAATCAAATAAATTACAGTTAACAAGTTCTATAATATATTTCATAATAAACCTCTTTAATTGAGGCAAAATCTCTTGTTAAAAAAGGGGAGTTTCTGTTTTATATTGCTGCATTCAACAAACAATGCACATCTACTAAGTAAATCATAAAAAATTTAATCACTAAGTTTTGCTCATTTATATGAAGACAAATAAATAATTTACATGTAAGGATTGTGTAAAAATAGTATCATAAAAAAGAAAATAAAAGCAGATTTTTATTGTTGCAATTCAATGTCTTTTGTAGCGTTTTGTCGGGGAAGTAACAATGACATTCTAAGACGGACTCGACCTTCAGGAACGAAGTAGCAGCATTACCAAGAAAAAGAAGAGAAAACATTTAATTCTAGAAAAAAAAGATAAATAGCTGAACCATATATATATATATATATATATATATATATATATATATATATATATATATATATATATATATATATATATATATATATATATATATATATATATATATATATATATATATATATATATATATATATATATATATATATATATATATATATATATATATATATATATATATATATATATATATATATATATATATATATATATATATATATATATATATATATATATATATATATATATATATATATATATATATATATATATATATATATATATATATATATATATATATATATATATATATATATATATATATATATATATATATATATATATATATATATATATATATATATATATATATATATATATATATATATATATATATATATATATATATATATATATATATATATATATATATATATATATATATATATATATATATATATATATATATATATATATATATATGTATATATATATATATGTATATATATATATATATATATATATATATATAATATATATATATATATATATATATATATATATATATAATATATATATATATATATATATATATATATATATATATATATATATATATATATATATATATATATATATATATATATATATATATATATATATATATATATATATATATATATATATATAATATATATATATAGATATATATATATATATATATATATATATATATATATATATATATATATATATATATATATATATATATATATATATATATATATATATATATATATATATATATATATATATATATATATATATATATATATATATATATATATATATATTATATATATATATATATATATATATATATATATATATATATATATATATATATATATATATATATATATATATATATATATATATATATATATATATATATATATATATATATATATATATATATATATATATATATATATATATATATATATATATATATATATATATATATGTATATATATATATGTATGTATTGTAATGACATAAAAAAACAAAATATATTCATGAAAATAAAGCTATCACAGATTATTGTAGAGAGTAATGTACCTACACAACACATTTTGTTGGTTAACGATTCCATAGTGCATAAAGGTCGGTCGGGTGGTGCAAATGAACCAAAAACAATAACTAACTACCGGGTCACGCGGATTTTATTGCTCCGTCCCGAGGGGAAGCTTTGGCAATGGACCAAGAAATTTAAATTCAGCCCTAGTCCGCGAAGCCATTATCTAGCACACCTTGAACTCCCGGATTATTGCGAAGATTAGTCTAACAGACAACAATTCTCCATAGTTGAGACACGTCTGTATGGACTGCATGTGGGGCATAGATAAAGTGGATAATACATCGGGGAATTGCCATTCTGTACAATAGTTAGCGAAAGGGTTCTCCATCAAAGAGGTTTTTGTTCAAATCTCTTATACTTTCAAAAAAAAAATCGTCGAAGCATGCCTAAGAATGAGACAAAAACATTGATAAATGCATTCGTCGTGTCTCGGCTTTATTACTTCTATGGCATTTATGCTGGATTGCCTATGTAGTAGCTGGATAGACTCCAGATGGTAGGTATTTAATGCAACTAACTCCACTACTAAACGAACTACACTGGTTTAAGTGTCCAAAGCGAGTAGACTACAAAATTTGTTTGACAGTGTTAAATGCTTTGAATGACCTGGCACCAACATACATACAAGACCTATGTCAGAAAAAAAAGAGCTATCTGAGAGGCATCTCACACTCAGGTCTTCTGGATCACAGAGTAACAAACTCCCTTTACTTTTTAATTTTCGAATGACTAGGCTCTTCTTCGCCCAGAAAAGGTTGCGTTTATGGAGCTCGTTAGAGCCTTAAATTCAAACCCCGCAGCCAGTCCAACGCCTCTTGCTATGCCCCGTGGGTGTCCCCCAGCTCTCCCGGATACCTGTGCAGCGGGCACTCTTCAACAATGTGGCGGATCGTTTGGAGCTCTGCAGATGTCCGCATTGCACAAAGCAAGAGCACTATCTCCAAAGGACTGAAAAAAGCTTTGTTTCGTAAAGCAACATAAGACAGAATATAAGCGCCCTTGGAATGATCCTGAAACATCAAACGGCGTTATAAAAATTATTTATTATTATTATTTCAGGGTAGTTATATATTATTATACTCTCTTTTTTAGATGTGTGACTTTTCTAAACACATGCATTAAAATAATATAAATATTTATTTACGTTCTGAACAGAAATATTAAGTTGCTTGGTATTACAAAAATACATTATAGTTATATTTACATCTGAGTATAATATATTATATTCTCCTTTTTTTAAATCTAGTAGGTATATCGATAAAAAGACTGACAGTAAGAAAATCCATTTATTGTTCGGGTTAATGTATAACAATAAAATATATAGAAAATATTTTTAATTTATAAATTATCTCACTTTCCGGTGAGCATTTGGGAATTACATTTTTTTTCGTTTGAATTTAAAATATTTCCCGAGCAGCAAGCGTCTTCCGGATAACGGCTTAACTTTTTTAATAAACTTTCTTGCGAGATCATTTTAACTTATGAAAGTTCTGGCAGTAAAACATTTACACAAAAAAAAATCTGTGAATATATTTCATATCCATTTTCTGTCATCGTGATTCGATTAAGAAAATACAGAATGAAATATTACAATATTCAGAGAACGACTGCTCTCGTGCGAACGGTTTGTGGATAGGAACGTTATTCTCAAACCATTTTCATATAATCTTTTTGCAAACTTAAGCGGAAAAAATGAAAAGCCATGTAAGAGAAACTGTTATAATATGATCGTATAAAATAAATAACTCTTTGATATAATATATATCGGTCTTTACGGCTCGTTTAATCGCATCTCACGTCAAAGTTTCAAATAGCAGGTTTGATTTTAAGTTTTTTCGATGCCATTTAAACTAGATTTGTTAGGCAATTATCATCAATTATAAAAATGGGTAATCGATGGGAACAATTCTTATAGTATGGGAACTTATTAATAAATACAATGTTACACATAATTCTGTAAATAGATTGCAATAGAAGTTAAATAGTTGCAAAATGTACAAGGGATGGTCTTATAAACGTCCGTTAGTTATCCAAATGTCCGTTAGTAGTCCAAAAAATATAAATCAGCTTATTTCAAAGTATTCGTAACATTAAAAATGCACCGCAACATAAAAAAATGTGGTAAACTCAACCCTTCCATAACTCTTCGTTAACGAACGGTTAATCAGTGGTCCGACCGTCGCGTCGGCAAAGGTCATTGGTAAAATTTTACTAGTATTTAACTAACGGATTGTTTTAAGACGAGCATTTATATCAAATTTCGGCTTATTCGGTCTGAAATCTAACTAACGGACGTTTATAAGATCGTCCCTTAGGGCCGGTCTTATAAACGAAAGACCAAATATTCGTAAGTATGTTAACGATTTACTAACGGATGGATGTTCCTAAGTAGATATTACTATCGGCGGTATTATAAAACTATTTTAACTGTCCGTTTATTTGACATTTACAGTCTAATTAGATTTTCAATAGATTTGTAATGGACTATAATGGATTGTAATGGATAAAGCTGTGCTGTCATTGCAATATAATATAAACAGAGAGTGTTTATTTTTATTGCGTACTTCAAACAATATCAAAAATTACAAAAATGGTGATAATCCTTTATTATTTAGCTAGCACGCTGGATTAGTAATTCAGTGGACGCGGGATCAAATCTCGCCTCAACTGATTTTGTTCACATATATCACAAGCATTTATGCCTAATTTATGGCATTAAAATAAAATTTAAAAACTTAATAAAAAAATAATGAAAATAAAATAAAACGAAATTCAGTGTCATCAATAGTATGTTGAAATAATAAAATATTTGGTCAAACACAAACTTGTAATCAAATTCGTTTTGGTTATTCAAAATCACTGTCGGCTGACATTTTTTACCGAAAAAATGCAATTCAATATAAAAATCCAAAAAATATAGGTATTTCAAAATATTCGTAATATTAAAAATGTACCGCAACATAAAAAAAAACAAGTGTGGTAAAACTCAATCCTTTCATAACTTATCGTTAAGGAACGCTTAATCGGTGGTCCGACCGTCGGTAAAGGCTGTCGGTAAAATTTTACTAAAATGTAACTAACGGATTGTCATAAGACGAAATATAGAGCATTTGTATCAAATTTTGGTTTGTTTGGTCTGAAATCTAACTAACGGACGTTTACAAGACCGGCCCTTAATCGGTGGTTCAACCGTCAGTAAAGGCTATCGGTATAATTTTACTAAAATTTAACTGACGGATTGTAATAAGACAAAATATAGAGCATTTGTATTAAATTTCGGTTTATTTGGTCTGAAATCTAACTAACGGACGTTTATAAGACCGGTCCTTATAAGGAACGTCCATCCATTAGCAAATAATAATTTAAAAAATATTTAGTCTTTCGTTTATTAATTTGATTACCCTTCATTGTAGAGAACGTAAGGAAGCGAAATTCGCAAAATACATCAAGAATGCGAATGAAACTTAGATGTAGCAGAAGATGGTTGTTAATATTTTACACATTTCATTAAAACTGCACAATGGCGGGCTTATTACCGTTTATCTTCCAACCATACATAGGTATTCATTTGGTGAGGTAAATAATTGTGTTTATGACACATTCCAATTTATGTGAATAAAGTATACATCGAAATATATAAAACGAAAAACAAAAAAAAAACGAATAGGAGAAGAAGGTGACAAGTATGTATATGATAAAGAAACAAATTTATGTAAGTGTTATGTGTAAGGAAATGATTTATATATTACTATCGACGGGTTTATATTAAAACTAACTATCCGTATTCTAATTCTAATACAGTATTCTAATATTTAACTGTTATTTTCTAATACGACTAAATGGATTAATAATAAATTACAATGGATTTTTAATGGAATGGAATGTATTGGATAAAGCGGTGCTGTCATTTCAACAACCAAAAGCGTTCAAATTTTTTTACGTGTTTCAAACTATATCAAAAATACAAAAATACATTATTCCTTTATTAGATATGTAGGTATAATATTTTACAACAACTATTAAACGGACCCCTTTGACAAACTATAACGATGCATATTAAATTTTTAAGTCGGTGACAAAGCACCTAGCGCGCCTAGATGACGCGGGTTCGAATCTCGCCTCGACTGATTTCGTTCAGCACCTTGATTTTGAGAATGTATGATAATGCATATATACCTACTTATTTATTTATTTATACATCTTCTTGTACATAATATAAACAAATATTATTGTACACTGGCGGGCTTATTGCCATGAGGCAATTTCTTCCAACAAACCATTTTTTTTGTATTATTTTTATTGTACTTCCTACAGTAAAAAAATACAAAAAAAACAGTATAAATAAAATCCTGTTCTGTACACGTATGGTCGTCGATATTGCTTGATATCATACGAAAAACTTGTAATCCCATTCGTTTTGATTATTAAACCTAACTTTGGGACGACATTTTTCACTGAAAATAAATCAATTCAACCCAAAAAAATAATAAAACAGAATTTTGCGAAACTTTCGTAACATCAAAAACACACCACAAATGTTTACGAATTTGACAACTTTTTTCTAACTACTCACTCTCTCATAATTTGTTGATTTGGTTAGAGTCTGTGGTATTTGGTGTAATGTGCTAAACTTACAATCATGTGAATAAAGTTTATATCCTTTCTCGATGAAATTGTTCACGAATAATAATAATAAATGTGTCACTTATAAAACGCCGTTTTTGTGTTCCACCCCAAGGGCACTTTACAATAATCATTACTAAGAATTAAACATTGTACATTATAAGTAACTTTATTTTTGTCGACCTTAGTATTTGAGGTATCCCCGGGTTCGATTCACGGTGGAGACACAGTTTTTAATTGTGTTTTCAGTCTGGATCTGTGAGACGATTAATATCGTAAGTCTCCAGAATGTGGCAACTTGTTTTTGGGTGCGCGTTAAATAATTATTTGACATAGCAACTGTTAGTTGCCCAAGAAGCTACATATAATTAAATAATTTTTACGATTAGAACTTAGAACTAAGGACTAACTAAGAACTTAGAACATAGAAGTACATATATATTTTCAATATTGATTCTTCTGATGGTTTGGTGGTAAATTATTACAATTAGATATTATTATATTGAGTCTGTGCCTTAACAGCAAAAGCACGTTCGCCAAATTTAGTGAAATGATAACGATTTTTTTCGTACAAACGTCCAAAGGCAGTTACTGCAGATCTAAGTCTTGTCCTCCGGTACCTACTTATATGGTTGGATAATTTTTATAGCGCCGTTTTCGTGAAAACTCACCTCAAGTGCGCTTTGTAGCTATTAGTTTTTCATGTTAGTAAAAGCTTAAAATCTAGGTTATTGATCTTAAATTAAATTAAAAATAAACATAAAAACGATGTATACATTATATCAAAGAAGTATTTAATTTTTAAAACAAATATTTATTATAAATTTAATAGAGCCATTTGTGTTTACCTCTCAACAATCAGCTGATATATGCTGCTAATTCCATTTCCCTTGGATATGGAATAATTTATTCATTTATAGGGGATATATACTAGAATGAACACTAATGGCCGCCGGTAAAGCTTGCGGTACAATGCATTTTGTAAGTAACTTTGTCTGAGAATGTACACTTGGGAAAATGATTTGACAATTTGAGTAGGTACTATCCTAAGCATTCCTTGTCGTGGTTTAGTGGTGTTATAAACATACACGTTGTTTCACTTGGCATTACTCAGAGGTTAGTTTTGAGATTTACCCCGTTCAACACCCTAATGGTATATTACCGCAAGAGGATTGAGGATATTTGGCCAACGTCCATAACACCTGGAGACTAATGAACACTTTTAATGTTTCCATTAAAATGCTGGAGTTTTAGATTCAAAATTTTCTCGTTTTTAATGTCCACTACCACGGAATAGTGGAGAGTCATGATTTCACAATTTTAAGGATATTTTTTTTACATTAATTTCTCAACGGATATCATGAACAAAGTGCACACTATGAGTTTGTTCGTGATGTGTTTATTATAGTGCGTACGTCGTACACCGTACGCCGCCGTATCCTTTTGTCCTCTCTACATCCCAAACTGTAGGCAAATCCGATTAACTTCATTTTGATATTATATAATTAAGTCTGTAATCTTAAAGCTGATTACTTTTTCATAGTTAGATAACTATGAAAATATGTTCATTTGTCTATGATTTCATCTGTCAAAATTTTCAAAATGCTCTCACAGTCTGGAAAAATGATATTTTTTTATTTTGCTTGAATTCTTGATACAATTGAAAAACACTCTTCAAAAATTCAGGGATTGTCAACCATTGAAGTAAAAAAAACTATGGTCTAGTAGTATGAAATTGCATATTTGTATGAAAATTGTAAGTAACAAAAGTAAATAAAAAAATGTTTTTACTTGCAACATGCAACATGTATACTTGTGAATATTTTTTTTATTTATAATGTCGCACTAATTGTGTGACATCGCACTAATTGTGTGAATTCTCGGAAATTGAGATATCGACTTCATATTGATATTGTATGTGATTCTAAATAAAAGTGTATTTTTTACTATCCACTATTTTGGATGTACCTAAATCTACATATGTACTATCAGACCTTCTTCCTCACGGGGGAAGGTAGAGAACCAAACACCACGTTCTTCTAACTTGACATAAATCCATCGCCTCATTAACATTCATGCATCGTCTTATACTTCTTCTTCTTCCTTACTCCTTCATCTCATACTTGCTCGTCTATTGTCAAAGCAATTTTTACACCAATTCTTAATAGGCACCATGTAGAGAGTGCATACTATGAGTTTCGCGACAGTATTTTTGTGCGTTTGGTGTATTATGAAAACCATTTGCCCCCCAGGAAATGAATATTTTAAAATGTATTTATGAATTAAAATAGTATTTTACTACATATAAATATGCATTTAAGGATTGTCTACCTTTCAAAAAGAAAAATGTACACTTACTGTGTAGTGAAGAGTTTAGCGTTGCCCACAACCCACTCGTTTCATTTATTTACCATGTTTGTTCATTGAATATAGTATTTAACTTAAAGTAAGACATTTCGTAAGACTGATTTTTTTAGCTAGGCATTTGGTAAGTAGTATTTGGTAAGATTGATTTACATTTTTTCATCAGTTTCATGACGCAATATAAGAAGTGACTATGGGCATCTCCAGCCTTCATTAAGTAAGATAATATACATCTCCTCAGCTAAATGCTGGAGAAAAAAACTACATAGGTACATACATAATAGGTACCTACTTATAACATTTTATCAAATTACTTTTATTATGTATATTTTTTACTCCTCACTAACCCAAGGGGATATAGTGGGGAGTTATGATTTCGCAATTTTTAAGCATATTTTTTTTATTACAGATTATCAACTAGTATCATGCTGAGATTGTATTCTGAAAGTTTCATCACAATGTATCTGTGTGTGTGTGCTATGTACGGAGTGTTCATTTTTACTTTATCGATTATAGACTAAAGTACTCATTCGATTCTATTCAAATTTTGCAAATATGTATGTCTAATATTCGCTTAGACCCCATTAGATTTTGAACGATATATGAATAGTGCTTCTCAATTTTTTTAACTGTCAAATATTTCAAAGTGACCCCAAACTCAGGAAACTAAAAATTTGAAATTTTTATTTTCATATTGCTAAAAAGGCACATCACTTTCATAAAATGGCATTGAAGAATTATCAAGTTTTCATAATAAAATATTTAAATAAAAAATAATTTAATAAACTCATTTCATGAAAATGCTGAAAATTTTCCATACAAAATTTGAATACTTTATAGAATAACTTGTTAGTGAGGAGTTTGGTGTTGGCCACAACCCACTCGTTTTAAATAATGAATATGTCCTTGTTCAAAAAATATACTTCCTCATACATTCCCTAAACTAAGCATAAATGCTTTTACTATGTGAACGAAATCGGTCGTGGCAGGATTCGAACTCGCAACCACTGGATTACTAACCCAGTGCGCTAACCGCTCTGCCACCACCCATCCGAGAGTATACATATTGTAAGTAGAAAAACACAAAATTGTGAACACGGAAATATGTAGAAATGCGAATAAACTAGTATTTTACGTCCAAATGCATAGCAATAAAAACACTTTATTATTCATACTTTTGTAGCTATATTCTGCCCATTAAAATATAGATTTTCTTATGTGAACAAATAATATATCCATATTTATATTCCAAAACAATTTACTACAATTAACTGACATTTTTAAAGATAAATTTAAGTACGAATGTTTATATTATAACTGATTTCTAATTTTGAGAAATTTATTTCCGCGTGGAAATAAATTATGAAACTCATGCCTTTAACAAATTGAAGAAGAATATAAGTATTTCTTTTTGTTTAATAATGTGTCACTTTCAATGAATATATTAAAGTACAATATAAAAGTTATGTTTTCATACAAGATTGTCGTCTTAGAGAAAAACCCACATAAACCATGGATTTGCAAGATGTTGGAACTTGGAGCTGTGCCAAGAAAACTCGCTTTTCAAAATGTGCGTAAAAACCTAAAAATACACAGTGTGAAAATATAATGTAATGAATGATCGTTTTATCTCCAAACATGTAATATTTCGATATTGAAATAGGATCATATGGAATATCTCTCATAGGAATAATACTCACTCAATAGATTCAATAGGTAGAAATAGTTAATATCCTGATCCATAACATATGAATCAAATAAAACTATCAGAGAAAAGAACCTTATTTTGCTTGATATAGCTCTCTTTTATTTGCTTTCACTCGTTTAGTACAGAACAGGTTAAAAGTTAAGACTCGTCACAACTCTGAGAAAAGAAAAATGCAAAAATTCGATTCGAAATTAACGAATTTTAGGGTAATTTCCAATGAAAACGCATTGTTTTTAGATCTACAAGTTTTTCTTTTCAATATGACCTTTTCAACTCCTACACATGGCCTTTTCCTGATCTATTCACTGGCCTTTTCACAAATGAACGGCCTTCACCAGGCGAAACTGCCGCCCGTCCTGCGGGGCTAGTCTGGTCCAACCGGCAAAATCAAAACCCTCGTGATTACCCATATCATGAATATAATTATCATATGGAGTTCTATGACATCTAAAGATATTATAGAACTCCATATTATAATTATATCCATGATACGAGTAATCGTGAGGATTTTGATTTCGCCAGTTGGACCACACTTGCCCCCTTGATTGAATTAAATAAAATTTGAAGAAGTAAAAACAGTGTTCTGTGAGACAAAATAAATGTTACATTAGCTGATTATGAAGGACAAAAATTTAATCAATAAATAAAAGCACATTATGCGTATGAATTTGATTGAATAATTCGTTGATAGATGAGAGAGAAAAAATATACCTAGTTTTATTTTATATGAACTTGATAGATGCGATGATGCGAAGTGATTGATGAGTTGCTTTCGTTTTTCATGCAGAAATATTTTCTTAATTTCATAAATCTTGAAATACTCAGCTGACATTATTTTCCCTAACATTTTTTTGTGTCCCGGATCTGGACGTAATGTCCTTTTTCCGGAGTCTCAGCGCAGCGTATTGAACGAAAATATTACACATAATTTATCTTTTGATAAACAGATGATTTAAACTTTTATATATATTTTTTGTTGGTTTGTCATGTACCTTAATTTTTATCTTGATTCACTCTCAACCGAAGAAAATATCTTTCTTGAAAAGATTCTGAATTTTCGGATTCATTATTTCTGTATAAACATTCGTCTATAGACTGATTCGATTTTTGTTTCTTTGTTTACAGAACGGATTTGGAAAGTGTTTTTCTCGAGATGTCACTAATAAAATCAAATACTGATTTCTTTGAAAACAAAAATTCTAGTTCAATTCGACAACTCACCAGCGCCGGCTATCCATATTATATGTATGTAACGCAAAACTGGATGATAATATTTTGCGTTTATGACAAATCTTTCATTCCTTTAGAATACACCTCAGCTCACGTCACCAAGATCAGATAAGCTGTCAAACTTAGATTATATATGATACAGATACCTAGTCAGCGCAATGATTGTATGCCAACTAAAACTACGCTGAAACAGACGAGTTTCACTCGCCCGGCCATATACGTAGGTACACCTACCGATACGCACACCTACATAATACGACCAACCAACCGAAGACCAACCGATCTACCGCCTCACACACACATGTAAAAAAACTTGGCATACATTTGAATTCGAAATTTGTACAACACGCGGCTTCTGTACCTTATAATTCTATGCTGTCAAAGTTAACATTTAACGCAAAAATTTTCAACACAAAAATAATAAGTAGTGTTAAAAAAATAATATGCTGTAAAACATAATTGATTTGAAAAATGTAATCAAATGCGAATCAATAATAAATTTATTCGTTACCTCAAATAACAAAGGTGTTGATAACATTGTTACTGCAACCAATTTCCATTCAATTTATAAAGCAAACCTAACTAAGGCGAATGAAGATTTACGAATATACCTACTATTATTTCGTTGTCGTATTTTATTGCATCCCATATCATGTTTTGTTAGGTTTGCTTTATAAGTTGAATGGTAATTGGTTGAAGCAAAAATATATTCAACACCTTTGTCATTTGAGGTTTATGAGATTTACGAACATACTTTTATTTCATTGTCGTATTTTATTGCATCCCTTATCATTTTTGGTTAGGTTTGTTTTATAAATTGAATGGTAAGGTTGTAGGAAAAATGTAATCAACACCTTTGTCATTTGAGGTTAGGAATAAGTATATTGTGTATTCGTATTTGATCATATTTTTTATATAAATTATATTTCTAAACATATAATTTACGAAGTTGTATAATTTTTTTACAGTATTTTTTATGTTGAAAATCTCATCCAATATTCATAACGTGAGATGAGTGTATTCTAAGGTCTAGTGTTTGGTAGATATCAAACTGATGACAGTGTCACCTATTGTTATAATGTATCACCTATTGTTATAATGTATCCATCATACTTTTTTTTACAACTAATTCAGAATCTCTACGATGCATTTTATGAACATTGTATGACATTTTTGTAAGTAATGCTCGGCGCTCCCACTAATGTTATACAGTAGCATGTAAAATACAAATTGTGTAGTTTTTCAAACTGTATTTTTTTAATTTTATCAAAGCAAATGGATTGATAGCTCAGTTGCATCCATAGCGTCGAAATCATACGGGTTGTAACCGATTTCATTCTCGGTAACAGAAAACAAAACGATCATTCAAGTCCCTCGGCCTTTAATGCGCAAAAAAGTATAAAAAACATACGGAAGAACTGATTTATAATCGTTTTATTCAATGAAAACAAATAATTTCATTTATGCTTGTTCTTCTACATATGCTCTTCCTAGAATAACTAACTTTTGTCAGTAGAAACGCCAGGCGTTACATATACATATGTAACTTTGGAGAGTAGGTAAGTTAGAATGCCAGCACGCATCAAAAGTGTTTTTGCACTGTATAGTTTCAGAACACAAAAGGAAATAAATTCCCAGAAAGTAATCATGCTTTGTGCGTACTAGTCGCGTATACTTTTTAACGCTGATGTAGTGAATGCTTTGGAAAACTATACAAAGCCAAGACCAATATGTACTGACACTGTTACTTTAGATTTAAGATGTGAACATGTTATTCGTAATAAATATTTGTAAAGCACACAAGGTTAGTTAGGTTAGTCCCCCTTGGTACTATTACAGTATAGTTTCCTCGATAGTGTTATGTTTGGTATTGGAAAGACCTATACGCGTTAAGTGCGTAACAATAATGTACAGTTTCTAAATAAACCAATAGGTTTTACAATTTGATACTATACGTGAGCAGTCCCAACCCGTGCGTTCTAGACTTGTATACTATCAATAGTCGCGAAGCGGTCTATCTGTGACCTAGACCTCTAAAATTTCAATATCAGTAGTTCATTTAGACGTTAATTATTCCGTTTAAACTAAAAAAGATGTAAATACAACAAAAAAAGTTCTCGGCGCTGATGAGTTTATACTGTTGGTATAACAGGTTCATAATGAATAATCAATGTAAACAGTTTTAGTAAGGATAATGTCACGTAGATTAGATTAGATTTACTTATATTTGGTTATGTATGATTGGTTCAGTTTGTTTAGGCTATGTAGTGTCGGTATTTTTCTTTGTGGTTAAACTCCAAAAGCCATAATACGCTGCGGTCCATTTTTTCGCTCGATGAGCGTTCTCGAACCCTACATACATACAATATAATATCGACCTCCCAAATCAAACTTTAAATAACCATTACACCCCTATATTATATTTTCCCATCACTGGGTCCAATTTCTGTGTGCCGGACCGCTTTTCATAAGACCCTAATCCAATCTTGAAATTCGCGATTTATATATTTTTTATGGAAAATAAACAAAAAATGTTTCAGCGCAGTACCTTCATATGTTGGGTACCTTTAACCTTTTTATTCATTATTTCTCTACAGCCGATTTTTATATGAAATTGTTTTGAATCCCAAGCGAACCGTAATGATTTATATTACCATATTGCTTTAGGTATATTTTTTAACTCAAAATTTTATTTGCTAAATTTAATAATCTATTGCAATAAATTAAAAATACGAATCGATGAACCTATGTGAAGTTTTCAAAATAACGTGTTTTTGAGCAATAATTCAGTTGAGCGATATAAAAATCCATAGCACAGAGAAAAAATGTGTTACCATCACAAACCAAACCCTTGTCTTTTTCAGTGGCTAGGGAGTCCGTTATCTAACAAATTAAGCCACAGAGGTCTATGTACCTACAATATTCAAATATTTAAAACCACAAAATGTTTTTTTTTTCAATAGATAAATTATTAACAGCACACTCAATCTACATATATTATAGATTATTATATTGTATGCTTCCTCTTCTTTTACATATATATTTGGGTCTGTTTCTAAGAGACCTGCTTCTCCTGTGAAGTGTACTCCCAGATAACCTTCAATCTTTTAAGTGTTCTACCACGAGGGCGAGTTCTGTGACGCTGATTGTGCAGCAAGATACATATGAGGAAAATATCGACTTAGATACTTCGGTTGATTATGCTTTAATGAAATCATTATTCAAAATACATATCATTGTACATACATATTCCAAAAAATAAAATTCTTCTTAGCCAGGAAGTTACGAAAACCTTCCTTTCAGTTTTTTGTGAGATCCCGTTGTTTAAATCGTCCTACTTGAATTTATATAGGTACCTAAGTATTCATCTTAGCTTTCTCTTTTGAATGAAATAAAGGAAAATAAGCACCCACCCGCTTTTTATACTAAACATCGTTTGTCATGAGTATTTGTTGGAGAAAAATAATGAGTCTGGCATAGTTTTAATGATGTCTTCAAGAAAGTCGAAGCTCACTCTAATATCTTTGTCCCTTTGAACTCTACAATATGTTGAACCCGTATCCATTATTTTCTACAACTTGAACTTAACCTACTTTCTAACTTTGAAGATCCCATTTTAGTTTGGAAAGTACTTACAGTACAAGATATAGTTTTAAGCATATATGTACGAGTGTTTAAAGAATATAAAAATATATTTAAATATACATCAGCCGCCTTATTTTAATGTTTTTTTTTATCTACTAGTAAAATAATTATACGTTATTTGTATTTTTTTGTAAGCAATAATAATTTAAAATTATCCTATTGAATAATGCATAGAGTTTTCACTGGTCCACTAATAAAGCATTGCACATTGTCTATTTTATAAATTGTGTAGACTGTATAACTCTCTATCAACCAATAAAATAAAATAATTACTTTCCGGCTGCGTTTGCTATGATAATACAACAATAATTCCTAGTATTTATTCAAATATATAAATGATCTTTTTACATGAGTTCAATCCCGGTAATGCATAAAGTAAATAAATGTATAGAAGTTTATATACATAGAATAATAAATTTCGTAAACAAGACAAAATAATGATGCTCGTTTAAGTATTAAATTAAAAAAACTAAACATTTTCAAATCCCATTTTAGAAAATTTTTATAAAAATCCAAATTTTTCAAAATTGAAATGTTGCAAAACATTGATTTGAAACAGATATCAAAAACAAAATTTTACATAGATTTATGAAAAGAACGAATGAAAAATATTTCAGTTTACAAAAAAATATCCATTTGTTCAAGATGTTATGTTTAAAATATTTAAGAGTTATAATCAACTTTCAATAAAGAATACTGAGTACTAAAGCTGAGTTGTTTCAACAAAGGTATCAGTAATCGTATAGTTAAAATACTATGATTTCATAAAATTGTCCAAAATTGTGTCGTTTGGTGTCATTAGATTTCTATGAAACAACCAAAAATATTGCACAATTTTATGAAATCAAAGTATCTTAACTATAAAGTATGAAGTGAAAGTATATTTAAATACTTTTATTTCATAAAATTGTTAAACAGTTTTGGTTGTTCCATTGAAATCTATTGCCGTCAAACGACGCAATTTTTAACAATTTTATGAAATCAAAGTATTTTAACTATACTTTTACTGATATTTTTGTTGAAACAACCCAGCATTAGTATTTACGTTTTAATCGTATCATCGGATTTAATCCAAACCGAATCATTTTCGTTTTTGGTTTAATTAATGTATCTTTGTTCTCCTCAAACATGCAATCTCTTAAGGATGTCAAAGTTTTAATTTTAAAATTGCAATGACCAATTCATCGTTGCGAAATGAAGAAACTTTGTTAATTTATTTTTGCGAAAGTTTAATTTAACTCCAATTCAAAGTTTTATTCCCGAGACAACTCGGCTTTTATTTCAGTGTTTACTCTTTATTAATACAGCTTCTGATAATTTTGTCGACTCTCTATTTTTTACTTTATAAATAATTCATTTTACGCTGTGACCTACTCGAAATATTTCTGATCGGTAAAATTGATTAAATTCAGAATTGTTTTTATAGCGAAATAAAAGGAGCTTTTTTTGATAATGAATGTATTAAAAATGCAGGGTCGCCGATAATTAACTCTTATAATGACAAAAGGAGACAGCAATAATCGACAAGAAGAAGGTTTGTCTCCCTTTTAACTAAATTAATATTGGACCCTCTTAAGCCTACCACTTCATTCTCTTTGTAGTCCTTTCTCAATCTTCCAATGCAACCAGAGCGTTCCTGCGGCACGGAGAAGACGATGGCACACCTGCCCTCTGGAGTGCCCCCTGGTGGGGGCGGAGTGTACCTAGGGGGAGCTGTAGGAGGAGCCAACTGGGAGGACCTTCTCAATCCTGACTAACTGGTCTGAAAAGGGGAGTTTAGGACGCTACCGACACGATAGAAGAAGAAGGAGGACGAAAATAGCAATTTTAAAAGATGTATTTTTATTTATAAATATATGTAAATTGCTTTACAAACATTTTTAAATTGATCTCTAATAAAAAAAACAACCTTTTTTAAAACAACTTCAAAAAACAACATAACGCACGCGAACGTTAATTTTATACAATTAATGATATTTTTTTTGTCCTGTAAAATTTTATTTCGCTATAAATTTTTTTAACGCGTTTTTTTGTATGCCTAGTAATCTAACTGTCGATTTGTTCAAGAGAACTTTGATCTCTAACATTATCGACAAAGTTTCAAGCCAGGATACGCGAGATTTGTAAGCACGGTCTATATTTTTCACGGTTTTTCCAACTTTGGAGTCAAAAAACACCAACTTAGAGGCTTCGTAGCGTATGTGTTCAATATATATATATGGATTTACTCAGAATTCGGAGTAGAACATTTAGTGTGTCTGTGTGTGTGTGTCCCTAATAACTTTTGATCCGCTCAATTTACAGAGCCCAAAATATCAGATAATATATAGATAGTTATAGACATACAAAACTTTTATGCTCAGAATTTTGAATTTTTGTTTTAGTCAGGGGTTTTCAGTTTTGAATTTTTACTTAATTTTTCCATAGGTATATCTCAGAAACCATAAAGGCTAGAACACTGAAAATTGGCATGAATATAGACAAATACAAATTCTCAAATATATGTTTTTCAAAAAATTCCAGAGTTTCTCAAACATTTTTTATTAAAAAAATATTTTTTTATGCTAAATTTATGTGTTTAACAGCCTATATTTCCAAAGTTTTTAAAGATATCGAAAAAAGCCGAAACATCCCAACTAGATTCTCTATAAAAAAATATGAACATTGTAGTGGTACATCTCAATTTTTTTTTTAATTTTTAATAAAAATTGAATAAAGTGACGACATTGCTTCATACAATTTGTATGGCAGTCGCCTATACACAATATGTAAGAAGACTTAATAGTTTGATACTTAATTTGCAAACATACCATCATGCTGTTTTCATATTCCGGGTAGGAAAAAAGGATACCTACTGTCCTATCTTGACATACATACCTACATGTGTTTATAGAAAACTAAATATATTAAAATATTCAATAATTTGGATTAATGGGTTTATAGTTTGGTACTTATTTTTCAACTATACATACTATCGCTATCGACAGTTGGATCGCAAGTGTTACATGCAACTAGTAATGATAAAAATAATAGGGAATATATTATAGCGCCTTTTAATGAATCAAAATCATTCCAAGGGCGCTGATAGTGCCACGCTACAAAATAAAGCTGTTTTCGGTCCTTTACTGAGAGTGCTCTAGCATTGAGCATTGAGGCAGTGCATTCAATTGGACCGCTTACACAAAAGCATGTAAGCCGCTTTATTGACTCTGTCAAACTCCTTTGGGGAGTTGTTACTCTGAGATCCAGACGACCTGAGTGTGAGATGTCTTCCAGAGAGCTTTTTTCTCTGACACAGCTCTTGTATGGATTGTGGTGCAAACAATTTTTTGTAATCAACTCGCTCTGGACACTTCAACTAGTGTTATTCGTTTAGTGGTGACGTTGATAAATATATGTAGTGAACATTGATATTTCAAATAAAATCATATTTTAATAAAATATTATCTATCAGTTTAGTTACGTATTGAATATATACAATATGTTGCATATTCCATTACAAATGAAGTCCTATTCTGTAAAATTACTAAATGGAACTAAATACGCATTCCTTATGATATTTGGGATGATTTGTATTTTTTAATAATACAATGTGCACCAAGTATTGAAAAACAAGTAAATACATTTTTAAAACATAAATGTCTCATAAATATCCATCGTGTGTTCATATTTGTTTTTATAACAAAAAAATCGAGACAAAAAAACCTTAATAAAAACATTCATCATGAAACGTCAAACCCTCCCGATAATAATAAACTTGGTGAAAACGGCAAGCAATATACGAAAACGAAGAAAGCTAATAATATAAATTGTATGTAGGTAGGTATGACCGCAATAGTTTGCAAATAGCTATGTAATAGTCGGTTTTCATGCGCAACTTTACGTTATATTTATTTGGCCAGAAACACTCGTTTACATGCCGCAACATACTGCTTGGTGCTAGCTTTCTGTTTTTGGCAATCACAGCTCTCTGAATGTCCCAGAACACAAGTGCGGCATAAGCTAAACTTTGTCATGACATGTTTCGGGAGCGTATGAGAAACTAGGTGCCGGGCCAAGCGAATAAACAGCCACGATGAATGGTTTCATACGAAGCTTTCTTCGAATTATTTTTAATATGTTATCTCAAATAAAAACAGAAGGTCCCTTCTCGACTTGGCACTTCATGGTTATTTTAATGGATAATAATAATAATAATACATAGATAATTTATATAGCGCCAATTTTGTGTTTTCACTTCAAGGGCGCTTAACAATTATACCTGGAGAAAAAATAATAAATAAAAATCAACCTGAATAATAATCACTTAATCACTATTTGAGTTTTTAAAAAAATAAGTTTTTAACTGTTTTTTGAACACACTTTCATTGTCTGTATGTATTAGTATAGATGTATTAGTTATATTAATAACGATTATTTAAGTAGATATAAATATGAAACTTGTTGTATAATGAAATTGTTATTGTATACTCGCTACCTCATCACCACCCGCTCTGCATATGGGGACTGAAAACGGGCCCTTCACAGAACGCTAAGTGAACGACAAGAAAAAAATGCATATCACGAAAAATAGCTCATGGAGCTCTCTAGATTAGCAATTTCGGCACCATAGTGCAAAAGTACAATCGACAAATGTGAATGGAAGATTCACACTGCACAATCCATAGTCAACTTTGTTTAATGACTCATAATTAACAATGTCGCCAACAGCAAATAAATGACTTGTCAAATGGTTCATCACTTGGTTTTCAATATACCTATAGTTCCTACCAACGAAAAAATAAATCAATAACCTACGGGAAAGAATAATGGAAAAACGAAAATAATATCAGGTTTTCATGTTCGAAACTGATTTGCATTTAGATTTTCTTCATTTCGCTACAGTTCCGCTTTTAGGAAACATTGAGTTTTCACGGAATAGGAAGCGGAAATACAAAATAATATTCATTTTTCTCGAATTATATTTTTATACCCTCCATCGCATCGTGCAGTAATAAATTTCTCTGTTTACATACATATGTTGCCAATTAATAATTTACAATACAAACAAATATTATATGAAACATTTACATACCAACTGAATCGTATATTAATTTCTTATTAATTCTGAGATTGTAAGCTTTATATACGAGTACGAAACAAACCAATTTCTCAATAGATGGTATTACAAAAAAGGTTTTACGTCACTTCATAGATGGCGACGGTGTTTTACAGCTTATTTTCAAACGAAAAGAATTTCAAGAACATCAAGGTATTTCAATAAGAAGGTATAACTCAATAAGAACGTAAACCAGCTAATGACAGATCGTAAGCCCTGTAGGTGTCTTGATTTTCTGGTTCTTCTATAATATTCCAACTTCGTCGCTATTGAGATGTTGAAAATTTGTCATAAAATAGGTATTATCCCTTTGGATTGCATAAGAATGAACAAGTAAAAAAAATGAAGACACCCTTTTCAAAGTTTCTTCACATATTAAATTTGTAATCGTTTTTTCATCAGCACACATTTAATTACTGAATTAAAAATTGTTACATCTAACCGAATAAAATTAAATTTTTACTAACACTCAGTCGGAAATGCATAGCTGTTAACTTTGTATGAAATACAAAATTGTTCAATTTAATCAAAATATCAAATGAATCAAGCTGGAAACAGTTTTAACATGCATCGGGAATACACAATTTCTGAAAAGTTTCGGAGCTCTAACTGGTCATGAATCTGGCTAAAAACCGATTGCAAAATTTCAGTACAGACAAGTAAAGTTAAAAGTATGAAGAATAAAAGTTTTGTGCTATACATGGCATGCATTCTTTAAATCAAATATTAAACACATTTTATAGGAAATGCGGACTGAGAAAACAGAAAAGTAGATAAATACCTATAGTGGATAAATCAAGACATTGAAGCTGCTAAACGTATCATAGCGAAAGTAAAAGTATGCAGGTTCTTTTGAGAATGTAAAACATATGCATTAAAAGATAAAATAATGTACTTGCTCCGCGTTTATAATAAAACTTAAAAATCAGTTTGTGCTTCAAGCTAACATCAATAATGTAAATAATTCATAATGTCAAGTCCATAGTGTCAATGAACATAATATTATCCCAATAAATAACAAATAAACTTTCTACTACGTACAATATATTTGCATATTTGATCTCCGGCAATCCCCCAAGAGAGCGATATTTCACAAGGAACGCTATTAAAGTATCATTAGATTATCGCAAGCGTATTTAAAATCAACTATATTTTCGGCGACATAGATTTATACTTTCCCGTTCATTCCATATTTAATGCTTTCTTAACGCCATTATAATCTCTCACATTATCGGTATCCAGTTTTAGCCCAATGGCAACTTTAGACTGAGGTTTTATTCGCCGGTTGGCAAAAATAAGTCACACCATTATCAGAAAGCCGTGCGCGTGGCGTCCCATCTAGGGATGCAAACGATACACCAATGTTTCCAAAATACGTTGTTGAAACCGAAAAATATCGATATATCGTTCTTTAAAATCGATATTTTTAAACACCATTTACTTATGTCAAAGGAGATGTAATAAGAATTAGGGACACAACACGCAATCATTATGTCTATATAAAATAGCACGATGTGGATATAGGAGTGAAGATCAGCGCTGTAGCCATCAGCAACATCAGATATGCAGATGACTATGTTTTACTTGCAGATAGTGCAAAGGACCCACAACAACTTAATCAAATCAACTACACTGGAGAACGCCTTGGTTTGGATATGAATGTCCAAAGGACGAAAGTGGTGGACGGGAGAGCCACTCAAAAATGCGCCTCAATTTAGGCGGTGTTGAAACTGAAATGGTAAAACAGTTCAAGTACCTGGAAAGTATAACTACCGAAAATCTTGATCATGATATTGAAATAAACAAGTTGCATGTAACACATGAAATCCAACTGTCGATAGCGATAGTATGTATAGTTGAAGAAAAAGTACCAAACTATAAACCCATAAATCCAAATTATTTAATATTTTAAGATATTTTGTTTCTATATAACACGTGTAGGTATGTATGTATGTCAAGATTGGATAGTATGGAGGTCAGTCCTTTTTTCCTACCCAGAATTTGAAAACAGCATGATGATATGGAGATTAAGTATCAAACTGTTAAGTCTTCCTAGATATTGTGTTTAGGCGACTGCCATACATTATTGTATGAAGCGATGTCGTCACTATGTACTGCTACAAAAAAATTCTTTCATTAAAACGAAAAATATCCTTTGTAATGATGACATCATCCTGAAACTACATCAAATACTACGTATGGTCGATTGTACTCTTCGATGTTGACCTCAAGGTTTTCACCATCCTGTATCCTGGACCGTATGGTGATTAATGTTGAAGTCTTGCGTAGAGCTAATAATGACAGCCAGTTGTCCACAACAGTAAGTATTTTAGTAACATAATGAGAGGAGATAACAGTGGATCATAAAGGGGAACAATGTGAGGGGGGGGTCGTAGAGAGGTCGTCAGGAAGCAGCTCTCTTAGTTCCAAAGCATTCAGGAATGGACCGGGATGAGGCGTCTCGAAGACCTGTTCCACGCCGCACAGAACAAGTAATCGTCAACGTCGGGAGGACTCGGCAAGACACATGAATAAGAATAAAATAGAAACGAAATATTTAACATTTACATGTCAACTTTCGTACCCAGCGAGCGATTATTCTAATAAGCGGGATAAACACTCAAGAAAGAAACAGCTTATTGGGCACCAGGTTGCCCAAATTTCTACGTATGATAAAGTTTACATAATACATTCCTTTCTGAAATACTTACGTTACAAGTCGTCGTCCTCAATGCTGAGGATCCTGGTCATCATGTACCCTGCTACGGACCATTGCTCTCCAGTTCGTCCTATCAGCTGCCAGATGTACGGCTCAATGGAGTGACGTAGCAGGAATATTTTGTCTTAATTGGTCGGACCAACGCATCGGCGATCTCGGAATAAATATAAGTTATAAAATTACCTATATTTGATTTAATTCGTCATCATGAAACAAATAAAACCAATCATTTTTTTAATAAAGTATCGATGTATCGTTATAAAAAATCAATGTTTTCTGCATCGATATTTCAATGCTAAAAAAATCGATGTTGCATCCCTAGTCACACGTAATTATCAGAAAGCCGTGCGCGTGGCGTCTCATCCCCTCGTCCAGGACGTCTGGTCTAGTGATTAACTGCCTTGTCTCTCGCCCGAGTGGTTTGCATCTCGGCTACCGCGTTTATTGTCAGATTCTTTATACAGATTCGCACTGGGATTGCTGGATGTGTTTGATGTTAATTTTGGGCCTACCCATTTCGAAGGGTATTCATTAAATTTGAAGCTAATTAATGAAATTAATGACGACGCGACGGAAGATAGTCGATTGACCTTCGAGTTTTTTACCTAATAGTTAAATTTATTATATTTATATTTTATTTATTTATTCAGATGGATCGATGGCAGAGCGGTTAGCGCGCAGGGCCAGTAATCCAGTGGTCGCGATTTCGAATCCTGCCTCGACCGATTTCGTTCACCTATAGCAAAAGCATTTATGCTTAATTTAGGGAATGTCGGAAGATTCATATGTACTTGTTTATCAAGGATATATTTAATTTTTTACATATTTATCTATTTGTTTAATTGTTTATTTATTTATTTCTTCATTTATTTATTTATTTATTTGTTTATGTATTTATTTATTTATGTATTTATTTATTTATTTATTTATTTTTTTTTTTTTTTATTTATTTATTTATTCATTTATTTATTTATTTATTTACTTATTTATTTATTTATTTATTTATTTATTTATTTATTTATTTATTTATTTATTTATTTATTTATTTATTTATTTATTTATTTATTTATTTATTTATTTATTTATTTATTTATTTATTTATTTATTTATTTATTTATTTAAAATTCATTTATATGTTAATTTATTTGCTTATTTATATGTTTATTTGGTTAAGTCCACAATGGGGTTTTCGGTGACTGGTGCTCTGCGTTCAGCCCAAAACAGATTGGCATGGAGGCGGGCCATACGTGTGGCGACGGACTACAGCCGCTATCCTCAGTCATGAGGAAAAGGACGAATATATATGTTTATTTGATTTATGATAAAAAAATATGTATTAAAGGTACCGAAGTATACCGAAAAACACAAAATTATTGAAATCACGTGTTTTATAAATTATTGAAAATAAAATTTATGTATATTTTTTTACTAAAACTTGTAATATAGGATAAAAATACTTTTAATAAAACAACCAAGAACAATTTATATTGCTTCTAGAAATATTGGTTTAGATCAAACGTATGTATTTGTATTACACAACTAAATGAAATCAAAATATATGACCTTGAATGTGATTATATTGAATTTTAAATAAAAATTAAAATTAATTCCTTTCTGTCATATATATAAGCAACGTATTAACTGCTTATATTTTCTTGTTTGAATTGTGTGTCGGCAATTAATAATCAAGTCAGCCATTTACATGTTCTATTGTGTATTCAAAGTTGGGCCGATGTTTTACCCTGGCCAAATAATAACACAGCATCCCAATTATGGAGTCTAATCTGAGCTTAGGAGTATACAATAACACACCGTTTCTGGCACAACTTTGTTTGAAATCAGTATATAATCCTGTCTCTCCCTGCTTTAATTAAATCCACACACTATAAATTTGCAGATATGCAGGTTCATAACTTGAATCCGAAAAGTTACAATAAAGGTCCGCAGCAGGGTACATGATTGTCACGATCATCTGCATTAATCACAATGACTAGTAAAGTCAGATATTAATAATACAAATGAAAATATTTAAAAAAATGGTAAAATTTGTTTTAATATTATCTACATAACGTTGCCGATTGACCGATTATTTCGTCCTATGAGGACATTATTAAGACTTAACAGAAGTTGATGAACCTTTGAAAAATATATTTTATACTGCATATTTACTCATATATGAAAACTATATATCAAAAAGTTTAGATTCAAAATGTCAAGTTGATGCAATCTACACAGACTTCAGTAAAGCATTCGACAGGGTTTCACACCTCATATTACTCAAAAAACTTGACTCCTTTGGAATTGGAATGAGTATTTTAAAGTGGCTGTCCAGTTACTTATTATCACGTAAACTCTCTGTCAAGTTGTATACCAATATATCTAATCAATTCATTGCAAATAGTGGTGTCCCACAAGGTTCTCACTTGGGTCCAGTTTTATTTCTTTTATTTATTAATGATATTGTCGATATATTCCATGATGCTCAGTTCTTACTTTTTGCAGATGACTTAAAAATTTACAAAACGATAAAGAACTTAAACGACTGTATGGCGTTACAATTAAATCTTAACCATTAACTCGAGTGGTGTGCTTCGAATTCTTTATACCTAAACTATACTAAATGTCAATTCATCAGATTCTGTAGAAATAAAACTAGTATCAATTTTCAATACACAATAGACAACAATAACTTAACTAAAGTAACATCAATAAAGGAACTTGGTATATTGTTTGATGAGAGGCTTACATTTATTTCTCACATAACTGAAACAACTAATAAAGCTTTAAATTGCCTTGGATATATTTTGAGAAACGTCAAAAATTTTAGATCTATTAATACATTTAAAACCCTATATACATCACTTGTTCGTAGTAATCTTGAATATAATTCAACTATATGGTCGCCGTTTTATAATGTGCACTCATTGAGGGTCGAAAGGGTTCAACATAAATTTTTAAGATTTGTAAATTATAAATTATCCATTCCTTTAGAAAAATTAAATTATGATTTTCTAATGAGTATTTTAAATTTATCGAAATTATCAAACAGAAGAACGATTTGTGATTTAATTTGTTTATTTAAAATAATCAAAGGTATATTGGACACCCCTGACCTAGTTGAAATGATAAAATTCAGAGTACCTACAAGGTTTGCTTCACGTCAAAATGCACCTTTTCATATAGAGAATCTTCGAAATAACTTTATCATTAACTCACCAATACATAGATTGCACCGCCTTGGAAACCAATATAGTGCTGTTGATATATTTAATGTACACACTATAGATGGTTTCAAGAGGATGCTTAACGCATATTATAATTTTTGATTTTTAATTTGCTTTGTTTATTTTTGTTGTTTAAATTGAATATGTAATACTGTTTATTTTTTTTTCTTCTTTTATGTCTAGTTTTTTTTTTATCATTTACCTCTATTTTCTTTTATTATGTTGTATTATGTTGTTTTATATTGTTCTTCCTTTAACTACTTAGGTACGTTTTTTTATTATATACCTATATAATCGATGTATTTACACTTGTGCCTACATTGTTCTATTTATCCTGTATTTTTTTGTAAATGCCCTATTAAGGGCGTATATATAATAAATAAATAAATAAATAAATATGAAAAATAATATGTATAACACTATATAATATTGAGACTCATAAAAAAACCTGTATCAAACTATGTAACCCATATAGTAAAATATCCTAACACATTTGCTTTATTATAAACATAAATAAACTTTTGGTGTAAATGAAAAAGTATTAAGTTCTTTTTAGAAGATTTCTTTGCCTTTAAAGTTTCACAAATTTACTATTGTTCTCAGTTTTGAACAATATTTTGACGAATGATGTAGAGACAGTTTCGCCAGCTTTCATGACTAACAAGACTGTTAAATGTTACGAAACTATGGTAATGTCCGACTAAACCGCTTAATCTCAAAGTTTACTCCATAGTTCATGGATTGTGAACTTTATGGTATAAAGCGGAACAATTAGAGATGGAACTTATTTAAGTCAACAATTATTGTAATACGAACATTATTTTTTAATCAAAAATATGCAATTTATTTTTTCAAGGCTGACGGCATTTACTTTTGTGGTGTTACGCGTCTACATTTTTGTATGGCCTTTGTCCCAACCTTGGTTCGCAGGATAACACGTGATAGATGCGTTACCCGCCCAAGTATATTTGTCGCCAAATATCTTGATCCATGCTTCCATTTTTATCTTTTTGTTTCGTTGGAATATGTACAAATCACCTCCCTTGTGCAAATGGCTCAAGATATTTGGCAACAACTATACCTGACGATAGCAAAATCAAATAGTTCGGTTTGCGACTTTTGCGAGCTGTCTGTGATTGAGTTCGAAGATCTATGCGCTTACACTATTGAATACTTTATAACAACATTTTTTAGAAGTTCATTTTTCACTCACTGAATGACTGCTTTGCCTGGTGAAAAGAATATGATTAAAATATAAATTCATACTTTAATACCAACTACACAAAATCAAACTATTTACAATGCATTACAATTGAACTACAGTACAAAATACAGTTAAAATTTACCCATTTTTAGACCCAAATTTTTACTTGGATATTCATAATTAGCATAATTCTACTAAATTTGACAGAAAAATTATAATTACCTATTTAGGAAAATATTTTTCATATTCACTCTTCGACAAGTCGGTTAAAGTATGTTAAAGTAAGTTACGTTTGTTTGGGAAAATTATATAAAAAAGCACGTTTTTATCGTTGTATATTTTTACTGTTTAAAAATATGTTGACATAATTACCTTTGGTAAAATTTCTCAAAATTGAAACAAATATAGATATCTTATAACAATGGATAATAATGAAATAAAGTTAACAAAGTATGTTTATGTTTAAGCCACTTATAGTTTATGTCGGTAAAGAAATGACTTTACCCAAAAACTTAATCAACGATTTACCCAAAAACTTAATTCTTAATAATCCAGTTATCAACGTTGCTCAAAATAATCTATATAACAATTATATATTAACAACGGTTTGCATATTATAATCTGCTAATCTCTGTATTTTCCATTTGAACATCAGGTTTAGGTATTAAAATTCACCTTGACCATTAAAGTATAACACAGAGTTTAAAATCCTTGCTCAAATTATTCAAATCCTCGAGGTTCTAAGAAGACTGAGAAGTTCATTAGTGATTTTACGCTACACAACATGATTAAACAACTTCAAAGACGTGGATCAAACTTGGAAAACATTGATATAACCCAGGAGAGTTTATGTTAAACTAGTCAATTGATATTGCCAGACTCTCAATACACTTACTCAGACAATTTTGATTAACTATGAACCGAAAAGTTTTGTATGAAATCGGATATCTTGATAATAGAATATAACCTACCTACATTAAATAGAATGTCTGCCAACATAAAGAGATGTGTGAATTAGGTACAAACTTATCCAAAACAACATATAACGAATAGTTTCCACTTGAAATAAGCAATTTAGAGTTGAGGATAATATTTCTTAGGTAGATTCTCATAGGCAGACATCTCATACATGATACATAAGTTTATAGGTACCTATAGGTATTAAAATTATGTGACTCAATCAGGGTGGCAAGTCTGGTCAACTGGCGAAATCAAAACCATCCATGATTACCCATATCATGGATATAATTATCTTATGTAGTACTAAAACATCTTAAGATATTATAGAACTCCATATTATGATATTAATTTTCATAGGACAATAGTTGCGCCTTGTAAGGGCATTTTCAAATAAAAATATATAAAAAATAGCATATCCGACAGACGTTATCCTACCCGAACGTTGGCTTGCCTGTTATTTCATCGAAATCGGTCCAGCTGTTTAGAAGTTCAGTGACGAACACACATACAGAATAATCATAATATATAGCATAATCTCAATAGTTTCCATTCCATTTTGTGAATCTAAACTATTCAGGGACTCACACAAACACACACAATTTTTTTTTTATCAAAATCGGTTCAGCCGTTTCGGAAGAGTTCAGTGACATACACATGTACAAAATAATTATATATAAAGATACAACGATAACCTTTGTACAAATACAAATTAAATAGGTATTGTGTTGTTTCAGTCAATATATAGGCTTCATTAGTTTCGTCTGGGAATTATTTCGTGTGATTGGTATAACATTTGTAATTAAATCTTTATATCAATAATACTTAAAGTAAGTAATGCTACATGTTGTTACAAAGAGAACGAAAACTTTTTTGAAAGCATCAATAATTAATTTATTAAAATAACATCGTAAACATTTCAACATTCTTTCTTCGTCTTTTTAGATTTTTAGATTCATCTTTGTTGTCGTTGGTCAGAAATTATTTCATCAAACTTGGGCCGCATATCCAGCAGATGAGGTATTTTTTATTCAATATGTTTACTGCTCTTTCACCACCACCACCCGTTCTGCTAGTGGGGACTAATAACAGCCCCTTACAAAACTCTTAAAGAACACATAAAGAACATAAGAAGAGTCCGGAGAACTCTAAAACCTTGCAGACACTGCAATTAAAGTGCCGAAGAGAGCTAATTGTGAAGATACAGCTGGCTCACCGTTCACTAAAAGTGAAGATAACTCAAAGAACTTTCATTTTGGGGCCGAAAACACAAACAGTTTAAAGAAACTGCAATTTGATTAGCAATTAAAAAACAATTAAAAACTGTGTTACCAGCTGGAATCGTATCTGGGATCTTTGGAGCAGCACTCAGAAACCTTACCAACTAAGCCATCAAGGCCGACAATGTTATTCTTGCCCCATACACATGTGTCCACACTTTCAATGGGGCAATTATATTAAACTGTTTCTTTTTGTATTTTTAAATATGAAAAGTTACGTGATGAATTCTGTGAAAGATTTATACAGAAAAGTGCCTTTTCACACGTTCCGGTTGCCGGGTATCTGGCGCTCGGTAGCCGGATTCATGGTGAGCTTGCACACGACCCTGCTTGTAGCCCACAGTAGCCCCTAGAACGTCGACGTGAGTACAGATGCGTCACGTGTTCATTAAAAATGGAACGCAAACAAATAATTGTAATGTGTATTTTATATCGAAGATACCGCCGACAGAAAAGTAATTCAAGAAATATTTGGATTCATCTAAATAAAATGAAAAGAGAACAGTGTGGAGCATTCTATATCTTATTTCCAAACCTACTAAAAGAAAAAAAAATCAAAGAAAATCAGGCGATATGACGTCAGTCTTATAACGTAATGGATTCTCGCTAATGCTTATTTTAACAAGATACGAATTATCCTGCAAATAATAAGTACTCCCTTTCAAAACTTTTGTATTAAAGTTTAAAAGAAATTATACTTGTAAAATGTTCGTATCCCCTCAAACAAAAAAGTTTTTCGAGTATGCATTAACATTAATACGACCTTGAAACGGCTTTCCTAATAAATAATTGTATTTCTAATTTTCCAAACGAAATTGAAGAAATCTATCCCATTGACAGTGTTTTACTGAGGCTAATTTCTGTTTTTCTTTCATTTCGTTTGCTTAGTTTTCTCAGTTGGTACAGAATAACTTTATATAAATAAAGTGATTCCAAGAGAAACACGAAGGCTATCGTTTGTAAAACGTTCTTTGGAGAAATGATAATAACAAATTGAAACATTCAAATATCTTTCAAATAAATTATATTTATTTCATCATTCTGGAACCAAACCACAAAGTTTGGAATGAGCCGATTTGTACAGCGTAAGTAACAGTATCAGTTGATTATGGAAATATAATATATCTTCGTTTTGAAAATTTTATACTCGTCTTGATAATTATATAATAATAATATCTGCTATAAAATATATTTTATTAATAGAGTTATTTTACTTCAACTAAAGTTTTGAGAAGACATAAGGTACCCCGCTCAACATTTAAATTGGAAATATAATTGCTTCACAATTAATCAATTTTAAGTTGAATATATCCCAAATATTTTTGTATTTTCATAAAAATTTAAATGTTTCGTAATTTGACTTCAATATATGGAATTATCCATAGATAGAGGAAGAAAGAAGGGACGTGAAGGAAGTAGAAAGTATGTGGTTATAGATTTTTTGTAAAGATTAAGATGACATAACATAATTATTCTACATATTAATGTCATGATCAAAAAATGTGGCGTTCGGTTCTTTCTGCTTATTCTAAATAAACCACACGCAGGTACAACAGTTTAGTTGAAAATTTTCTACAATGAAAATTATTTTGACTGACTATAAATTTCCATTGAATGAAATATGTACCTACACCAAAATCGTTTTTAATTTAACTTCATGCATGCCTTTTTTGAATCTGAAAATATAAATATATCTTTTAATGAAATCGATATTCAATCTAAATATTCAAATTAATATTGTATGAATGAAAAGCTTCGTGTATGTATTTGTAATAACATCACGTACAACAAAGCAATATAAAGGTGAATTTATTTGATATTATGCGGTTATTTGTATTGCGTCAAATAACATAATTCTATTTTTACATAATGATTTCACCAGTCGTCCAAATATTGTATTTGGTGAACTTTTGAGTGCCGTTAAAAACGCAATGGTAAATTATTCGCATATTTTTAAGGTATTTTGTTTTTATAAATCGTTAAGTACTTTTATACCTTTTATTTGAAAAAAAAAACTATTATTATTTTTAGGAATACGTTACTTTATTGTATTCATAATTGCAAAGCAATAAATATTCATATAAGTGATTTTTTGATAAGCAATCGAACTCTCATTTCAGCGTAGTATGAGTTTAATAAAAAACAAATTGATAATATACAACAAAATATACTTAATCAAATGGGTTTGTTTATTGCTAAATATTTATATTTTATACAACTATGCTATGACAAATATCTATAAGATACATTCTTAAATATTTATTTAACAATGTATCTTATAGATATTTATAATCCCAATAACAATTATGTAGATATAATATTATGATATCTTACAGCACACAGAACTAAACTGAAAAAAAACAGGAATATAAGCAATTGTTGTTCAAATCAAAATGTTCCGAAAAATACCCTTGAAAAATAAATATCAAGAAAATAATATTGTACCTAAATATTCAACAGAAAATACAATCCATTATTTGATTATTTTGAAGTTTTTCGATTTCTGTGAACTACTCAAAGAATTTTAAAATCTTTTATTTCACTTGTTTTTTTTTATATTTCACGATATAAATAATTAAGACACGATAGGTATATTCTTTTTTACTCCTCACTAACCCAATGATATAGTGGGGAGTCATGAATTCGAAATTATTAAGGCTATTTATTTTATTGCAGATTATCAACTAGTATCATGCTGAGATTGTATTCTGAAAACTTCATCACAATGTATTTGTGTGTTTATTGAACTTAATCGATTTATCTACTTTATCCTACCGACTGCGCCAGTAATATATCCTTGTATTGGATAATTCTGTCTTCCTCAATATACATATATTAAACAGTTTAATATAAAATTACAATGGCACGACAATATATACAATATACAATAGGTCAATGCGTTGACACCCGTATTAATAGAGATGGTTGTCAACCAACATACCTTTCTTATATAGTCCCAGTCACTCATACTGTCTCGCTCACACTCACACTTTCACATATCTCACGTAGACTAAAATACTAATTCGATTCTTTTTCAAAATTTGGCCAATTTGGATATCTAATACTTGCTCATACCCCATTAGATTTTTGAAAGATTTCTGATTAGTAATTTCTCATTTTTTTAACTGTCAAATATTTTCAAGTGTCTCCAAGCTAAGAAAACTAAAAAAATTATATCTTTATTTTAAAATTGCTAAAAAGACCTACCATTTTCATGAAATGGAATTGAAGAAATATCATGTTTTCATAATAAAATATTCTTGTTCTCCCGCTTTAGTTAGGACTGTGTCCTCTTATTCTCGGAGTCTGCTATTGTGAGGCGGACGTTCAACTATCCTTCCATCGCTAATTGTTATCTCCTCATCCGCTGCTATCCTCACCAATCGATACGAACCTGCTCTCCCCACATAATCTCTCCAGAATCGTCTTCGTGCTCTTCTCCATCGCACAACATCTTCGACATCACAGATTCTCCTTATTTCCGAGTTCCTTACTCTGTCACGAAGTGTTACGCCTGCAATGGGTCGTAGAGTCTTCACATCAGTGGTTCTTAGGAGGCTTTTTGTTCTGGCGGTGTCAGCTCTTGTTTCTATGCCGTATGTCATCATCGGTCTTACACAGATCTTATTGATTCTTACCTTACTCTCCTTCAGCAAGTCTCTAGGTGTTTCTCCATACATCATTTTTCAAGCATCCAGCTATGACAAGTAAGAGGTTATTGCTGCTGGATACTTTGACACCCAAATACTTAAATCGCATCACTTGTTCTATGGTTTTATTTTTGATTACAAGTTTGCACCGTACTGGATACCCGGACCATAATAAAATATTAAAATCAAAAATAATTTAATTAATTCATTTCACGAAAATGCTGAAAAGTTTACCATGCAAAATTTGAATACTTTATAGAGTGATTTGTTTGTCAGAAGAATAGCGTTGGCCACAACCCACTCGTTTTTCTTATATACATATATCTCATATAATATGAGAATTATTTTATTAAATATTGTAATATCCTATCTCTCAAATTAAAAAAAATAAAAAACAACTCGTGAATTAAGCGGATTTCTGTATTGATCATTTTTTTCCTGTGCAATTGAACGAAGAAAATAATTAAAAAGTTGAGTTTCTGCGAAAAAAAAAATATCAATCGCTCCGAGGATATTTTTCAACTATTCCATTTTTTACAGTGTCTCGGGGCAGAATGCTCGTAGCAAATTAAATTTTGCGAAAACGCTTGATCAGCTTAAATTATAACCGAAATTGGAATACTTGAATCAACAGATTATTTATTTTGATGTTGGTAATTAATTTCCAAAGCTCGCTCTCTTAGGCTTCTTGCTGACTAGATGAAATTTACTCGATTTGTTTTTCCGAGTCCTTCCTACCAAAACCCCGACGCGTAGATGAGCGAACAAGTTCATTTACATAAACATAACCAGCCACGGAGCCTCAATTCTTAATGCAAACATCACACTTTGTTTATAGATTCCTGTTTACCAAACCCTGGTTGGAAGCATAGAATACACAGTATGGTATAGTAGCTTTGAGCCGTGTTAAGACTCTAGATGTGAGTGGGGACGTTGCATCTATTGTTTTCAGAAAGGTGTCCTCAACCTTAGTTTACCCCTCTCAAGGATTTAGTCAATGAAACTCTTGATATAGATAGAGAAAACAAAAAGGGGCAAAAATGTTTGTGAATACAAATAGAAAATCACTATAAACATACAGAAAATAGCATATGAGTATCTAAACTTGAGATTTTTTTAAATAATCGTTTACATAACGTCTATATAATTCTGGTTATATTTCACCATACCTTACGTTTACTTACACAAACTTAATAACATATGTAAATTAAACAATCAAATTAAAATTAGACTGTGTTAGCAAAGTATTAGCAAAATCATTCAAAGTTGTTACTACAAATTATGTACTAGCAAAATCATTCGAAGATATTTGTACATAGTTAATTTCTGTATGTTTTTTTTTTAAGATTAAAAATAAGAATGTATGTTTTTTTTTAAGATTAAAAATAAGAATGTATTATTTTTTAATAAAAAGTAATACATTCTTATTTTCCCGCCAAACTGCAAAGCAGTTTTTTGTTGAAGATTTTGTTGAAGATATTTCCGATCTTGGGCCTAATATTTTCCGCGATATCCTGTTTTCGAATATCAGCAACCTTTGTTGGCCCTTGAGTATCAAGTCATGCACCAGGACTCGGGACCAGTTTACTTGGGCTGTTTTAGACCTGGAGTTTCTATTATTTTGCGGGTACCTACAGACCAAAAAGTAATTAAGTATGTAATTTGGCATTGATTAGGAAAACTTTAGTAACTGGTGAGATCATGTCTGGAAGATTCAACTGGATTGAACTTGTCGTCAGATCGGAGAAAGAGCCACAAAACGCATCCTGTAAAATAACCCTGTGGAAAGACCAAGGAAAAGATTGACGGACAATATCACCCGAGATCTGAATGTATCGAATACTTAATAATACTCCCACCACCACCCGCTATGCATATGGGGACTGTAAACGGCCCCTTCACAGAACGCTAAGTGAGCGACAAGAAAAAAAATACATAGCACGAAAAGTAGCTCATGGAGCCCTCTAGATTAGCAATCTCGGCACCATAGTACAAAAGAACAATCGACCAATGTGAATGGAGGATTCACACTCGTGGACCTCAGATCTTATAAATGAGAAATATCAGGGGTATGACCAAGATCTCTGTAAAAAAAATAACCTACTGGGAATCTAACAATAGCAAGGCACCATAACAATGACAAAACTTTTTAAAGGCTTTAAAATTGTTCTTCGAGATCACAAAATCCGCGTGACCAATGGGACCTTGTAGAGGCCCACGGACAGCAACGAGGAGCTCCGATCTATAAGAGGACACCATTGGGTGGCAACAATCCCACAGGATATGTTCCGAAGTTTGGTCTGGGCACTGACAGAACAGACATGAGACAGAGGAGGCAATATTCAATCGGTGAAGATAACTCTTAAAATTTCCGTGTCCTGTGAAAAATTGAGAAGTCCAAAAGTCGGGGACAACCCAAGAAGATTTAAGCCGATTCCTCACGTCAGGAAAAAATAAAAATGATAATCTTCCCACTGTGCAAGCAGTCCAACGGGACTGCCAGATATTCAGCAAATTTTCGAAAACACTTCTTTCAAGAACACTGCGTGACACTCGGCTTTCAGGAGGGAAAAGAAGAACATTTCCAATTACAGACGAACGGCCCCGCATTAGATTGAAAATAGCACATCTACGCTGCATTTCCAGATCTAGGGTTGTCATGCCCGTCAATATAGGCAATGCTTCGAATGTGATGACTGGGAGTTTGTTGCTGCTGACAGGAAGGCATGGAAATCCGTTGTTCCGGATTCAAAAGCTCTATCGGAGTTGTACGGCCATCGGAATGATGTAAGTATTGAGAAAGATTACCTCAGAAAATATGTAAATTTTTAAATATTCGCAACTTGGAGAAGAACAGCTATACCAACACCCACAGACGAAAAAATAATAGCCCACTCCTACTATATGTGTCTTTATTTAAGTGTCAAACAATTCAATAAATATGTTATTTTTTGTTGAATCTTCCTTTTTGAATAAAAAAATCATGATGCAATTAAATATTTACAAGTTCACATAAATATAAATTAAAACACCCTTAAGAAAAGTTATACAAATTTCAAAAGTTGATTTAGGTTTGAATTTAAAATATTTCTTCTTTCGCTAAAATTATACCCGACCAAAAAGTGCCCTAAGCCCCGTAGAACATGTCTCGTATAAACGAGTTTTAAGTATTTCATGGAAAATTTCCAGATCTTATCAACTCAAACACTACAAATACCCTTTTTCCTTTAAACTGAACCTATTCTCTTTTGAAAACGATATATTATAAACGATATATAACGATATACAAAATGAGTAGCTTCATAATTTATTATAGATTAATTATAAAGAACTGACTACTACTAAAATATAACTTCTATTATTTTGCTACATCTAAATATTATTTTTACATTTCTTAACTTTGACGTAGAAAACATGCTGCTTTCAAAAAATTCTAGAAGGCCGTCAAAAGACATTAAAATGATTTTCAAAACGAGCATATAAAAATGCAAGTAAGCAACTATTGCATGTTTTTAGTGCAAATCAAACGATATGAAAAATTCACTTCCATGTTCAAAAATATTTGTTGATTTATCATTTTTCTTTTATCGAGCGGGATGTGAGTTGAAAAAGATGTGACCTCGGGGAGTGAAATAAAAATACTTCAAATACAGCTCAATATGAGCGGTGCAGCCAACCAGATGATTTATCGAGCGAGAGATTTATATTTTTTTAGATGATTGGTTACATGCTCACTCAAAGGAGACGATGTTACATTAATATTTTAAAAGCTTTATTATCGTATATCTGAGCGTTAGTATATTTATTTACTAGTTGCATGCAACACATGAGATCCAACTGTCGTTGGCGATAGATAGTATAATACGTACCAAACTATAAAACATTTAATCCAAATAATTTCATATTTCAAGACATTTTGTTATCCTGTGCAAAAAACATGTGTGTCAGGATAGGATAGTGTGGAGTTCAATCCCTTTTTCCTACCTCGAATAGGTAAACAGCTTGATAATATGCATTTATGTATGAAAATTAAGTATCAAACTAGTAGATTTTGTGTAGTTTGCCATACAAATTGTATGAAACAATGCCGTCACTAATTTCAACTTTTACAAAAATTGTTAAAAAAATGAGATGTACACATAATATTTATGTAAAATTAAATTATCTAGTTGGAGTGTTTCGGCCTTCCTTCAGTTAAATACACAAATTTGTCATAAAAAGTGTTTATCTTAGTAAAAAAAATGGAACCCTGTAACTTTTTTCTTAAAAAATAATTTGAGAAATTGTTTTTGTATAATTTGAGAAATTGTATTTCCAGAAAGACCTCTTAATATCACCAAGGTTGAGGATTAATTTACATACATTGTAATATTTTTACTTGCCTCAATGTCACCAAAGAATTCGTTGATATCCATGTACTTTACGGACAAATTGCTTTCATATTAACTGATTACAAGTACAAGATGGGAATAGTATCCACGTCAAATTAATATTTCCCGAGGAATGGAAACTTCCTAGATATTATGTTGTAATCCGCCCACAGCCCTACGGCCACTAGGAATTTATGCTTTGAGTTCTTGGGACACATTCTTCAATCTCAAGAAGCCTAGCAACCTTCGGCCGTTGATTTGATCATCAGTGAAATGTGGCTTATTAATATACATGATTATAATATTATTGGGGATATGTATTCGCTAAACTAAATTTATATAGTATGAAAAAAACATTTTTTTTGACATAACTTCAGTTTACATTCCTTTATTCTTCGACAATTCTTCTTCTTCTCCTTGTTCTTCAGCCCTCCTTCGTCCAGTAATGGACATAGGCCTCCCCCTGAGACCTCCACAAATTCTTATCTTGGGCAGGCCGCATCCATCCGCCTCCAGCCGCTCGTCTAATATCATCAGACCACCTTGTTTTGCCTCCCAACACTTATTTTGCCCGTTCTAGGTTGCCATTCTAGCACTTTTTTAGTCCTGGAGTCTATGGTTCGGACGACATGCCCTACCCAGCTCCACTTATCCTTGGCAACCTTTTGGGTAACGTCGATTATTTTGGTTTTCTCTCTTATCCACAAGAGTTCCTCTTAACGAAATACCAAGCATTCTCCACTTCGTTTTCATTTCTTCGGCAATAATGAACTTTCATCAAATTGTATGTTATTTTCGTGTTTATCATATTTTCTTCATAAGTCTAAAACAGTTTATTTTTACCTATGAGAAATAAAATATATTATTTATTCTGTACATGTCTTTAACAACTTCCAATGATAATTTTAAATTTTAAGATATTGACTCATTATGTTTTGTGATTGTCTCTTATTATCTTAGCTGTGAGGCACCGCCTTAGAATAGTGTTTTCACTCTTTTCAATTATCATCGTTTTCGGGTGTCCTGTAAGAGCCGGGTTATCATAAATGCAACAGGCAAAATAACATCTCACAAAGTTCAATAATGATGCTCACCACCTGGATGTAATGCTTTTTAGGTTAGACGAGACTAGTGTGTGTCGTGCTTCCTTTTATAAGGTCATGCACACCCACACACCTGTCGCTGGTCACCTCACACTGGGATTTTGTTGGAGTAGTGGCACTTTTAACCGTTAGTATTTTGAAACAAATAAAATAAATTAATAAAAATCATACCGTCATACATAATATTTTCCTATTATTTCAAGTTCTTGCATTGTCATCTTTATTGAAACAGTTTTACACTTAACATTCTTCATGATTCTTGCGAAGATCATTCAGAAATGTAAATAGGCCTCTATAATGGACTATTAAAGATTATGTTCTATTCGGGTATTCCAAAAGCATTTCAATGATTCTACAGTTGTTTCAAGAAAACCAATTACTTGTTTATATTTGAGTTTCACTCTTATCTTGTGAATTTCCCGCAATATTATCCTTTAAAGAATGAAACTCATAATGTTTCATTTATTCCAACCCTTGTTTTCCGTATTCATTGAATATATATTAATTCATACTTGCCGGTTTTCAAATCTGATAAATTCACATTAGAGGCACTATGGGTTTTTCTTAAACATTAGCTAACTCGAATAGCCTGTTTTTACACCCCAATACTATTTTGCGTCACAGAATTTACAATGTTGTAGACATTTGACAGGTATGAAGTAGCGTGCACTCACTCAGTTTCGTCTTATCGAATTTGTGTGTAACTTACTTTTACTACTGTTACATAGTATAATATACTATAGATATTATACTATGTAACAGTAATAAAATATATATATTTTTTTTTTTTTTATTAAAGAAACCAAAAATACATAGATACAAAAATACATTTTACAATTAAGATAATAATATACACATATAGGTAGCAAAAATATATATACGTTGATACATATATACTTTATTATTATTATTTTGGTATTAACCACTTCACTGGTGAAAAATAAAGTCGCATTATATACTACAGATTATATTACGTTCATTATTTTACTATTTTTTACACTAGATATAAAGTTACAAATTATTGAGGCTTAAGCAAGTTTCCGCAGTAAATAATGCCTTTCTTCCTTATCCATGATTCTATTGTTTGTTTTAGTTTCAGTTTTTTCATCAACTGAATGTCTTTAATTTCTTTATTTATAAGATTAAAAATTTTTGCAGCTAAGTAATAATAATGTCTTTGTCCGAATGTCGTGTTTGTCTTTGGAGTCAAGAGTAAATGTCTATGTGTCGTTTCGTAATTGTGTTGTACTGTAATGTGATTGACTTTGTCCCTTTGAAAATGAATAGAGATAATTTTTATATATGATTGTGGTATGTTAAAAACTGAAAATTCTTTAAATAATTGTATTGTTGGATATGTGAGAGGTTTTTTCATTATGACCTTAATTAAAGCTTTTTGTGCCTTAATTAGAGGGTCCATATTAATTTTAGCAGCACCACCCCAACCGATTATACCATGTGTGATAATTGATTGTGCTAATGCATAATATATTGTTTTTAAATTGTTTGTTGTTACTATGTTTCGTATGTTTTTAAAAATATAGATCAATTTTCGTAATTTTCCCGCAACTGTATTTATTTGTTCTGTCCATCTCAAGTAGTGGTCGATGTAAATGCCTAAATATTTGTATGTCGGAGTCCTTGTCAGTGGTTTGCAAAAGCAATTTTGTTCAGTTGTACACTCATGTATGGTTAATTTATTATCTTGTTTAGGTTGTCGTCTAGAGTCTATACTGTATGTCATGTATTGTGTTTTGTCAATATTTAGTGTAAGTAGGTTTACGTCTAGCCATTGTTTTATCTTTTTAATACCTTCAGTAGCTTTTTTAAATGAACTTGTCCATGAATCAGAAGTGAAAATGAGAACTGTGTCATCCGCATAGCAGATAACGTCTCCTTGAATGTTAAGTTGGCATAAATAATTTATGTATAACAAGAACAAAACCGGACCCAAGGTACTTCCTTGCGGAACTCCATAAGAGATATTTCTATTTAGACTTCTTGAGTTGCCTACGCTAAGCGAATGAGAGCGGTCAGTTATATAAGACTTGAACCAGTTGTATTCATTGTTCAAAATTCCAATATTTTCTATTTTTTTTAAAAGGATTCTATGCGACACTGTGTCGAAAGCTTTGCTCAAGTCTAAAAAAACTGCAATACAACTCTTACTCGCGTCAACGCCTTTCAATATAGAGTTTGTTACTTTTAAAACCGCGTCTTGCACTCCCATATTCTTTCTAAAGCCGAATTGGTAATCAGATAAAATTTTATTTTCGTCAAAGTATCCCACCAGTTGGATTTTTACTAGATTTTCTAATACTTTTGTAAGAATATTCAGAAGTGAAATGGGTCTATAGTTAGAGGGATTTTTTTTATCTCCGGACTTATGGATAGGAACTATATTTGCACATTTGAAATGGCTCGGGAATATGCCACTAGAAATACTCAGATTACAAATATGGGTAAAAGGGATAGCTATTTGGTACTTAATTTATATATATACATTTATATATATATAATACATTATACATTTCGCAATATATATACATTTTCGCAAATTCAAATTTGGTACAAATATATTTTTTGTTTTAACCACTGTGAATACTTGGTGTCTAACCGGTTTTCGGTGCTGACCGCTCCCTCCTCAGGACAGACTTGTACTAAATTATTATTAAAAAATGAACGAACGTGTGCGATATTTTGTTGTGGGTGGTAACACGGGAGACGAAGGGGAGGGGGAGGAGTAAGGATTACCGTTATGGCGAGCTAGTGGAAACATATTGAGAAGCGGTGAGTTATTTAAAATTGTTTGATTATTTATAATTTTATTATTTCTGTTCAGAGCCTTCCTAATTTCTAAGGCTTCCAGATTATCTAGTTTTAATCCCTCTTTATGTATATGCAGAATTTTTACATTTGTATCTTTGTTAAATGTGTGGTTTGTACTTATAAGGTGGTTGGCGAATTCAGAAAAATTGTTATTTGTTATACAACGCATATGTTCTTTTATCCTTATGTCAAACTACGTGCTGTTTTGCCAATATAAAATGATGGACAATCCCCACAGTTTAGTCTATATACACCCGAGTTATTTAGCAATGGAGTTTTATCTATGTTGTTACGTAATTTGTTACCCATGTTATTTAAGTGTAAAAAGCCGGTTTTATATCTGTTGGTAAATCTTTTGCTAGTATTCTATTAAATTTTTCATGAATAAATAATATACGACACCCACAACATAATATCGCACACGTTCGTTCATTTTTTAATAATAATTTAGTACAAGTCTGTCCTGAGGAGGGATTGGTCAGCTCCGAAAACCGGTTAGACACCAAGTATTCACAGTGGTTAAAACAAAAAATATATTAGTACCAAATTTCAATTTGCGAAAATATTTAAAATGTGCCACAAAGTTATAGCAACGTATGAAGAAAATATATAATATATACATTTTAGATATTATTTGTTAAAGATATTAACTGACTACATATGATAGATATTATACTATGTAACATTAGTATTATATCTATACATTTTAGATATTATACATTAAAGATATTAACTTACTTTATATTATAGATAACAGTACTATGTATTATGTAACAGTTACTCTCGGGGAGTCTGAAACCCCTGGAGAACGCATCCCCAAGTGACGGATAGAGAAATGCCCGCCAGATATGGGGGGAGGGAAACAAAATACCTCCCGCGGACCAAACAGGTCAGAGAAAGCAGCTTTGATAGCAAACCCTCTTTGCAGAGCTCCCTCTGAATATTTGAAGAAAATGATGCAAAGACGCTACGTAGTTGGTAGGATTATGTAGAAGGGATGGTGACGGTTGAACTTAAAAGTCAACGGCAGCTACCGAATCTACCAATGCAGACTACTGTCTTGACATCAGGTGGCAACCGGTCATAAAATCTTAAAGCCAAAATAAACAATCATAATGAATAGAAGAAAACTAAGAAATGATCCAATGATTAGGGCTTCCCTTCGAAGCGACAAGAACATGCACAAAGCAAAAGCAGCCAACGATACAATTTCTAGGGCGAACTCCCGATGCGACGCTTCTGACAAGTTTACTTCAACGCACATAATAAATAAAATCAAATAAGCGACATGGAATATAGTTAACTTACAGGACGCAGCAAAGATGTCAGTAATATTTCAAAGAAGAGAAATATAAATATATGCTATTTACAAGAAACTACAAAGGCATCAAGCTAACCTCACATACACTAAAAATTTGGGAAAGAATTTTAATGACTGAATATGCAAAATAGTATAGACTCCCGCATCGACTGGTCTGGCAAACAGCAAGAGCACAATGAATACCCGAAGAATACATTCAATTGATACAAGATATTTATTATAATATCATAACCAGAATTTTCAAAGTCAAATTTGGAGTTTACCAAGGGTCTGCTCTCAGTCCTTTCGATTTTAACCTGGTCATGGTCTATTATACAAGAAATGCACAGAAATTTCTGGCATGGTGTATCCTTTATGCAGATAATGTGCTTTCAAAGCTAATAGCTGTGAGGCACCGGCTTAGAATAGTGCTTCCACTCTTTTCTATTATTGTTTTCGAGTGTCCCGTAAGAGCCGGGTAATCGAAAATACAACACGCAACAATAACATCTCACATAGTTCAGCAATGAGGTTCACCACCCATTCTGAATATAGTGCCTTTTTAGGTGAGACGAGACTGGTGTGTGGGTATACACAGATATGTTGTGCTCCCTTTTATAAGACAATGCACACCCGCACACCTTTCGCTGGTTACCCCACATTGTGGGATATGCCGTGATGGTATGAATGAATGTATGAATATTAGAATCGGTAATCTTATTGCAGGAGAACCTTCATACTTGGAGAAGAGCACTAGAAGATAATGGTTTGCGGATAAGCTGGAATAAGACAGAATACATGGTATGCGAGTTCGATAAGACATGTACTGGATAACTGTATATTGAGAATAACCAAGTACCAAGAGTAAACCAATTTTAATATCTTGGATCAATACTCACAAATCATGCCTACGTGAACAATGATGTATCACACAGGGTAAACGTGGCATGAATGGAGTGGAGAAATCATTCTGAGGTGCCTACTTTGTGACAATAAAATGCCAATGAGAACAAAGGAAAGCGTATATAAGACAGCTGTTAAACCGGCGATGTTGTATGAAGCTGAGTGCTGGACCACCAAGAAATGCCACGAACAAAAACTCCACACCGCCGAAATGAAAATTCTCAGACATTGAAAAGACTCAGAAGAGGCCTACATCCAACAGTGGGCCTTTGTTAGCTGAAAAAAGAAGAAGAACTTATCAAATTAATGTTGTGACCTTTGTTAGTAGGTTAGTAGCTAATCGACTTTATATTCACATTAAATGTCTAAATTCAATAGCATAGAACTGATTACATTTCCATAGAAAACAGTATATGATTATGTTTCTCTTTGACTTTCAAAATACCTTCGCGCACTGCTTTTTTTGTTTGAAGCAAGTATATACTAAATATAAATAATAAGCTATCGTTAAACTACGTTAAGGCACTGTCAGTTTTATACATTCCTCACTCTCAAGTATTGTTTAAATAAATTAAGTTTGTATAAATGTAAAATATAATTATTACTTCTCCGAGAATCTAATCATACAACTTTAATAAATCAATAGACAAATAATGTTTCATTTTGATATCAATTCGAAGTTGTCATGATTCAATTATATCTTGAGGTTTTCAGAACTTTTCTGTGTGTACCCAGACTATTTTTTTTATTACATAAAAGCAGGTAGGTTTCTTTTATACATTTTACAAAAGTTAACTTCTATAAGAGATTGAATAGAACGAACGGTTCATAAAAGTTTCGTTTCTACACCAAAAAATTGAATCTCGGAGATGTTACGCTTTTTGTTGAAAGAAAATTTCTCAAAAGACTTTTCCAACGAAGAAGAGTTTTTTTTGTATGACTAAAACCTATAACGGAAAATATGCCATTCTTAGCTGCCATAAGTACTTTAAATTTCTATACCACGAAGTAGTGGAAGAATAAATACCCCCAAATGTATTATCCAAGTTAATTCAGTCAAGTGATAGTTTCTGTTAAAAAATCACAACAGTACCTGTACAAAATTGATCAATTCAAGGTAACGAAACTAATTTACATATGTATAATTTAATAACACAAAACATTTTTCTACACTAGTTGCATGTAATACATGAGATCCAATTGTCGATGGTGATTGTATGTATAATTGAAGAATACCGAGAATATGAAAACAGCATGATTTATGTTTGTAGATTAAGTAGGTATCAAACTATTGAGTAAGAAATTGTGTAGTGTTTACTGTCGTCACTAAATTCAATTTTTATAAAAATTGTTAAAAAAAAATTGAGATGTACATAATACTACAATGTTCATATTTTTTATAGCAAAATAAATTATCTAGTTGGGGTATTACAGCATTTTTCGATATTATTAAAAACTTTGGATATTTATAAAAAAACGTTTTTTTTTTGAAAAAATAAATTTGAGATTTTGTATTATTTGTCTATATTTTTACCGATTTTCAGTGTTCTAGCTTTTATGGTTTTTGAGATATATTATGGAAAAATAAAGTAAAAATTCGGAAATAAGAAATTGGAATTTTTTTATATTTTATTTTATTGGTTGAAAAGGCTCTCATAAAGCTAAACCATTACCCTCTTCTTCTTCTTTTCCTCAGCAATGGTCCCACAGGATGGTTAAGTCTGATTTCTGCTTCTTGCACTCCTTAGGGATATCACCATTACATAGCATGTCTTGTCTCTCCGTCGTCCTATTAAGAGGAATAATAATTCGAAGAATTCTTGTTTGCTCTATAATCTATTTCAATTTCTTTATTTTGGTTGTAAAATGTCTCAATCGCTTCTTTTTCTTCTTCTTGTGCCGCTTCTACCGAAGGTTGTCGACCATCACATTAAACTCATCACGATCTTGCGCCAATCTAATGAGCCACGCTCCATTTAGAGTCTTTGGAGACTTTATCAACTCAATTTCTCGATAGCGAAAATCATAGTTTGTTATTTCTTTGAGGAAGGAAAATGATCACATTGATTTATTTTCACGTCTAGTACAAATAATATTGAATATTATTTTTAGAATTTCCATCTATAGAACCATTAACTTGTTACAACAATTCAGATTCTTTTCTTGTTTCAAGCTTCATTATCTTGTTTCTCGAAAATTTATAATTAATTGAATACAATTACTTACCCCGAACACGAAAAACAATGGCCGCTCGGAACGAAATTAAAATGCTATCAATAAGCTCGGTCAATATTGTTTCAAAACTTTTAGTTTGATTGACACGATTTTGATTGATTACACTACCGCACGCTCTTCCTTTGATTATCTCATAGGATTTTATCATCAATTTCATCCAACGCCCACTAGTAAGAATATTGTGTTGGTAAAACTAATTCTTATTTGTTTTTTTCCTCAAAGGAGTTTTTCAATTTATTTTGGTCTCATTTTGTAGGCATTCAGATATGTATCTTTCCTTAACATGTTCTGAAATTTGAATTTAAACAACTGCGTCGTAGGTACCACGTTGAGGGTTTGAACGTATACAACGATCATGAACGAGAGGGAATATGTATGTATGTACACGTATACTGCAGTGTGACTACATCGGTAATTTAAATATTTTGTTCTATTGAAATTTATTTGATTATTAACGCGTTTCGTGCAAAGCACATCGTCAAAATGAATATTTTGATCATTCTAGCATAAACTTCCCGAGTATTTTAAAGTTACGCTTCAACTCTCTTTCACGTTTTAAGGAAAGCAATCAGCTGTAATAATATTTTATTCAATTTAATGTATTTATTTTTTATTTTATTTTTTTATTTTATTTTACTTCCGGGAAATTTACAGTATAATAACATTTTTTATATAGATGCATTTGTATAAGACTAAAACCAATAACAAATTTCCACATTATTAACAATAAATTTTGACTGCTGTGCTTACATACTTTTCAAATTATTGTGAATTAAATTCATTGTTACTGTTACTTCTGTCATCATAGTTCGATTTGTTTTATTTGTAAATACTTTTTTTCAACCAAGCTTTTAAAATTGTAATATTTCACGAGTAAATTCATAATTGGAATGTATTTATATTTAAAAGATTATGTAAATAATGTTATGTAATACATTCTGTGAATTTTCCAATAAATAAAAAAAATAAAATAAAATAAATAAAATACTTAAAGCTACATATGAAAAACATTTATATCTGAATGATAGTGTATGAGTGTACATATGAGTGTACGGATGTGTGTGAGTGTGTATAGATAAGTGTAAGAGAGAATGTATAGGTACCTGCAAGCTCATATAGTTTACTCCAATCAATCTTGATACTTCAATCATCCAGTGAAATTCATTCATTATTACTTGAACTGATGGCAGTAGAAAATGAGTTACATAGGTCTTCAAAGAAAAATATCGACATCCAGATGTTCGTGATTATAAGTGTCCATCAGGGGTGCGTTTTTCTTGTAAGTATTATTACGGTGCGGTATGTGAAACAAAAGTGGGCTTTGCGTACGACGCGATGCCCACTACATACATAATGCATATAATGTATAAATATTATCTTTCTGCAGTCCTTATCCATATAACCTTAAACTCTGCCAAATCTAAAACTTGCGCGTGCACGTGCGCGTAGTTATCGATATAAATAATATCGAGAAACTAATTAATACTGAAGACTGGTATCTTTCATAAAAAAATTTAAATTCTATGAATGATTTGAAACTTTGAAATATGAGAGGGTTTTCTTCAAGTTCATATTTTCGATATTCATAGTGATTAATTTGATTTTCTAACCATTCACAGATGTATATTTTTATTGTTATTATAAATACTTGGCATTAATTTCAAACTTGTTTTCGTGTTATAATTTTCCTCATCAAATAAATATTTTAATTAATTTACAGCTGGCTCACAAATTAAATTCTAACTATACCAAAATTTCGCCGAAATAGGTGAGTATCTACTTGTTATGTAATTTTACCATTCTCCTAGGATCATAAAATGGAAATAAATCTTCAAAGAGACAACCCTGTCGCTTTTAATTTAAAGAGTGGCTTTATGATTACCGTGTAATTTAACAGAAAATTTTCATCTTCACTGAACAAGAATGACACATAAATTTAAATAATTTTCTTTCTTCTTCAATCGATCAAGGAAAAGAAGGTACATGCCTACCTTCTTTAAAAATAGTCCTTTGATAAATTAGATTTCGTAACATCATCACATGTTACACTTATCATAGATATTGCTCATAGATTATTAAATTGATCATTTTATGTAGTTGCATACGTAATCCTTAATCGATCAAGAAATCAATCGATCTATCCAAGGACAGATCATCAATCTTTACAATTTGAAAAAAAGGTGAATTGAGAGATCTCTTTTTTGACATTGCCACGTTGAGGACACCGGCTTTTAGTATGGGTCGCACTTTTGGAATCTGTGCAAGAAATTATTAATTTTCATTTTGAAAAACACAAATAGAAATAAGGGGAAAATACATAATTTGGATATTCGTTCCACAGCCGCGCTTTTTTCAATAATTTAAACTGTATAAGGTAATCATAACTACACACATGGCAAATAAAACGTTCATCACCTCTTTGTGAGATAAATATCCAGAATTTATTTCTCTATAGATTATTAAATGCTCTTCCTTCGAACCAGCGAAATGGAGGTACTCAGAAGCATCACTGGAAAATTCCTCTGTGAAAGAGCACGAAACACAGAGATCCAAAAGCTGTTGGAAGTTGAGGATATTGTAAGATGGGGCCGACAGATAAAAAGGGACTAGAACAAACACGCGTTGAAAATGACATATTCGAGAACCCTCAAAGTGGCTGGGGATAATGATCCCCAAGAAAGCAGACCTCCAGGACGTAGAAGGATAGCTGGCAGTCCACGTAACAGGAGGGAAGCTGACGCAGGACATAAACAACAGGGCAACAGGCCAAAAAAAGAGAGGAAGAAGAAGAAGATCATTTTTTTTATTAATCCATGATTGTATGATTAAGGTTTTGAAGTTAAATAAAATAAACAATTAGAAATTTGTTTGTAAAATCGTCATCTGAAAAAACGAAGGTTCTATCCGTCAAATAGTTTCAAAGACTCAATTTTCTCTTAAGACTTAGATTTAATTTAAATAATTGATCAAAGACTCATATTGAACATAGCTGTTACAGATGGAATCTTATTATTTTTGTAAAGTAAAATTACTTCTACTTTACGGTGTTTTTGTTCACATAGAATTAAGATGAAATTTTTATTTTTTTATTTTCGTCCTATTTAACTATGCTCACAGAAGCAACAGCGGTATCGCTCAAACGTTCAACTTTCGAGGTAGGTAGGTATTTTTGTTTTTTTAATGTTAAAGATTAGGTCAGTTGGAATCCTTTTCACGAAACAAAAACAATTTATGAAATTTCGCTACTTGGAACCCTCTTATTCTACAGGTGGCGATTTTTCTTTTTAGTAAATTTATTTATTTATTAAAATCCTTTTTACAAGTATAATAATAAAAATAAGTACAATATAACTTTATATAGTAGTTTATAAAAATTATAAGTTATACTATAAGTAAGAAAAAGTTTGTCATTAGTGTATACATTTATATATATTTTAATTTGTGGATTAGGCTACTCTACTAGGCTATGCCTGTCCCAGAGTAGCGTTATATAAATCAGTTCTATTATTTTAATTCGTCACAGTGTTAGTCATTTTTGTAAGGTTCTGTGGTAGGTTGAAGTAATGATGTGCAAGTATGTATGTATTTTAGTGTTGTATGAAAAAAAAAAATGCTTGATGTAAAAAGGGCTAATGCTAATATAATTTTGATTTTTTTTATAAGTCGTCTAAGCAGTAATATTAAATAATTCTTCTGTTTCTTTTCGTCCTTTGGTAATTAACCAGTTGTTTGCTATGGCTTTCAATTTAATAATCCAGCCTCAACCGATTTCGTTCACCTATAGCACAAGCATTTATGCTTATTTTAGGGAACGTAGGAAGATGGATGTACTTGTTTAACAAGGACGACATATTCATTTTTTTTATAAAAAAAAAATATGCGGATATCAGACAAGTATGCAAGATTGAAAGAGATACAAATTGAGAGTAAAATGATGATAAATACTCTGTGATCGTTCGGACATGAAGAGAAAATGAACGATGAACGCCTGACAAAGAAATTTTACAAGGCTGAAAAGATTGGAATAAGAAGTAGTGGGCGGCCAAGAGAGAGATTGATCATATAATGAGATTTTGAATAATTGTAGTATACGAAGTCAGAAAAATAAGGAGAGCATTTATGATGTATGTATATAAGGCAAAAAATGTATGTTAAGATAGAAGATCTCTGCCTACCCCAAATAGGGAAACGGCGTGAGGGTATGTATGTATGCATGTAATATAAGATGATATTTATTTACAATAAACAATAAATATAAAGAAATTATATTTCATAAAGTAAGTACCTACAGAGTACATATTGAAGGAATAGTACCCCTACAAAGTTTTTGTTTTGAAATGGCAAAACTCCAAAGGGATCCATTTGTGAACGTGTAAGCAAGTTCCTCTGAGATGTCTTACTTATCCCAAGGCTCGGGATGGAAGAAAAACATCTTTGTTGGCATTAGTTTAATTAAATGAATCCTTCGAGTTTCCTTCCTTTCCTCTGATGCAGAAAGGATGCTTTTTTCCATAATGTTTCGTGCAAATCAACAACCAAAGACATTTATAAATAAATTAACTGAAAAAGCGTTAGATTATCATAATGATGTACCTAATTTTTTAGAATAATAACCAAAATATTAAAGAATTATAAACAATATTTGGAATATTTTATCTATGACCAAACCTCAATATATCTTGATTTTCATAGGGCAGTATCACAGAATAATAATAAAACTATAGAATACTCATTCCCATACGATATGTACCTCGATGAAAAAGTGAAGCCATTTTATTGGCCGGCTCGTGTCAATATAATTTGTATGACTCTGCTGCTAGACATCGTTCGAGTAGGTACTACTTGTAATGACTGTGTATTAATTTTGCAAGCAGTAAAAAAATCCCTATTTGGAGAACGTATCACGCAGACGGCCAAATGATTACTGAATGCTCATAGCAAAATGTTGACCAAATTAGTCAACATAAAGTAGTCGCGTTTACTGCAGGCGAAAGTGGGCAGTTTTATTTAGACTACAAAATGCACAATAATTAGAATTATATTTTATATTATTTACATAATTAGCATAATATTTTATTTTAATCGTAATAGAAAAAAATATACCAATTGCTGCACAGGTTATCATTTTTTTTATTTCAACATATTTTAACAATTATATTAACCAGTAGATTACTACTGCCCTACTAGGAAAACCTGTTTTAGGGCTATAATATACTTATGAAATGGGTGATGATAGATTCCGTTCTACATTAGGTAGGCACAAAAACAAAATAATTTGTACTGATAACAAATTAACCACAATTTCAATAAATATCGTATTTTTAAATACTTACTTGTATAAAAGACATTTATCTTAGTGTTTTCTTATGTTTGAAATATATTCATAAAACATGATAATTCGTTGATATAATTTAATATTTTTTATACAAAACAGATACTTGATCGCTTAACCATGCGAAGTTGAAACTTACCTCATAATCAAAGACAAAAGTTCTTAAAAAGTTGTCTGATTCAACCCTTAACTCAGTAACTAAAGTGGATGAGAATATATATATATATATATATATATATATATATATATATATATATATATATATATATATATATATATATATATATATATATATATATATATATATATATATATATATATATATATATATATATATATATATATATATATATATATATATATATATATATATATATATATATATATATATATATATATATATATATATATATATATATATATATATATATATATATATATATATATATATATATATATATATATATATTATAATATTTTTATCTCGGTTTTCCCGTGTCAGTAGGTCTTGACTAAGACCATTTGTCTTCCGACGTTTCGCCTGAATATCACCAGGCATTTTCAAGGACTTAACGAAAAGCACGCGCGCGACACACGTCTACTCACACTGAAAGCTCACTTGACGGTGAGCTTTCAGTGTGAGTAGACGTGTGTCGCGCGCGTGCTTTTCGTTAAGTCCTTGAAAATGCCTGGTGATATTCAGGCGAAACGTCGGAAGACAAATGGTCTTAGTCAAGACCTACTGACACGGGAAAACCGAGATAAAAATATTATAACATATTTCACCCGTGAAAACATCAAATATAACATATATATATATATATATATATATATATATATATATATATATATATATATATATATATATATATATATATATATATATATATATATATATATATATATATATATATATATATATATATATATATATATATATATATATATATATATATATATATATATATATATATATATATATATATATATATATATATATATATATATATATATATATATATATATATATATATATATATATATATATATATATATATATATATATATATATATATATATATATATATATATATATATATATATATATATATATATATATATATATATATATATATATATATATATATGAAAAAGAATTTTCTGGGTTAACCCGTGTCTTAACGAAGGCCACACTATTGATTTCGAAAATTCATCCACCATCGCTAACTTAAATTCCGAACCACAACGCATATACAGAGAGGCAATTGAGATTTTCAAACATGCAAATAATATGAACAGCAGAAATGACGCGATAAGAATTCCTCAAACATGGACAAATATTCTAGATAGTAATACTCATAAAACTAAAGTAATAATTAGAAATTCAATACCTCCACACATAACAAAACAAACAATATTTGAAAAACCCACTATTAAAATGACAACTCGTTCGCAAAGTCGGCTTAACGGTACAAATAATAGAACAAATAGCTAATACGTGCGGGGAGTGAAGGGGTGGAGGGGGGAGGGGAACCTACCCGCTCGCTACCTCTGCGCTCATGCATAGACTGGCGCTTCTCACTTGACGGAAAGCCTTAGTTGTGTGCGGTCGTGTTTCGCGCGCGTTCGTTCTCGCTCGGTTTTCGTTGCGTTCCTTCGACAATGCCCGATGATATTCGGGCGAAACGTCAGGTCTTAAACAGTCCTTCTCAGGACTATCTGACACGGGTTAACCCAGAAAATTCTTTTTCATCTTATACCCGTGAAAACCTAAAAGTTAACATATAATATACAAGAAAATTTCCAGAATTATTCTTTTTTATTAACACTAGAAATAATACATATAGGTATGATGTCTAATTCTCACTAATTCAAAACATTATTTTGATTCATTATAAAAAAAAAGTGATTTAAAAAACATTCTTAGTCATATAACCCATTTGTTTAGTAGAGCAGTTTGAAAAATATAGCAACTCAAAATGGTCTGTCAATCTTAATATTTAATATTATCAAACAACATTTTTTTTTTATTTATTTATTATACAATACATACGTTTACAAATATTTTGTACCATATATCAACATATTAATATTTCCTTTCCTAATTTAAGCTAGAAGCTTGTGTTTAGGCATGGCACATGGGGTACAAGATGCGTACTCTCATTAGTTGTATTCCTAATTTTAAAATATTATGTAAAATAAAATAAATAATTTACTTGTTTTGCCCAAAACTCGACTAATGTAGTATTGCTCAATGTCCACAGATATATACATATAAGTTTAATGAAAAAGCATATATAAATAATGCAAAGATAAGTATCAGGTCTAATAAATATAAATCTATTTCTTCAGTCTGTTAAATCCGTTGTTGGTCATTATAGGCATTCCTCTTAATCTTCTATTCCTCTTAAGTACCCTGTCCTGGTACTACTTTGTCCATCTTCTTCTGGATATAATAGATACTATCTATAGAAGCTATGAAATGAGTCTAAATTCTAGCAAACAAAAACAACGAATAAGTACTGCTTATGAACCTAGACCACTGACGCGTTTATATTGCTTTGAATTGATTGTGATAATTCTGGTTTCAATCCTAGAAATCGAAACACGAAACAAAAGTATTAAAAAAGAGAGATTAATCAAAAAATTTCATAAAAAAATGACAGAATAATTGAAAGAATCTTGAAATCTAGAATGGTTTTATAGTGTTACCTCAAAGCTTTGTTGTATTTATAATAATAATAATAATGCACTCGCCACTTCCTTGCACCCTGCGCAAGTGGCGAGTTTATTGCCATATGGCAATTTCTTCCAACCAGTGGCAGCCGGTGACATTAAATCTTAGAAGGGCTCAAAATTATAATTTTACCTAGAAGAGAAATTAACTTACAACAGGAATCAGAAAGCAGATATGTGTAACAATATTATTTTCGTATATTAAAATAAAATAATCAGTGTTATCCATACTTCTATTGTTTATAGGAAATTAAGACGCGAACCTGATCATTTATGCTGTAGGTATTTGATTGGGTTTTTAATAACGTGTATAATAAAATTCATCAGTAAATTATGAAATAATTTATAATAATATTGAAAAAAAATTGTGGCAACAGCCGCAAGACTGCTTCCTAATTTTACACATTTTATGTCTAATAGCATTTTTGTTTTTTTTGCAATATTATGGCATCAATTAATTCAAAAATAATACCAATATATTTCGGATGATGTATATTTTAAACTATGTAATATTACGATATCGATTAATGGTAGCCACAAGGAATTGCAACTGACTACCAAGCATTCGACAATCGCAATGTACAACAAAATATAAATGGAGATATATTATAACCCTTCGCGGGCACTGCCCCGTTTTGCTCGAAATCGGCATACATTCAGCGTGTACGGCGAGCTGTGGCGGCAGCGGGCAGTCGCGTGAATTGTATGGGTTCTCCGGGCACAGGTCGACTGTGCCCGGGGAATGAAATATTTCATAGAATCTTGCTTGCTTTACAAAGCAGGTAGGTTTAAATACTTTAGCTAAATATACGGAATTTTAGTATATGAAGAATGTCAAAAAGTTGACTGCATTTATACGGGACTCATTACGTCACATCGCGCGGATAAAATTCTTTTATCCACGGTTGCCCGATATTTTAGACGCCCTCGTACTCTGAAACGAATCAGAATTGGACATACTACAGGCGTAAGACGGCAAACATTAATTAGAAAAATAATGTGTTCTCAAAATTTGATTACATACATTTTTTGGAATCTTTTGAACAAAGTGTTTAGGAGGGCTGAGCCCGAGAGCCCTTTAGGAAGAGCCCCCACTGCTTCCAACTAACCAGTGTTCCCAGCCCAGAGAAGCAATATTTGCAAGAGAAATGAATTTAAATAAATTTCTCCTCTGCTGGGAATCGAACCTAGGACGCCCGCACACTAGCCGAACGGCTTACCAACTGTGCCACGGCGGTCGGTTTAATTCGGTGTATTCTATTGCACTATGTATATTATGTACTTAGTAAAACAAACTGTTTTGTTTCCAAATAAAATATATTTATTAGGAGTTAACTTTAAAGTAGGTAAATTATTTTATTATAAATCACATATAGGTTATTTAGTTAAACAGAGTGATTTAAAATAAATTAAATATTTTTTTAAAAGAAAGAATGAATATTTCCTTGAAACAAGTACGTATACATCCTCCATAAATGAATTTAAACAAATTTCTCCTCTGCTAGGAATCGAACCCAGGATGTCCGCACAGCCGAACGGCTTACCGACTGTGCCACAGCGGTCGGTCTTGATTATAATTCAACTTTTATAGTTAAATCTGTATGGTTGTGTTAAAATATAATTTTATCAAAGGTATTCTTTCGAAACATCATTTGATGTCTAGTTCTGATATTGTTTCATTATCAAAGTTTCTCGCAGTTTTAAATGAAAATGAATTATGTTTTTCCACCTTCATATATATATACATTATTTTCAGATATACATTATAAAATCCTGTTTCGAGCAAAATATAAAATTATGATTTACGGAAACAAATACGCTCATTAATTATTTTGACCCGACTCGATGTTAAATTTCCGTTTGTTTCAATAAATGAATAAAAGATTATATCAAACAATGCAATGTGTAATGCAAAATCGAACTTATTTAATTTTTACCAGCAGATTTTTTTTTCAAAATTGTTACCAAACCAAAATTGCATGTTTAAAATATTGAATAAAACCTTATTTTTTTTTTACAAAAAAGGATCTATTGTAGATCTGTTCTAAAAGCTGCCCGCTCAGTCGAGAAAGGTTCAGTTGGATCATTTAAGAAATTAAGAAAAATAAATAGAAACACAGACCATTGGAACTTATTTTTAACTGACAAATGTTAAGGGTTGAAAAGTGATAATAATTATAAACACTTCCTTGCACCCTGTGCAAGTGGCAGGTTTATTGCCATATGGCAATTTCTTCTAACTGACCAGCGTTTACAGACCAGAGAAGCAATATTTGCGTGAGAAATTATTTCCAAAAAATTCTCCTCTGCTGGGGTTCGAACCTAGGATGGAAACACAGAAGTGTTTTATTTTACGAATTAATATACCTCAAAAGCTAAAATGCACTCAGAGATCCATGGAAAGACAAATGATAGGCGTAAGTCTAAGAGACAAAATTAGAAATGAAGAAATCAGACGCCAGACAAAAGTTGTTGATGTCATGGATCGAGTTGCAAAACTTAAATGGCAATGTGCAGGTCATGTTGCCAGACAGGGTACGGACAGATGGGCACCCAGAATTCTAAATTGGAGACCATGGGATATGAAAAGGGGAATAGGCCGGCCCCAGAAAAGGTGGGCCGATGATATTGTCCCTGTCGCTTGAAAAAGATGGGTTCAAAAAGCCCAGAAAAAAGACCAGTGGAAGCTTTTAGAAGAGGCCTACATCCAGCAGTGGAGAGATGGCTAAGAAAGAAGTAGAAGAAGAAGATGCCTCAAAAGATTTTAAATGAATTATACACAAGAATCAATTTAAAAAATATCATTTGTCGTAGAAGATCCAAATAAAATTTAAAAAAGCTATGAGAATATTGATACTTACAAAAACATATGTAAAGAACACCTAACAATTGAAGGAAGTACAAAATAGTCGGATTACATTCCGAATTAATCCTTTCAATCATACCTATTACATAAAAAAACCATCAGTAGAATTCATCAGAGTGTTTACCTCGAATCTACAAAACAATGTTTTATTTTATATGTTCATGTAATCAGCAGTTAGACGGAGAAGGAAACAATTTTCTAGTGTTGTTTGGGATGAAACCATCTGCAATAATCTGTATTGTAATCACTAAACAAATGCTGCCCAGGAAATGAACATACATACCGGAAATGTAATGTAATGTACATACATTAAGCTGAGATCGATCGTACCTCAAATTTAATAATTTACTAAAGTCCTTACTATACTATACCATTGTGAGGTACCTATCTCTTAAACACTTCATCCAAAATAACATTAAATATAATATATTGTGGCGAGGATGTACCTCCCCATCAAGGATGCCATCTCGCTCGGACGAACTCGCTTCTCACGAAGATTGCCGAAGACGACCGAGAGACAGCGCATCGTGTTTCGATCAATCAACGTGGCGAATCATTTGCTCGTCAGCTAGGCGTTCACGCACAGTGTGCATCGTTTTCAAAAAATATATTATTTTATCTCGACCCCAGTATTCGCGGAACCATTACTTACATAAAATTTGTTAACTTTTGTATAACTATTTCATCTGAAAATATAATCAATCTGAGTAAGTTTTCTTTTATTATGAAACATGACATTGGATTATGCTTCAGGAACAGTAATTACATATTATACGCTGACGATATGAAAATCTACAAAACTGTTATAGACATTACTGACTGTGAGGACTTGCAACTTGACCTTGATAGACTAACTTCTTATTGTGTCTCGAATAAGCTGTTACTAAATGTAAAAAAATGTCACTCCATTACACTCTCTAGGAAAAAGAGTACAATACAATACACATACACAATCAATAGGGAGGCGATTGATAAGAAATCAGACTGTAGAGACTTAGGTATACAACTGGACAGTAAACTTTTATTTGACAAACACATTGACACAATTACACTGAAAGCTTATAAAATGTTGGGATTCCTGATGAGAGTATGCAAACCATTCACACAAGTGAAAACATTTATCTTACTATATAACACAATTGTTAGAAGTCAATTGGAACATGCATCAGTCATCTGGAATCCACAATATAATATTTATATTAACAATATAGAACGAATACAACAAATATTTTTGAAACATATGAAGTACAAATTTGGTAATAACTACAAACATGAATTGCAGACTTTACAGACAAGACGAAGGACCTCAGACTTAATGTACCTTTATGACATAATAAACTTCAATATTGCCTGTACAGACCTTCTGAAAATTATTAACTTCAACATACCAAACAGACGAACAAGACACACCTCAACGTTCTTTTTAGACAAAAAAAACACTAATGCCGCTCAAAATTCGCCATTGTACCGATGCCTTACCACGTATAATAATTTGGAAAAGATCAGGTCCGTGGACATATTCTGTATGTCCAGGACTCTTTTCAGGAGCCACGTTAGACAGGAATAATAATTTTTTTTTTTTATTACCAGTAGTGAGTACAATGCACCATGAAATCAAAGGTGGGCTGATTAAGTTACAATTACTTATGTTGCTTACAATTACTTATGTTATATTTGTTTAAAAAAATATTATTGTACGTTGCCCATTTTTTCAAATAAAATAAAAAAAAAAAAAAAAAAAAAAAAAAAAAAAACCTATCATCACTCTATTATTTCAATTCTAAATAAATTTCAAATGATTATAACAAGTGCAATATCTAAAAATAGTTGTATGTGTTTTGGCAGATGATTTGGAACACGTAATTTAACCTCGTAACCTTTTCTGATATCTTATTAATATTCTAATTAAATATAAAACTTCCTCCCAACGCGCATACTGCTAAAATATCATCTATAGGTAGGTACTAATTGATTTTTTTTATATTTTGAATGTGACAAAATCAGGCATTTTAAATACTAGTAAAAAAACTTTTACAGGAAAATACTGCCATTGTCTGATGCATTTTTTAACTGATACGCTTAAACAAATTAATCGTGAATTTGTTCTTATATACATACTTGCTGACCCGGCAAACGTTGTTTTGCCGTATAAATTATTTCTTGTGAATAATTTGGTAATTAAATAAAAAAACTAACTTATTATATGTATGTATGTGGGGATGGGGTCTATGAGTGAAAGAGGAATGGAGCGCTGTGGACGATGACGGCCTATAAAAATAACAAAACGTCCTCCGTGGCTCAGTGGGTTGGGTATCTGACTGCTGATCCAAAGGTCCCGGGTCCGATTCCCGGTGGAGACACAGTTTTTAAAATTGTGTTTTCAGTCTGGATCTGTGAGACAAAAATTTCGTAAGTCTCCAGAATGTGTCAATGTGTTATTGGGTGCGTGTTAATAATTATTTGACATAGCACCTGTTAGTTGCCCGAGAAGCTACATTAAATAAAAACAATATCAATCTCGAAGAGCAGTGTACAATGTTTTTTGTCGGTCCGTCTTTAGCCAAAACAAACAAACTGGATGGTTTGCCCATGCCACGTATAATTGTCCGTGTGAAAAACATGGTGTGCCCAAATCTAAGCCATAAACAGACATCATTTGACCTTGTGACTTATTGATTGTCATTGAGAATGCCAATCTATTTGAAAATTTAGCGCGTTTTACTTCAATTACCACTTCTGTGGTAATCATTGGGATTCGTGACAGCAATACATTTTCACCTCGGAACTTGCCATTCAAAATGCAACTATTCCATCGCCGATATCTAACAATTGTTTTGAGAATGTATCAGCGGATGGATCTTGAAGCATTTGAACGCGCATGTTAACTTTTAGCTGTACCTACTTTTTCAACATTACGCCAAAGTGGCGATGATTTCAAGCAAGCATTGATCTCATCAGCGTACGTTGAGCATAGAATGACGGGAATTGTTGAAAATCACCCGAAAGGAGTAACAGAGAGTCGCCGAATAGTTTGTCGTTGTTTTTTATATCATTCAGTGTCCTGTTCAACGTCTCAAGTGAATTTTTGTGTGCCATAGTGAATTCATCCCAGATGATAGTTCATCCCAGCTGTTCTGCCTCCATCTAATAAAGTTGCTGCAATGCCAGATGATGCAACAGTCAACGTGATGCCATTATTTGATCGTATTTCGGTGAGAATTAGCGAAATGAGAAATGTTTTGCCAGTTTCACCTGGTGAATCCAAAAAAAAGAATCCACCTTTTCCTCCCAAAACTGCCTGCATAATGCGGTCGTAAATGATTCTTTGTTCATCAGTCAGTAGTGAGACATTACTATTAGTCTACCGCATGGGCCATGAATCATGTTTGTTGGAACAATATCTTACAGTGGTTGATCAGTAGACGCATCTGGAATTTCCGCAGAAATTATACTATCAATTTCCTCACTGATAGAATCGATGTAGGTACAAACAATAACAATGGCCGAAAACTGTGTAGAGAGTGAGAGAAAGCTTATTGTGTGAGGGAGATAGGAGACCGTCATATTTCCTGTCCCTACTCCTTGCTGTTTACTGGTTGAGAGCTGACGCCTGTATAACAATCGCACTTTCTGTTTTCACTGGGTTAAATACATAAAATGTCCCCACATATCTGAAAAAAAGATTTCAACCGTTGGCCTCTCATGGACTCCCACTTCGGTCAAGAGAAGAGAGAACCCTTGCCATCCCACCTCATGTTACAGATTATTATTCATCTTCCTTCACTATTCATGCTGCCAGGCTGTGGAACAATTTAACATTTGATATTAGAACTGCCACATCACTTCCAATTTTCAAATCTCGTCTTAAATTCTCACTCTTCTTCTCAATTTCACTTTCCATCCCTTTTGTTCGCTCTTCATCCTCTCCCTTCCCTTTCTGAATTTGTGTAATTTCTCACTTTTTGTTAAGCTGTCTTATACTGGTTGTGTTATTGTGTTATTATGTATATGCCGAAACTATGTTATGTACTTTGATCTCAGATGGTTGACTGGAAGAAATTGCCTCCAGGCAAGAAGTCCGCCATTTTTACTATGTACTTTTATGTATGTACAAAAAAGTGTTGTATAAATAAATAAAAAAATATCGTACGACAATGATAAATCTATTGCGATCTTGCAACGCATCTGTGGATAAAAGTAAAAATAGTAATATCGTTATTAAAATATAGGGGTTAGTGGTAAAAGGGTGTAAATTTAGGGTAATAAGTATTTTTTAATGCCATTTCAGAAAAAAAATTATAAAAAAAAATGTCAAAAAACTAAAAAAAAAAAATCTGGAAAGGGCCACCCTTATCACATAGGGGTATAAAAAATATCCTACAACCTATTCTCAGACCTACCAAATAAACGCAAAAAGAAATCATAAAAATCGGTCAAGCCGTTTCGGAGGAGTTCGATAGCAAACACTGTGACACGAGATTTTTATATATAAGAAGATTTGTACGAAGCTCATATATAATTCACTCGAACCAAATATTTTTAATAGTAGATACGTTACCTATACAGGTGAACTACATTCAAATAAAAAAATTATACTGATTTATTTTTTTTGTATATTTCATTCTTGTTTTTGTGTAGCTTTATAGGTAGTTGTTTTGAAAATTTTGTTGACCTTTTTACACAATCCTTACATGCAAATTATTGGTTTTTCTTTATATAAATGTAAACCTAAGTGATTAAATATTTAGTGTATTATTTAGTAGGTATGAAATGTTTTAGTGAATGTAGCAATATAAAATAGATGCTCTCCCCCTTTTAACACGAGATTTTATCTCAATTTTAAAGGGTTATTATGAAACATATCATGGAACTTTATACCTTGTTAATTGTATTTTATATGTAAATTTGTATTGTTCAATTAATAAAAAAAAAACTGTTATTGAACACGTCTTTTATGGTCTTTGGTAAATGACGTACCTGCTTTTTTCTTATAATTAACTCTATTAGATATTTAAAGTGCAGTGTTTGCATGGTTTTAGAATTCTCCGGACTTTTCTTATGCTTTTTATGTTTTCTTTCAGAGTTTTGCAAGGGGCAGTTATAAGTCCCCATTACCAGAATTGGTGGTGGTGGAGGTCTTTTGTAATAAAAAATTGCTGTGAAAAATATGTAGGTATCCATATGTACTCGAAATTAATTTTTGAATTAAATACATAATTGAATCTCGACACAATCGAATAATGAAATATTGCAGATACTGATTATATTTATATTGATTTATTTAGACACTAACTTTCTTACGCCTTGTTTAAAGTGGAAAGTTAATAATCAAAATCAAATTGCTTGAGAAATGAGTTTTTGTTTTTGAATTTTATTCATGAAAATATTTATTTCTTAAAAAAAATATTTTTTTATCATCATTTATTGGTTTATCTATTACAATTAACCGTCATTCGCACTAAGCAAATCCATTGTGAACCAAGGCTTAGACAAATACTACAATGATAACAGTTAGTTTTTCTCACCTGGAAATCATTAACCCGACATTGCATAATACATGGAAATAAAATGTATTCCCTTTGTTATTATTTTTATCTTCAATCATTTCCAATTAGGATGTGAACAATTTAGAGAAATGTGATAAACAAAGCAAGCTCTTGAATCGTTGGAGCGTTGATGGATCACTTTGAAGTCCATTCTGTCACTTATACTGTGAAATACGAACAGCGCTTGTGATACTAATGGCCGAGTACAGGCAATTATCCGTACTGACACCGAATTTACATCTCCAATGTTGATAATAGACAAAGCACATTTGTTTTAGAATAACAAAAATAAACAAGATTGTTGACAATTCATCGTGCACTTTCAATTTTACAAAAGTTTTACAAAGATCACACCGTAAACACATTTTAGCTTTACTTATTTGCTTCACTTTTTATTCAGTGCTAAAAAATCTGTTCTTGTTTGTCTGCATTATATAATGTATTTTTTTATTATCTTGCCACTTGCACAGGATTCCAAAAAAAGCTTTATATTTTTAGTTTATTTCGATAATATTTATTGCTTTTCGGGCAACTAACAGGTACAATCTCTTTTTTTCAACATACTTTAAATAATAAGTTGACATATTTTGGATACGTTAAGTATTAAGACTTACAAATTCTGAATGAAAACACAATAGTATACTCTGTGTCCACCTGGAATTAAATCCGAAGCCTTTGTCTTAATAGTCAGATAAAAAATTAATAGATTGACGAAGGTCAACACTAATTCGAATCAAAATTAATGATTTTAAATATATGAATGAAAATTACTTATTGGTCCCTAAAATATTTCATGAATATATCAACTTGACACGGAATGATATAATTCTGGAATAATTTTAACCTTTTCGATCAAAATAGCCTATGTACCTACGCCAATTTTAGGCGATTTTTATGACTATAATTTTACGGTTCATAATTTTTTATGATAATATTTACTTTTTAACTGTGACGAATAAACTAAAAACTTATTTTATAACAAATTAATGTTTTCAGATATAAAATTTCCTGTATAAATTTATGTATTCCTACATTATTTTGCTTTTTTTATTAATAATATGACAAACTGTCGTTTTTTATTACATATAATTTAATTAAAAATAAAAAAAACTAATTTGTAATAAATATAAATCGGTTATAAGACGCTGATCTCAATTCCCACTCGCAAAACGTGGTAGTTGTAGTAGTAAATACAAATTGAAAGTTCATAATTAGATTGCTGGATAAATTTTTGTGTAGATATTTTAAATCTAAAGGCAATATTTCACATAATTTCAGTTGGTACCTAGTTATAAATCACTTCAAAATACCTGGGGTCAGATTATTACTAACAGCCAGATTTGTTTTAAATTTTCGTTGATGGCTGATCTCTTTCGTGGTCGTTCAAATAATTAATTTTCGTATAAGAATTCAATACCTGATAATGGCGAGATTTTGAATTGGTGATTTTTTCATAAACACATGAGTCCACTTTTATTCATAACTATACATAGAACAATCCTTGACCAGTTTTTGAAGCATGAAAATAAAGATAAACCGCGACACACGCATCACACTATGTATGTAGATTTAAATTTAACGACGGATATGTAGTTCTCAAATGTAATAATAAATACGATAAGAGAACGTTAGAGCATAATGTACCTAAATTGTTCAACATGATGCCGGAATCTATAAAGAAATGCAAAAGCAAAAATAGTGTAAAAGACTTATCAAGGACTGGTTATTGAGGTGCGGCTTTATATATGTAATAATGAACAGATCACTCACAATTTTGTTTAATATACATATGTTCCATAATATGCTATTTTTTTTTCTCATAATATACTCTTTTTTATATAGAATAATAAATAGATAAGTTTTGGACCAAGGTAAGGAGTGTATGTTTGGGCGACGATCTTTGTTTTTTTTACTATAATGTTGGTTGTTGTTATTAAAGTATATGGGAGGCGTGTAAAAACCTCCTCGCGGTACTGTTGGTAACAGAAATATCCTGGACAATCTTTCCAAGACAGCAGCAATAGTCAAATATAAGGACTCAAAAACAAGGCAATATGAACCAAAACACATATCTTACAATAAGGTTCTTTTCAAGGCCACCCCCTTCACTATTATATCAATCAACATAAACAGAAGGTTAATCGACGAGCAAGGAAATAATTCATAGTAAATATTTTAAAATGACTAAATGTGACACACAATATACGACCTCATATAGAGGAAATGAAACTGGTCAAAGGTCACACGAGAAATATGGTAGCGCGATCTACGTGAAAGACAACTTACATAGAATTAACAAGTGGAGCCCTCATTGAACTCTACATTTTCGAAATCCTAATGGTCGAATTCTATATTCTCAATAACATCTTACTATAAACCAGCAAATGAAAAATTTCGCTTTGCAGAACCACCAAACTTTTCTAAACTCATATAATTCATAGTTGGCACATCTAACACATCTAAAATGGTTTTGAACAAAATAATATGATATCCTGAGCTGCTTTCGTAGATCTTACAGCACCTTACGATAATGTGTATCATCAAACACTAAATAAAAAAATATATACCATCACGAGAGTCCACACCTTCACAAATATGATTTCTAATATGTTGCAAAACCGTAGATTCTTCGTTCACTTCCAAAGAAAGAAAAGCAGATGGCGCACACAGAGAAACGAATTTCCACAAGGAAATGTCTTGGCACCGATGTTGTTCAACATCTATACTAACGAACAACCACTCCCAACTGGAACAAAATATCATATGTACACAGATGATCTTGAATTCATCGCCCAAGTACCAACCTTTGAAGAAGCGGAAAACAATTTGACCTACGGCCTTTAGTCGATGTCTCAATACTATGAACTGAACCAACTACAACCTTACCCCAAATATCTTTCTTCCACTTAAAAAACAGAGATTCCAAAATAACGCCCTCCATAAACTGGGTAAACAAAAAGCTAAACCCATGTAGGTACTTATCCCATATATCTTGGAGTCGCACTGAACAGAACTCTCTCCTTCAGAACCCATTGCATTAACACAAAAAAAGGTGCCTACGATAAATAACCTCTTACGCAAACTAGCCAACTCAGATTTATCACTGAAAATGCACTTTCTCATAAAATATTTTTATTAACTTTAGTAAAAATATTTCCCAGTCACGTTTCAGTAATGCCGACGGAACGTGTTGATAAAGAATGGATGTCCTCGGTTCTGTAAAATAAGACTTCAGCTTTATGAAAATAAAAGTTTTCGAGTCACTGAGGTGGAAAGTAATGCAGACATTGTATACTTTCATAGACTATAAATTTTTCAGAAGTGAATCGATACTTTAACATCCATCCTGACTTCTTCTTTTTCCTTCAGCTTCTCTCTATTGCAGGATGTAGGCCTCTTTCAAGTACTTCCATTCGTCTTTTTAGACCCCATCTCCGTCCAGCGAAGAGAACAATATCATCGACCGACTTTTTCTGAAAAATAACTTAATTCGTTTTATAACTTTTAATTACGATTTAGAGATTAAATTTTATATTTCTTTTTGAGTTTTAACAAGTAGGTATATACTTACTTAGTTAACGTGTCCGGACATACATATCAGTTTATTTTCACGGAAGTAACTTTGTGGCATCATTATAATTTTTATTTTATAATATAATTAATAACTTAGTATACACCACTTTTGAGCACAAATAACTGTCGACTGGTTTCAATAACAATGTTCTCATCTTCAGGATGACTTACGTACTAGTCATCCTGAGTACGTAAGTCATCCTGAAGATAAGAACATTGTTCTCGAAACCGGTCGACAGTTATTTGTGCTCATAAGTGGTGTATACTAAGTTATTATTTATATTATAAAATAAAAATTCATATTATGTTTTTAGTAAGTATACAGATACAAAAATATGTATTTTTATCAACAACATTATCACTATGACAAATTTTATTATTTTGCTAATAAAAGAATTATAAAAATCTGATAAATGAGCATGTCTTAGAACCAAAAAAATACCTTATCCGTGAATTTTTAAGGACCACGTTTAAGGCTTTTAGCTCTGTAAAGTGTCGTACTTAGCTCATATTGAGAGGTGAAAATATATCATTTTTAAGCTTATCATGAAGGGGACGATCAAGGGTCGTAGAGGAGTCGGAAGAAGACAACTTTCCTAGATTCGAAATATCCGGGAATGGACAGAATATGAGTATAAGTGTGGAGGAGCTGTTTCGCCCGCCCAGGACAGGGAGGCTTTCTCTATGGTGGTCGTCAACGTTGGGGGGACCTGACATGACACGAGAAGAAGAAAAATAACGTTTTATGATTATTTATTTTTCTTTATATATTTTATAATTCTCTTAGATTTTAACAACAAACAAATTGCAATAAATTTCGAAGTTAGGAGTACAAATATAATGGAGCTATCGAAAGTCAGTTAAAAGTGAAATGAAAATATAATATATGAAAACATTTACATCAAAAAATGCCACATAAATAAATGGAATTGTACATTTATGAAAAAACACTTTGTATGGAAATGCGTGTCGTACAAAACACGAATGTATAAAGAAAATTAAACTTGTGTTTCCATAATCGTAGAGAATTTATTCTTTTGATAGTCTCGGTCTTTGAAATTCGTTTGTTTCATTTTCCGCATCAGAGAGGCGATTACAAAGTACCAACAAGGTGCCGATAACCTACCTACAACAAGCCCACCGTTTTAGTTAAAATATACACAAAAATACTCATTCTCTATCTCTCACAAACATTCCTGTTAATTAAAAACACTAGAACACGAAAAAATAATCCGAGAGAGTAAATTGTGCTCACAGCAGAATAGTTTTTAGCCAGCACGTTAGTTTGTTGAACATACAGAGAAAACTAACTTACCTACATGATCTTCTTAAATTATATAATCCATTTTAAGTACCATATTATTGAAAACTTAATTTTGAAACATCATACTTCTTAACTACAACTTGTTCTATTTAAACTTTAAATCTTGTAGATTCTGCACTCAAAAGTATCAAAGGAACATATGTAATGTTAAGAACACTGGAAAACTTTTGATACTTACCGAAAACAATAACGATTGTTGTGTTTTTTAATTAGTTATCAAATATTTGTATTTTTTATAAATCTATTAAATATAAAGCAATTTTGTATTTTATATAATATGTTATTTCATAGAATATACACCCATGACATAAAACAAACATAAAGCTATTGATTATATCAAAAACAGATTTTTTAACACAACCTTAAATAATGAGACATTGGAATAAAGACAAACCGTTTCTGACCAAATGACGTTATAAAAAAATCTAAATAATAAAATTAACTCACCTGATATACTACAAATATACCAAAATTATCAAAGCGCAAGTTCTTGCGTTTTCTTAATTATAAAATGGGTCGCTCCATAGAAAATATAGATTATCCTAACTTGATGCGTGGCTTTCGACTGCACTCCTTGGCCGATCGAAGAAGATTACTTGATTTCTCATTTTTATATAAGTTAGTCAACGGAGAAATGGACTGCATCTAACTTGTGAGTGCGGTTAAATTCCACGTCCAGAATAGATGGACAAGGCAGTCGGTGATGTTTCATGAGGTAGCAGCTTCCACGCAATATTTTTTTAACTCACCAATACCGCAATTACATAGGATTGGTAATGAACTATGTGATGATGCAGATATTTTCGGAGATAGTTTGCCGGTCTTTAAAAAAAATTAAGGATCTTTTATATCGATATAGCAGTCAACTTTTATAGCTGCAATTGATCTTTAACACATTCGAATTTTTTCCCCTCTTATCATTATTATTATTATTTCTAATTCTCTGATTCTTTTTTGTCTATTTTAATCTTAACCAGTGTTTTTATCTAAATCCCTATATTTATATTTTATCTGAATCTATATTTTATGTTTTTATATTTCATCAATGTCTATATTTTTATTTGTTTCTATATTTCATCTTTGTGTGTAATTAATTATTGTAAATGTATATAGCAACAAGTAGGTAAATGGCTTATGCCGTATATTTTGTAAGTAAATAAATAAATAAATAAAATTAACTCGCATAATATATAACCAAGCTCACATTGACAGCTCTATGTCACGATTTTTCTGAAATTTCAGCGTTATTTTAGCATCTAGTATCTAGTATTTCAATTGAAAAAAAATATCAAATACATATTTGCCAAAGTCGTTTAAATCATCATCCATCGAAACTCGCGATAAACCTACCCTTTTTGACAGTTCGCAAATGTGTTTTGGGTGTTACACTAGATAGAGGCCTAACTTTCCAATACCATGTTCGTGCTGTATCCGACAGTGCAAAAATAGCCTTCCAAAAGATTTCACGTCTTGCTCGAGCTAGTTGGGGCCTTAAATTTCCAGTAGCAAGACTGTTTTACAACGCTACCTTTCTGAGTATTATGTGTTATGCCGCTCCTTGTTGGGCTCATCGTTGTGAAACCCAATACATTAGACGTCTGCTGCTTTCTGGACAGCGCTTCGCTCTAATAGCTTTAGCAAAGGCTTACAGAACCTGCGCTACCGACACACTTTCTATTCTCACAGGTATGGCTCCCCTTGATCTGGAAACACAGCGACGAGCTTCAATACACAACCTGTATAGAGGCCGAAGCTCAATTTTGGGTGGTGTTTCTCTCCCACCTGTAAATTTACCCACAGTTCGTGGAGAGATCGAGAACTTGGCCCGGAGTTCTCTTTTAGATGCTTGGCAACGTCGCTGGTCCTCTTCTTCCGTGGGCAGACTGACATTTTTATTTCTTCCCGATGTGAGGACTCGAATTTTTTCCTCGTGGATTGTTCCCGATTATTGGACCACGCAATTCCTTACTGGACACGGCAGTTTCAAAAGCTATCTCTTTCGTTTTCACTTATCCGATTCGTCCTCATGTCAGCTTTGTGATAACCCTGAACAGACTTCTGAGCATATCCTATGGGAATGCACTAACTTCTCCGTGTCAACTTACCGACGAGAACTCTACGACGATGTCCGTGGGAATTTCTTTGGACCCATTGGACATGCGGACCTTGTAGCCACGAAGAGCAATTTTAGGGCTTTCAAGACTTTCTGTCTTAAATTCGGTGCACTATTATCTTCACTATCACTGAGCAGTGAGCCAGTTGTTTCAACATGATTAGCTCTCTTTGGCACATTAAGTGCAGTGTCTGCAAGGTTTTAGAGTTCTCCGGACTCTTCAAATGTTCTTTATGTGTTCTTTCAGAGTTTTGCAAGGGGCCGTTATTAGTCCCCATAAGCAGAACGGGTGGTGGTGGGGGAAGAACAGTTCGCAAATGTTAGTTTACGCCAACACGCATGCGCCTACTTAGATATGTCTTTGCAATGCAATTATCATACAAAAACCTCGTAGCATCCTTAAGTTAAGAAGCCACGTGATCTCCTAAACTTAGTGAGCGACTATGCAATGAAAACATAATTATTATTTATAATTTAGTATTTATTTATTTATTTGGCAACGATACATTATTACATTATACATAATACAGCGTTAAGTAGGTACCTATAACAAAATAATTTCAAGATTAGGTCGGACTCTGCATTCGGATCTTAGTGAAACATTATATTACTAGTTGCATGTAACACATGAGATCCAACTGTCGATAGTGATAGTATGTACAGTTGAAGAATAAGTACCAAACTATAAACCCATAAATACAAATTATTTAATATTTTAAGATATTTGGTTTTCTATACAACACATGTACCAAGGTATGTATGTCAAGATAGGATAGTATGGAGGTCAGTCCTTTGATCCTACCCAGAATATGAAAACAGCATGATGGTATATATGTATGTTTGGAGATTATATCAAACTATTAAGTCTTCTGAGATTATTGTGTGTAGCTATTGCCATACAAATTGTATGAAGCAATGTCGTCACTAAATTCAATTTTTATAAAAATTGTTAAAAAAAATTTGAGATGTGCTAATACAATGGTGATATTTTTTATAGAAAATTAAATTATCTAGTTGGGGTGTTTCGGCTTTTTTCGATATTTTTTAAAAAAATGGAAATATAGGCAGTTAAACTCAAAAATTTATCATAAAAAAAATATTTTTCTTAATAAAAAATGTTTTAGAAACCCTGGAATTTTTTTAAAAAACTAATTTCATATTTTGTGTTTGTCTATGTTTATACCAATTTTCAGCGTTCTAGCTTTTACTGTTTCTGAGATATATGGAAAAATAAATCAAAATTTCAAAAGTTGATAACCCCTGATTGAAACAAAAATTCACAATTCTGAGTATAGGCTTGTAATTTTTTATATATTTTAAAATTTTGGGCTCTGTAAATTAAGCGGATCAAAAGTTATAAGGGGGGGACAGACAGACACACACACAGACACACAGACACACACACACACAAAACTCACATAAAATGTTCTACTCCGAATTCTGAGTAAATCCATGTATGGGAACATATATGCTGCGAGGCCTCTAGTTGGTGCTAGCATGCAAAAAGTCCACTACACCATACAAAATTTTCCTTCGTACACGCATCTTGGCTTAATAATGTCGATTCATTAAGAGAATTGAATTCTTATGAACGAATCGACAGTTGGATACTTGGCTTATTTTTTACCTATTAATAAAAAACACTTTTTTGCACCCCGCGCAAGTGGCGAGTTTATTGCCATATGGCAATTTCTTCCAACTAACCAGTGTTTCCAGCCCAGAAAATCAATATGAGCGTGAGAAATTAATTTAAATAATCTCTCCTCTGCTGGGGATCGACCCCAGGACGCCCGCACAGAAACCAAACGGCTTACCAACTGTGCCACGGCGGTCGGTTTAATTCGGTGTATTCAATTGCATAACTATCTTATGTTACATATTTATAAAACAAACTGTTTTGTTTCCAAATAAAATAAAATATATTAGAAGTTAACTGTATATTAAACAGTGTGATTTTTTTAAAGAAAGAATGAAAATTTCTTTAAAACAATTACATATATGTACATCCTCATACATTCCCTAAACTAAGCATAAATTCTTGTGCTATATATAAGTAAATGAAATCGGTTGTAGCAGGATTCGAACTCGCGACCACTGGTTTACTAACCCAGCGCGCTAACCGCTCTACCACCGCCCATCTAAATTATAATTATACTAAACTTTTCTTAAAAATTGAAATAAGGTATTCACAAGAATAAAAATAACAAGCTGTGCATTATTTTTAAATTAGAATGAATGTTCACGTGTATCCAAAGTTAACTTCAAAATGACTAAAGTGTATCTTTAATTTGTTTCACCCGACTGCGAGACATAATATATTATTAACTTTATTTCCATATTTCATCAATCTCTCCTTTAATAACTATCATCTTTGATGTATTATCCCATTCGACTGTGCAATTTGGCAAACTTTTCGCTGCATTGCTGATTTTTTCCGCGACACAGAAGCAGCTGTTGTTTGAAGCCAACTTACCTACTCTTTGCCTGAGATTTTTACTTCTCTTCCTAGTGTCGGTTACGACAAAACTTTTCATCTTTCCCAGAAATATTTAATATCCTCTCCGCTAAGTGCTCCATCATATAAAGTCACTTTAAGCCTGACGTATTTTTAAATATTAATCTTCTTTGTGAAACTTGTATTTCACCCTTCTCTTTCTCTGACAGATGACAATAAAACAATACAAAAAAAAAAACTTTGAAAAACACTTATCACTATGGTATCGTGACAACTTTATAGATATTCACAGGAAACTTTTCAAATAATATTATCACCAAAATGTCAAGGGAATTTGAAAAAAATAAAATAATATACAAATCAAACCGAGAAATTACACTTTTTTTACTTCAAACTCTCCGCGAATATCATGTGGAGAGTGGTAACTGAAGGTATTTTGATTTATTTTATTTTGTTTATCAAGGAATACAAACAGTTATAGAATATAAATGTGTATAACTCATAACAATATATTAAGTCAACCTTACAGTATTCACAATGTAGTTTGCAGAGTAACATAATAAAAATAAAAGGCCATAAATAATAAAAACATGTAAAGAAGTAATAAAAAAATAACATTAAGGAAATGAAAAAGTTAAGAAATTGATTATACAAAAACATTAGGAGGCAAAAAAAACAATAATTACCTATATAAAAACATAAGAATTAAGAAGCCATAATTCAGAAGTACAAGTGGTGTATAAGTATCATGTCATCGCGTGTTGTTTAGTTTCTTATTTGTTGTTTATTATTTAGTTTATTGTGTAGACAAGATGCAGATATATTACATATGTTGATATGTTATAAAAAATATAAAAATACTTGGTAATTGTTCTATTGTGTTTATTTGATTATTGACGCGTTTCGTGCAAAGCACATCGTCAGAATAATTATTCTGACGATGTGCTTTGCACGAAACGCGTCAATAATCAAATAAACACAATAGAACAATTACCAAGTATTTTTATATTTTTTATAACATATCAACGTACAATGGAGTTCTATCAAGAATTGTCGATCGACAAACTAAACTTAGTATTACATATGTGTATTCATATCACTTCATATCATAATACATCAATGTTAGCCAACCCAGTTCTCTTGGTTCGGCTTCAGACGTGTAATAATAGATATAAAATTTACTCACTCTAATAAAAAAACTCCTTAATCAATACATTTAAATTCTGTAATTTTGCAGAATGGAGATGTCTTGGATGCGTAACATCGGGTTAGGGACAGACAGGAATAAGACGAGTGGAGGATCTGTTTAATTTTATTATCCCCGGGCAGCACAGGACAGCAAAGTCTTCCCGGCTCTTCCCGAGGAGACTGACCTGAACAAAGACTAAAGTCCGAATGCAGAGTCCTACCTAAATACTAAATTCTAAATACTAACCATGTTTTCATTGCACAGTCGCTTCCTTAAATTAGGAGATCACGTGGCTTCTTAACTGGAGGATGCTACGAAGTTTTTGTATGAAAATTGCATTGAAAATTGTCAAAAGGTAAGGTTGATCGCGAGGAACTTTACGAGTGGTTTAATACTAAAATACGAGATGTTTTCGATGGATGATGATTATAACGACTTCGACAAATATGTATTTGGTAATTTTGTCAAATCAAATACCAAACAGAATATTCAGCGATCCATACGAGATGCCGAAAATTAGCTGGAATTTCAGAAAAATCGTGACATCGAGCTGTCAGTGTGAAGTTTGTTACATATGTTTGTGTTGTTATAGCAAAAAAAAAAACATTTTAAACGTCAGTCTAAGCCCATAGAAAGCTATTTATCTCTTTTCTACATACACAATAATGTGAAATTCTACGCCATCGACCTTAAGTTTGGCGTAGTATTTAGTATTTAGTTAGTGATGTCTCTGCAACTCAATTGCTAACTTAAGAATACTAAATACTCCAATAAGGTTAGGAGTTAGTATTAAGATACCTAGGACTAAGATACCTCACTGACTGAGCCACGCAGGTCTAAACTTAATAATTGCTTGTTTTGGTAATTATTTTATGATACTTGTCGGGCAATATACGTAATAAAATAATTAAACAATAAGTATAGTGTGTGTGAAAATATAAATTTGTAACTCACCCATTAGTTAACATAATTCTAGCTTGTGAAAAATCCGTTAATTAAACCAGGAACCTGCGGCTTAAACGTCATATCCAACTGAGACATCAAAGCCTTTAAATACGAGTAGGTACTCACTCAGTCAACAAAAACTTGATTTTCGTTGAAATATTTTTTAATTTTTTTTTTATTTTTTGGTATATACGAAAACGTAATTGTAATATATGAAAAACCTAATAAATAATAATAATAAATTTGGATAATTTATATAGCACCGTTTTTGTGAATATCTCACCTCAAGGGCGCTGAAAAATTGATAACGTTGTATCATTTTGGCTCTGGTAAGATTTGCGAAAAAGGTGCGTTTTGTGTTTTTTTCTGAACGAAGATATGTTTTCGTTTTGTCTGAGGGTGTGTGGGAGCTTATTCCATGCATTTGGTCCTGCCACAGCAAATGCACGATCACCGAAATTAGTTGTGTGCACCCTGTTTATTTCAACTAATTTCCCAACCATAGATGACTAATATGTAGGATTGAAATTCCTATAAATGAAGTACATGCCCGATTATTATTTCGAAGTTCTTTATAACATTTTTAACGTAGATATAAAAAATAAGCAACTTCTAAAATATAATTTACCTACCAATCTTTTTTTTCCTACGCCTTAAAATATTTTGAACAATTTGTACACCATATTTCATGAGTCGTTAACAAAAAATACGCGGTTATTTTGCATATTATTAAGGGTTAATACAATGTGTTTATGGCTTTATTGTGTACTTTATAAAAGTATGTGGTGAAAATGGCTGGGTACGTATATTTAAACTTTACGCATACTTAAACTACAACATGCGAGGCATTTGTATATTTTCCTTGAATTGTTTAAGTGTCAGTTAACTATAATAAATATTAAATCATTTTAAAGCGTTTTAAGAATTCAGTCATAGAAACGGTGCCCAATCATCGGGTAAATTATATTGAAATTAATATTTTTGGAGACCTTGGACTTTTTTACATAAAAAATAATAAGCATGCATGGATGAGGCTATAAATGTGGAAATGGAAATGTATCATCTATCCCAATAACTGGAACATGAAGTGTTTCAATAAGGGTTGCCCAACAACGATCCAAATGGATAGACCATAACATCAGGTATCCGGGTCTGCTCGTTACTATCGCCGAAGGAATGATGGAAGATGAAAACCATTGAGGTCGCCCTAGAGATAGTTATATGGGCCAGATGATCAGTGATGTGCGCTGTAGCAGCTACCAAGATATGGCTGGCAGGTGATAGACATAAGTTTAGAGATCGAGTGCTTGGTACAAACCGTGTGATCATGAAGAAAAACTGTTTACATAAATGAAATCAGGCGATGTGTATATTATATTCACATTGCTATTCTTACACATGAGATTGATAATCTCACTACTATTAGTGTTTTGCATTTTTTGTTGCTCACGGGTGGTGGTGGTGGAAGTGAATAAAATCAGTCTTGAATGTAAGTTTTGAACCCGGGTGTACCTATTGGACTGCAACTCTAATACACGAACCACTCTGGCACCAACCCATCTACAAAATCTATTGAAATTATTTCAGACCAATAAATAATATTTGAGTCTGCTGATTTATTAGAGTAAATAACTATGTACAATAAATAACGTAGATTGTGAGTATTCAAACCACTGTTTTACCATGTTATCTAATAGCCTGTAATAGACTCTCATAGTTTCATTGTTCAGAGCCATCTTAGTTTGTTTTCTACATAAGTAGTTGGTTACACATTGCTTCTTGTAAGCTCCGATTCAAGGAAATGAAGCGCCCTTAATTAATCTGGGAAGTGACAGAGCATGTTCTTGGATTTTGGGTGTACTATAAATTAATAATATTTTTAATCATTCTGTGAATTAGCCCCTGAATGATTGGTTTACATTTTATCAGGGTATCAGAAGTGTACAGGTCCTGCAATCTATTAAAAATAACGGTGGCAGATTAACAGATGAAACTTTTTCTTCCCTTTATAGATCTTGAGAATTTGCTCATCTCGCTGTATTCGTCTCCTGAGAGATCGACGGTCTGCTGTCTGTTCTTCTTTTCGGGAATCTGCCAGGGGATCTTCTTCCTTCGGGGTACCCAAAAAGCATGATACGCGGAAACCCGCTTTCAGGCATTCTATTCACATGCTCATTCCAACAACGTCTTCGCTATTTTCTCCTTGTGGTCTAAAATATAATTTGATATTTCATTATAGATGAACTTGACACGCTGCATTATAGTTTAAAAACTCACAGTATAAAAATACTCTCGACACAAAAAAATATTTACGTAATATTCTATATTAGGTACGATGCTTAATATTACAATTGAGTAATTGCAAAAACTAATGCATAGTAGTGAAGAAAAAAACGTTAAATTTACCAGGATTCAAGGAAGATGCACACATGTGTAAACGTGGATATTTAATTCCCTGTGGGTAGATGTCATGTGAATTTGCCCATCCAGTGCATTAGCAGTGGGACGCTTCTGCTTAGAAAGCAATAGGTCACGCGACGACTATCCTTTGGCATATTTATTACTGTAGAATATAGGATGTTCCTATAAGGAGTATAAAGGCTAGATACATGCAGAGTAGGTATTTATACTCCGCAGCAGAACACACCACACATGTAGGTTCGTATAGATCCAAACACTGTTTCCAAGCTGTGAATAATTTAGCAACTATCGATGTTTCTCTCTGCAATAAAATACACGGCGAATTCAGTCCATTTCCGGTAGTCGTAACTTCAATCACACACGTGTTTATAATGGCATGGCTGCTGACTGTTATAGGGTTGCTTTGTCGACATTCTCTCATTTCGGATTAGTTATACCTACCTAATATCCGCGCACATGTCTTCCCTAAACCAATATCTCTTGTTTCTGACTCGCATTGTTCAATAGGAACCAAGAACTCTCACAGAACGAGAAAAAATTAAATGGATACTTACGTAATTACAAGAGACACGAGAAAAAATATAGTTATTTGTGAAAATTTTAAATATTTGTCAGTCTTCTAGGCTCAGTTATCTACATCATATATCTCTGAATCCTTAGCGAAAATTCCCGGATTCGAATAGGTACTGTAAGTCTCCAGTCTCCTTAATGTGTCAATATGTCAGCAGTTTTCAATATGATTGACACGGCTTCCAAACTGTAGAATTCCATAATAACTATGATAAAAATGTGAACACATATATGCCACAACGAATTTATTTAACTACTGACGACCGTTTCGGCTTACAAGGCCATAATCAACTGGTTGATGAGTTGAACCGAAACGGTTGTCGGAAGTCAAATAAATTCGTTTTGGAATATATATTATGTGTTCATATTTATCATAGTGTCAACATATTTTTGGATGCGTATCAAATTTTTATGTGAAATAAAAGGATTTCTTAATTGTCACCTCTTATAACGTGGCCATGAAAATGAAGTTAATGGTAATGAAGAGTTTCTTGCATTATGTAAATCTCAATGTACGTGATCATGAGAATCCACATTACAAACGTGACAAAGATTTCTAAATAATCAAAGATACCTAGATAATTCAAAGATATACAGGAATTATATAAAAATAAATTACCGGAACGTTATTCCTATAGCCGAAGAATGGAATGTGAACAAATATAATAAAAGAATATTTTTGTGAGTTTTCTATACGACGCAAGCCCTCTGTCGCCGATTTCTTCTTCTTAATCGTGCTCTTCGTTCCTAAGTGTGGTCTCCATTGTCCATCTTAGAAAGCTATTGCTGCCACCTCGACAAAACTACTCCAGACGCTTCTGTCCTGTGATTTTCTTAGGGACGAAGCTACTGAGATACCTGTTATTCTTTTTACATTCTTTCCACTTTACGTTCAACCTCTAATTGTTCACGTCCCCATCTCGCTACTTACTGATCAAAGTACTAAAGAATCATCTGGTGTTAGTCACCAATGAAATTAGTCAATTATGGAATACAAAAAAAAACACGTTTTATTTCATAAAAAAGGAAACATTGTTTTGCATCATTAGTGAAATTTGATATGTTTTTTACATCACGTTTTCAATATATTGACGTTATGAACCAACGAATTCCATGAAAAAAAATGCGAAACGCAAATATTTATTTACTCAACATTTAATAAAAACAGAGGCCATTTTAATGTTAAAGTTTACATAATCATTGTTTGTATTAAAAGCAATACCAATTGAAAAATTTACCCAAAACGTATCGATTGGTGTATGAAATTACACCCAGACCCGTTTAGTCCGACATCGAAATGAAAAAGTTGCAAATTTTACCGTTAGATGCAACCGTATTATATAGAATATACCTGCTGACCGCTGTGAAAATGATCGTTTGCCGATAGTGCTGAAGTCGGAAAACATTTCAATTTAGTCCATTTATGGCCAATATTTTCGTCCACTATGTACAACATCGAAAACGGTTTTACTTCCGTTTGAAATAAATATTGATAAAAACAACGATTTTGTTGTGACAACTCTTTTATTGTTATTTTATATTTATGACCAGTGTATTCCGTCCACAACGCTAAAGCTACCACCACCTTTCATTCCGTTGCCGTATCGTTGCTTTCTCAATAACTTACAACAAGTATCATAATGGCGATTTCTAGTAACTTTAACATAATATCAATTTGCTTCAATCTGGAGACGTATGATTATATGTAAGTAAATCGTATCAATAATCCAGACTTAAAACAGTGTAAATTACACACGCATCTTAAATAATTAAATTTATATAGAATTGAATCAGACGAGAATGCAAGATTGAAAGAGATATTGTGAGAAGAATGAAAATAAATACACTACGATGGTTCGGACATGTAGAGAGATTGAAAGATGAACGCCTGACAAAAAAAGTATACAAGGCTGAAAAGAGTGGAATGAGGGGTCGTGGCAGCCCGAGAAAGAGTTGGCATGATCATATAAATGAGATTTTGAAAGATGGTAATATACGAAGTAAGAATAATAGGAGAGCATGTATGACGCGATACATGGATGTAAATGAGGCAATACATGTATGTCAAAATAGAGATGTCTGGTGTTCGGTCTGGTGTTGATAGTCCAGCGGTAAGGTCGTCGCCTCACATGCGTGAGGTCGACGGTTCGAATCCGGGCGGGGCACGCACCTCTGGATTTTTAAAAAATCTATGTGCGGATTTATATCACTAGCTATGTGGTACCCATGATCCAATTTGTCTGGTTCCCCTTTCTATAGGTTACGAAGGTCAGATGGCAGTCGCTTCAATGTAATAACCAGACTCGCCAATTCCTGGATTATGGTCAAAGCGTACCCCGATAGAAACGGGACAAAAGCGGTAAGGGTAAAGAATCGCAAGTTATAACGTTTTCGAAATTAAAAGTTAAGTAAATAAAGTTTTCATTTATTTTATTTAAAAAAAGTTTGTCACGAAAAATTAACGTCTATTAAACTATTCATCTCCGTAGTTTACAAAATTAAGTAGTTCATATTGTTAAACATTTTAGATAAAAGAGTAAGATTTATCATGAGACGATAATTTTGTAGATTTTAAATGATCGGGAGTAGGTACCTATTTTTTAGGTATGTAGGTATTTATACAAATAAAAATATTATCAAACAAATGTGACTTTTTATCATTTCTGTTAGATGTGAAAAAAAGCGTTGAATCTGTTAAAAAGACAAGATAACATTATTTTATAAATTAAAATGTAAGTCACGTTGTGTATTATCAGGGGGAAAACTGACAAGTGACCTTCTGCTTACCCGTGTTATATTTTAATGTAAGTCTTATGGCGCCCAGATTATTTTTTTCACTTTTATTCCAGCGAAATTCCTGGTGTATTATTATTTTCTTCGGATGACACTGACATTTCATTTTGTGTGCTTTGTGACATGCAATTAAATATTCACCCGATCTCTAAGAATTATTTTTTTTATAATAACTATACATACTTTCAATTATAACTCAAATCCGTACCATATTTTAATAACGAATGATATTTATTTATCCAAGGCTTAAAATGCCTTTCAACTAATTTCTTGAAGTGTGCAATTACATATTTCCTGTTCTTAAGTAGGTACTACAGTACATATTAGAAGGAATGTGTGATCTTTGTGATGTTTTTAGTAAGAAAATTTAAATTACGCAAATCCCAAGGCAGCCATAGGACATTTCATAATATCCTCACTATTCCTTTGTAGTGATAAAATATTCACTGACTTCAAAGAGAAAATACTTCGGTTAATATCCGGTTCTGTCAGAATTTTAACTATAAAATAACAAAGAGATTATACCCTTAAAACAGATTACGGTCGACGCTTCACTCTATAATATTAAATTTTTATCTAAATAATTAACTAAATAAAATATCAATCGTTGAAAAAGTATAAACGGTTATCCGACATTCATTCTTATATTCTAAAAAATTATATATAGAATGTGAGAATGAGTCCTTAAAAATATAGGTACAGTAAAAATTCCACTTTTTATATCGCAAACTACCGCTCACCGGTATCCTATTTCAACGAGCATCATCAGAATCATCTTTGAAGAGTCCATATTATATAAGTTAGACCAGTTTAGGTACCAACACTTTTTTTGCATCTTATAGTGACATTCTTTTTTTTATATTGCTTCTCGGGGAAGTACTATGTCAAATATTAATTTAACACACACCCAATAACAAGTTATAACATTCTGAAGACTTACGATATTAATCGTCTCACAGATCCAGACTGAAAACACAAATAAAAACTGTGTCTCCACCGGGAATCGAACCCGGGACCTTTGGATCATCAGTAATATACCTAACTAACTGAGCTATGAAGGCTGATATAAGAATCTACTTATTTAAAAAAAAATTATAAATGTACAAAGCCATTTTCCTAATAATGGATGTCCACTTCGATATGTCAAACGTACTGTACTGAATTTTAATCAACAACACATAATTATAGTGCTTTTGATTTGAAAAAAATCAGCCAGACACTGCCAATCTTCTTTTTTAATGGCGCTACAGCCCATATTGCCCTTGGTCTTTTTTTACTACAGCCTCCACCGCCCTATATCCTCGGCAGTGGCCTTCCAGTCTGACACCTGGAGCAGTTATCATATCCCCGTATCAGTCTTGGTATGCCAACCTTGAGATTAGACTCCGGATGTCTTGCTAGAACCTTCTTTGGTAGTCCAGTGCTTGGCATTCTGCTCTGGTAAAGTCTGGATAATTCGTTGTTAAACTGAAAATGTTTTTAAGAATATTTTTTTTATGTATAGAGTCCTATAGAATTTTCGGAGATATTTTCTTTTGACAGATAGAGACCTATTGGTCAAAAATAAAAAAAAATATTTCGAAAAAATATTTAAGATACGTCATAAATGTATGGAAAAGAACAATAATGGGCGTCCGTTGTAAGCCGTTTGATTTTTGTGCAGGCGTCCTGGATTTCGATCTCCAGCAGACAAGAAATTTATTTAAATTAATTTACTTCTTTGGCAAATATTACTTCTTTGGGCTGGAAGCACTGGTTAGTTGGAAGAAATTGCCATATGGCAATAAACCCGCCACCTACGCAGGGGGCAAACCAGTGTTTATCATTATTAAGTGTTTATCGTTATAATGTTTCCTAAAAATTCATTTTTAAAAACAACCTATGTCTTTTCTTCATCTTCTTGTTATAGCGTCTTGGAAAAATCGTCCCTAATTTTATTACCTTTCGAGTATTCATGACCGCACAATTTACCTTACACGAAGATCTTTAATCTAGACTCATCACATTCAGATTCAAAACATTCATTGTTCTAGATCACTAGACACTAATCCTGGATCCAGAATTAACATACTATGAATATTTAATCATTCTAACCCATATAATAATATTATTTCTTAGTACAAATGATGTAGAACATATTAATATAATTTTCATATTCAACATACGTAGGTGCTAACTAAAATATAATACTGGAAACTTCACGTTCTAATATTATGTTTTTTTATTCACTCAATTGAAGAAATATTTGTTGTTTAATCAAGAATACCTAATATAGACGTGAAATGTTCTTTATAATTACAAAGATAATTTTAACAAAGACGATGTAAAATATGTATGAAATAATATAATCGAATATACATATATAAGTATACATAAGTATATGGATGGTTGGAAGATATTGCCATTTGGTAATAAGTCCGATATTGTACACATGTATACATAATGTTTTAAATAAACAAATAAGTAGGTACCTACATTTGATTTGATTAGCTGTGAATAATTGTTAATCGTATCATTGTTTTCCGGTGTTCAGTAATAGCCTGGTAATCGATAATACCAGGTGACATTGTCCTATTTGCCAATACAGAACAAGACATTAAATTAATGTTAACAGACCTCAAGAATCAATGCATTAGAGTGGGACTAAAAACGAACATTAATAAGACAAAAATTATGTCCTCTATAGGTTCAGAACCCATAAAAATTGATGGTCAAGATATTGGCAAAGTAGAATCATATATCTACCTCGGTCACACCGTGAAACTGGGAAGACATAATTTAGAAGCTGAAATAGAAAGAAGAAGAGGTCTAGGATGGGCAGTGTTCAGCAAATTATCAAATATTCTTAAATCTACAAATATCCCAATCCACTTAAAGAAAAAAGTTTTTGACGCTTAGGGGAGAAGTGGCATGAAAGGGACATTTTCGTTGTAGAGGCTCTAGTTAGTTAATTAATGATTTTTTTTTCCAAGTTTGATCTGAATTAGAAAGTTTAGATATTTAGTTATTGGAAAACAAAAATAAAAATTAAAGTTTTTAATAATCATTTGTTGTTTTTCGTATTCTTGAAAAACATGTATTTTGTCCCCTTCATAAATAGATAGAATTGAAAGGGACGCGACAATTTATGAAAGGGACAGTACATAAATATTACGGAAAATCAGACTACTTTACGCTTAAAGTATTATAAACTTAAGCATTTAGTGATGGAATCACATTCTATGGATAATTCAATAAAAAACACTTAGCTTTGCTTACCAATTTAAATCAACTCACACCTTATAAGTTGCAAGTGGATGCTCGTAAACTGCGAGAAAAATTTAAGATCAATAATAAAGATTTATGTACAGATATTTCGTTTTTAATAAACTAAAACAGAATTCTAATTTTTGTATCAATACTTTTTACACTTTTTTACTTACCTTCACATGTCTGTCTGTACCGGAGGTGTCCCTTTCATAAATATTTCTTGTGTCCCTTTCATAAATATTACACTCAAATCATAAATATAACCACAAAATCATTATTTTATACTAAAAGTATACTGACCTTATGTTATCATATAGCTATGTAGCTAATCTATCATAAACAACAGTAAACAATTTAATAACTAATGCTCAGCTTTTCAGGAAACTTATTTTAAAGATAACGAAAATTTACTTTTTGCTACGAATAAAAACAAACGCACGCCATCGCCGTCTTTGAAACGACAGAAGTGTGAAATAAGGTGCGAATGGACATGCGTTGGGGTTGTCATCAAATAAAAATAGTGTTGATTCGATACTATTTTTATTTTACCGGAGATTTAGATTGTCCCTTTCAATACGTGTCCCTTTCATACCACTTCTCCCCTATGTACTCCCTGTGCTCACTTACGGCTTTGAAACATCCGCATTTACTAAGAAAATGATGGAAAAGCTATGAGTGACACAAAGAGCGATGGAAAGAAGAATGTTGAATATCTCGCTAATGGACCACAAAACTAATGAATGGATTAGGAAGAACACAGGAGTAGCGGATGTGGCCAAAAGAATAGCGGAGTGGGCGGGTCATGTATCTCGGATGTCAGATGGACAAAAATTGTGATGGACTGGAGGCCAAGAACGGGAAGCAGAAGCGTAGGAAGGCCCCAGACCAGATGGTCCGATGACATCAAAAAAGTGGCAGGTCCTGAATGGCGAAGAATGGCACAGGATAGAGACCAGTGGAAGTCCAAGCGGGAGGCCTTTGTCCAAAACTGGACTCAAGAAGAGGCTGAGTAAGTAAGTAAGTAATCGATAATACAACAGGCAAATTAACATATCACAAAGTAAGTTCAGCAATGAGGTTCATCAACCATCCTGTTGCCATTTTATGTGAGACGAGTACGAGTGTATGGGCATACTCGCATGTGTCGTGCTTACTTTATGTATGTATCTTCTTATTCTTCTTTCTCAGCCATCTCTCCACTGCTGGATGTCTCCACTACTAATATTTATAATATACATAAGTACCTAAAAATAACAAAAAAAAAACATATTTAAAACTCTTTTGAGTTTACAATACAAATATTCTCTTGTAATTCTTCAACCTCAGATTGTACTTGTTTTCGACTTATTTCTACAACCGAAAATTTAAACTATGAACTAACATTTTGTCGATCACATATTTTTGTGTGGAAATGGAACTTTGTACACGAAAAGGTTTCTACGTGACTTTCCTTTGAAGTTCCATATCTTGTATTTTCAAATAATAATCGTATTTTGTAGATATTATCAATCAAATATTATTTGCTATTTTTTACTTGTTGAGCTTGGCAGGCGGTGCAGTTGTTTATTCAGTAGGTAATTTAGTGATCTATTCATTATTTTTAATATTATTAATTTACAATGTTTCTTGAAAAGTTATTAATTTACAATGTTTCTCAATTTATGTGTTCGACTAGTCTTTTCAAAATGCTTTCACCGGGCAAAACAGTCCTGTTTTTTTTTTCAAATACATATATAGAAGTCAAGTAATGCGTTTTATTTCAATTATCAAACTTAAAATGTAATTCTACAAAGTAAGTATACATATGTATATACGACGTCGCTGTCGAAAAAACTTTATATTCATTATATTATTTTGTGTAATCGGACAAAGAAAACCACATTCTCAAAAAAACCTCTGTCTCAACACATAAGATACTTATAATATGAAATTGAAATATTCACATCAACAAGATTTTTTTGCATATTTAGGTAATCTCTCTCTCCTCTTTAGGTTTTATTCCACATGGTGATGGGGGCAGATCTTCTTACTACGCTTCTCTATTTCGTCCTATTCGAAGCATCATGTTTAGAAACATTACATGCCCAAATATCCTCCGCCACCAAACTCTTTCATAGTCTTTTAGGACGCCCTTTTGGTCTTTTAAAGAACTCGATAGTCCAGTGCAGTGTTACCTATGTTTTCTAGCGGTTTTCTACGAAAATAAGAAATGATACATGTATAAAATATCGTAAAAATTAATATTTTTATTATATTTTCTTACTATCACCAAAATATTTGTAATCTCGAAAACAGATGTACCTTCACAAAATTATTCACAACCGTATAGACTCACCTTTCTTACTTACTTTAATTTTTACTGCCCAACACGCAATTTCTGATCTCAGTTTTTGTTCTTTGTCGACCGATGTTACACAAACTACTCACAAAACAATAACATTTGAAGGGGTTTATTCAATTACAATAAATACTTTAAACATTTAGATATAATACATAAAACACAAGCAGATTTCAAAACAAATTCATTACAACAATTCGATAAATAGTACATAGAACATTTATCCATAATGAATCTCGCACTCATACATTCAATATAACACATATCTACATAATACCACAAAACACTTTGACACTTACATAATATTTATATGGTACATATATGTACATTGTATTTTATTTGTCATTTGGATACAATGAACTACCTAATCATATTTTTTTATATTATCAGATATAGCTTTCTACTCATCGGGATCGGTTGACTACCTTCATCGCTGTCAAGTTGTGTTTGTTTACTTCTGAGTTTATTTTGCTTATTTTGTGTCTTTTATCGTATGAAATCTTTTATTTTTTGCTTTAAGTGATTTGTTGCCGTATCCTGTTTGTGGTGATGTATTTTTTTGTGTATTTCGGGTGTTATTTTTAGGTTTTAAAGTGTTTTGAATGTTTTTTCTCGTGCCTGAAAAATAACATTTTATTTTTTTTGTTTTCTTTTGTGTACTTTATATATATCATTGTGCAGGGAATTTTCCCGTGATTCCAATAATATATAACTTATGTACTTTATTACTATTTTTTACTATTTTATCGTGATTTCAATTTATTTTTTTGACATTTCGGTGTGCGTTGCTCGTGTGTTTTATTTTACGTCACTGACTCTAGTGTCATTTAATGTAGAATTAAATTGTGCACAGAAAAGTTCGCGGAAGATAGTGTCTGCCAACTGCCGTTGATCAGATATTAACGTCTTTCTGCGCTCCCCATACTGGCGCTTACGCCCTTTCGGCGTTGAAAAGCATAAATTCATAGATACAGGCCGCCCGTCAAAGAGACGCCCCTCACCCCCTTGACTTATCCCGTTCCCGCACCGCATTACAATCATTTGTATTTTTATATTATAATATTATATTCATAGTTTTTACTCTCTACTAATATTAAGTCTTGAGAGATATTTTGATATATTTATATGTACCTAATTGTTTTCTTTCACTCCTTTTTATTTGTTCTAGTAATTATAGAAAGTACTGCTTTCTGGTACCTATTCTGTATATATCTTCGTACCTATCTATACCTATATTTGTTTTGGTATAAACCTTTGTACATTATACTTTACGGCGCTTGCCGATTATTATTATTTTTTAATTATTTGTATTATTATCTATTCTTTTTTCTCTTACATAGTATTTTACTCCATCCTTTATAAAAAAATATTTTTTTATTTACTCTTCATATCGTTCCCTTGTCTCCTAGCATCTAACCGTCGTTTATTTATTTATTATACTCCTACCTGTCCCAGTCACTTGTAAGACTGCAATATCTGTAATTTTCGTGGGCTAGGTTTGGTCGTACAGTCCTTTGTTATTCTGTTAGGGCAGCTCTGTTGCTTATCTTCCAGTGGCTTACCTTTCCTGCTGTCCAATCCATGACCCTTCACATCGATGGAGGAATCTGATTATAGGATGACAAAAAGGGAACGAAAGCGGAAGAGGCAGAAAGAACTCTTGAGTCTGCCTGCAATCGCCAATGACTCTCCTCCCAGTTCAAGAACCAGAACTTTTAGTCCTTCTGTCGTCCCTTCCTCCCTTGCCTCCATAAAACCTCCTCCCCTGCCCTTGTCATCTGCAGTCCCTGCCCCGACCACTGAATCCGAGAATATGAGTTCAGACTCTGATACAGAAGATGAGCGAGAAAATGATTATTTGCCATCTTCTAAAATAGAAGCAGCCTACGTATGCCTGAGTAATATTCAAGACATTGTGGAAAAACACTCAAAAATTTCGAAGTCGCATCTCATTCGTGTTGGTCGTGAAGCTCAGCGCCTATTATCATTTATTGGTGATCTGTCGACTGAGTTGGCGGAAGCAAGGGGCGTCATATCTTGCCTGAAAACAACAATTTCCAGCCGAGATGAAAAAATCTTGCATCTGTGTGAAAAGATTGATACCACTGAGACACAGATTGCACCGGTAATGAATAAAATTGCCGATAAACTCAACGACCGCCCGACCTCCCTGTATGCCACGCAAGTGACAGGTCCACCACCCTTATCCAAGGGAGGATTTCCTGCACTCCCTGCAAAACCTGCCGTCTGCATTTTTCCCACAAACGATGAAGTCAAGTCATCGATGGAAACCAGGAAAATCCTGAATGCAGCCATTAAGCCTTCCGACGTAGGTGCTCGCGTCACAAGTGTACGTACCATAAGAGGTCACGGCGTTGTTGTTAACACGGCCACCACGGAAGACTCCATCAAGTTGCTGAATGCCCCGGCAATAAAAGCATCAACGACCTTGACCGCACGACTCGCTACCAAGAGACAACCTCGTGTGAGGTTTAGTCATGTGCCACGGGACCTGTCTAATGACGAATTTTTAGAGATAGTTGCAGAGAATACAAAAGAGCATGCCATTAAAACTGCAGTATTCAGTCATCTAACAGGACCTACAGTTGGCCCGACTTGCGATAGAGTCTTTTCAGTACCTGCTGCCGTTCGCCATAGCCTCATCAATTTAGGAAAGGTGTATGTGGACTGGAATGTCTGTCGTGTTACAGATTTTCTTCCAATCAGTATTTGTGGCCGTTGTCGAATGTACGGCCATGGTTCAAAAACTTGCAAAGAACCCGTCAGATGCTCACATTGTGCTTCAACGGAACACGTTTACGTGTCATGTCCGAATAGAGCCAATCAACCCACATGCGCTGTTTGTAAGTTGTTTAACAAACCAGCAGTACACCGATCAGGCACTAATGACTGTCCAGCTTATCAAGCAACAGTCAGCAGAGCTTTACTCAATATTGACTATGGCGTGTAATGCTTCTGTTAAATTTGGTCAGCTTAATCTTGGCCGTGGACAATCGGCTTCAGCCGAACTCAGTCAGTCTGCTCATCGCATGAACATTGATGTTTGTCTTATCCAAGAGCCGTACTCTCGAGATAGAATTGTGCCATCATTTGGTCCGGGTGTTCGAGTTGCTATGGCTTCGAGCTGTACCTCAACGAACCCTCCGATGAGCTGTATAGCTATTTACAATCCCAACATTAACTTCATATGCCTGGATCACTTATCTTCTAGTCACTTGGTTGTAGTCCAGATTTCTTCTCCAAGTGATTCGTTTTATATTATTTCGATATATTTTCAGTTTAGTGAATCTGAATTTCGTTTTCTGGATCAACTGGATATTATATTGGGTCAACTCGGCAACGCATCATTAATTATTGGAGGTGATTTTAATGCCGAATCTATTCTATGGTGTAACACTACCACTTTCGGGTCCAGAAAATTCACCAGAGGTGTAAGCTGCGAAGATTTTATCTCTCGCCATAATTTGAGTGTGTTGAACAATCCTTTCAGTCCACCTACCTTCTCCAACCACATGGGTACAAGTCATATAGATGTCACTTTAGCTACACCTCAGATTAACCACAGAATATGGAATTGGTCTGTTGACGAGGATGCCTCGTGTAGTGACCATAACCTTATCACGTTTCAGATTATTTCCAATGTACCCCCAATTCCTTTAGCGAAACCTTTGCTTAGAAGATTCCGGACAAGGTGTGACAGATGGCGTTGGTTAGACTTTGACCGCTACTTTGAATGCTCGCTGGATCGTTTATCTTGTAGATCTTGTACTACTGCGGAAATGGCCTCATCTTTTACGCAGAGTATAATTTATTGTGCCGAGAAGGCGATCGGCAGATCTTCTTCTAGTCATATGTCTCCTAATGAATGGTGGCATCCTGGCTTAGATATCCTTAAACGAACTTCGACTCGAGCTCACCGCGCATTGAGAGCGGCCCGTCGTCGATGAAGTTCAAATGACTTTGTAACTGTACTTCAATGTGAGTATAGACGCTCAAATAATATCTACAAACGCGAGATTTCTCGTGCCAAGTCTGATGCATGGCGCCGTTTGGTATCTGAGGTTTCAACCACAGATCCTTGGGGTGCTGTGTTTAGATATGCATCAATGAAAAAATATCCAAATGCGTCAGTCTCGTGTATCCGTGATCCACGAACTGGAATTATCACAATAGACTCTGACTCGACGACAAGCACGCTACTTGACATATGCTACTTGATATTTCTTCTGATGACATTTCATCTGATACTCCTCTTCATTCACAAATACGCAATAACCAATCCGATATCCCGCAAACTCCCATATCGACCTTCGCCAATTTCGATGAGCTCGATTTTATAATCAAGAATCTTCACCAAAACAAATCTCCTGGCATTGACCGCATTGACGCAGCTCTCGTACAAAGGTGCTGGCACATAGCTCGCCACGAGATTATCTTATTGTACAACAATTACTTGCGAGAAGGCTACTTTCCGGATTGTTGGAAAACAGGTTTAATGACTGTTATTCCCAAGCGTAGTGACCTGGATCCTTCTGACCCAAAATCATATAGACCGATTACTTTACTACCTATTTTGGGTAAGGTCTTAGAAAAGCTTATATGTCGACGCTTAAAAGATCATCTTTCCAGTACCCACCCACTGTCCGATCGTCAGTTCGGTTTTCGCGCTGGGAAATCAACGGTTGATGCTATCTTGGCTATATCTGATATTGTTAGAAGCTCTGATAGTAAATATGTTATCTCTATATCTCTTGATATTGCGGGAGCATTCGACAATGCCTAGTGGCCTCTAATTTTAAAAAAACTTCGAGACCGTAAGGTTCCTAGCAACATATATAAATTAGTGAAGAGCTATTTTACTAATAGACATGTGGCCATGCCCGGGGGACAAGATTTGCACTGGCGACCAATTAGCATCGGGTGCCCTCAGGGTTCTGTTCTGGGTCCACTGTTATGGAACATCTTGTTCGACGAACTTCTATCACTTTCAACGCCTACGGGCTGCAGTATTTTGGCATATGCCGATGATGCTACAATCCTTATTCAAGGTAACACCCGAGCACTTATTGAGCGCGCAGCTACTCAGTTACTTTCTTCTGTTGCAGATTGGGGTATAAGTCATAGACTCAATTTCGCACCTAAGAAGACGTATGGGTTAGTGTTAAAAGGCATAATGAAAAGTCCTCCCTCCATCAAATTTATCAATACGCGTGTAATATTTAAGGATAGGGTCAAAGTTTTGGGTGTTACACTAGATAGAGGCCTAACTTTCCAATACCATGTTCGTGCTGTATCCGATAGTGCAAAAATAGCCTTCCAAAAGATTTCACGTCTTGCTCGAGCTAGTTGGGGCCTTAAATTTCCAGTAGCAAGACTGTTTTACAACGCTACCTTTCTGAGTATTATGTGTTATGCCGCTCCTTGTTGGGCTCATCGTTGTGAAACCCAATACATTAGACGTCTGCTGCTTTCTGGACAGCGCTTCGCTCTAATAGCTTTAGCAAAGGCTTACAGAACCTGCGCTACCGACACACTTTCTATTCTCACAGGTATGGCTCCCCTTGATCTGGAAACACAGCGACGAGCTTCAATTCACAACCTGTATAGAGGTCGAAGCTCAATTTTGGGTGGTGTTTCTCTCCCACCTGTAAATTTACCCACAGTTCGTGGAGAGATTAAGAACTTGGCCCGGAGTTCTCTTTTAGATGCTTGGCAACGTCGCTGGTCTTCTTCTTCCGTGGGCAGACTGACATTTTTATTTCTTCCTGATGTGAGGACTCGAATTTTTTCCTCGTGGATTGTTCCCGATTATTGGACCACGCAATTCCTTACTGGACACGGCAGTTTCAAAAGTTATCTCTTTCGTTTTCATTTATCCGATTCGTCCTCATGTCAGCTTTGTGATAACCCTGAACAGACTTCTGAGCATATCCTATGGGAATGCACTAACTTCTCCGTGTCAACATTCCGACGAGAACTCTACGACGATGTCCGAGGGAATTTCTTTGGACCCATTGGACATGCGGACCTTGTAGCCACGAAGAGCAACTTTAGGGCTTTCAAGACTTTCTGTCTTAAATTCGGTGCACTATTATCTTCACTATCACTGAGCAGTGAGCCAGTTGTTTCAACATGATTAGCTCTCTTTGGCACATTAAGTGCAGTGTCTGCAAGGTTTTAGAGTTCTCCGGACTCTTCGTATGTTCTTTATGTGATCTTTCAGAGTTTTGCAAGGGGCCGTTATTAGTCCCCATAAGCAGAACGGGTGGTGGTGGGGGAAGAACATTATCATATTATATTCTTTACTTATAATGTTTGTTTGTTTTCCAAAAAAATATTTTTTTTGAAAAAAATTAAAAATAACTTTAAGAATAATGTTTAATTACAAGTTATAAAATTAAATGTATTTGAAAGTTTTATTATTTTTCTAGGTTGTATGACCAGTAAGTATTATTGTGCTCTGAAATGTGGAAACATAATACCTACGGGTGGTTCATATAAATGATCTTAATGTTCTTGTTTAAGTACCGACTCAACATTGAATCTTACATCTGTTTTCCAGAGACCAACCAGTAAATGATAAGCCGTTAATTTACTGTATGGATTACTTACTATCATACAGACAATTCTTAAGTTTCTCTGGAAAAATAAAACAAACATTAAAATACTAAATCACTATGATATATAAATTTTATTTTTAAAAAAAATATATCAATGATAAATTAGCGAGTGGATTGATGGAATGCAATTCCTTCCAACTCACCTGTGTTTTGAGCTAAAAAGGATCAAGTTATCATAAAAAAACAAAGGATCACTGTTCGGTAAATGTGGCAACACTCCCAACCTTTTCCTCTCCCAAAAATATTGCTACCTACATAAGTAGTCAGCTGTAATTACAATCGTCTACAACTCGTCGTCGTGTAAGTCACTGACAGTTGATGAAGTAAAATAGTTTCGTTACGCTCGAAATATACATATTTCGTGTCCTTTCGTGTTGATCAACTAAATACTACGCGCCGTGCGCCCCTTTACCAAAAACGTGTTTGGAAGTGGTGTGTCTTTCATCAATATTTTGTGTTGTGATACAAGAGTTATAGTGAGTGCCTTCTGTGAAGACCTGCCAGACGAATGAAAAAGTTCACCACCAGGTAGGTGCAATATTCCCTTCTCTCTGTATCCAACAATCACAATTTTCTCCGTTCGATAATTGAACGTCTCAATACAAAATCAATTGAAAACCTGTGAAAGTGTTGTACTTTAAATAATATTCACAGTTGTTTATATTTTTAAAAGCATCATATAAATGGCGCGGAGCGCGGCGGCGTATTATTTTTGATGTTTCGTTTAATTTCAAAATAATATTTTTGAAAATGGCATGATTAACTATTTTACATTCATTAAGTTTAACATTTCGTTCACAAAGTCGAAATTCATAATAAAATATTTTTTTATGCGTATAAAACACAGTTTCAATCCACGAATGAATTACAATGAGCCTGAGCGCATTTGATGATTACACAATCATCCTCAGAGGTGAAAATTAAAACTAAATATAGGCCTAAAATTGTGGATAAAAACTGTGTTTTTACACCGTTAAAATTTTATTTTGCATTCATTTCAATATCATAATGCCACAGATCGCAAATTTATCATATCTTATTGTAAAAAAAAATAATAAATTAAGTTTTCTAATTGTGTCGGTAAATATAAGCGATATATTATATTAATTATAGAGAGTTGACAAAGTGAAAGAATTATCTACTAGAAATATTTATTTGATTAATATAAAGACGTCAAGAACAAAAATAACAAAACAAGATAAATATTAGATATAACTTTCAGACATAAAAAAACATCTATTGTTATTTTTTTCGGTTTTCTTAATAACTACTGAGGATAACTAGAATTTTAAAAAATGTCACAATTCAACAAGAAAGTGATTGAATCGTTGGTAATTTAAATATTAATTTGCTCCGTTTTGTTAGGGATTCACAAACTGTGATTATTTTTTTGTCATTATTTTTAGTTTTTATAGGTACAACATATTTTAAACATCTAAATTTACATCGTCAACGATTCCTTACACCTGGACAAGTTTTTAATTTGTTACCAAAGGTAATATCTTCCAAACAGCCAGTCCAGCATAAAGAGATATAGAATCAAATGAAAAATATTTTTTCTCCTCTGTTGGGAATCGAACCTATGATGCCGGAGCAGAATTAAAACAACTTACTACGTGGTCGATAGAAAACCAATAAATTATTCACAAGACAAACATAGAATAAGTATATACATTTTTGACATAATATAACGAAAAAACATTTTTATGGTATACTTTTTAGACATTTGAAAAATCTTTTACATTGCAATTTTTAGTATGGCAGCTGACATTTGATTTATAATCAACACTTGATAATCTTTTTACAGGATAAAATAAATAATTGTATAATTTCAAACATTGTATTTGTCAATATTTATACTTGGGGAGAATGTTTCAACGGAATGGAAAACATATAAATATATTGAAAGAAGAGTTATACCAGGATATAGAATAAACCGAGCACTTAAACCAGTAATGTCCTATCGAAGTATCTCCAAGGAAGCCAAAAGTGCCGTATGTAAATCAATTGTAGTATCTACTTTGACTTATGCCAGTTAAACACGGACGTGGCAACATACGCATCAAAGTGGAATAAATGCTGTGGAAATGAGTATATCATAAAACTATACATGATATCAAATAGTATTAGAATGCAAAATAAAGAAGGATACAATAAGTAAAATACAAGTGAATGCCCTGATATGGTTTGGATATATTGAAAGAAAAATGTCTTCTATCTTCTTTCACGTGTCGATTTCTTCTTTCCTTCTAGTCACTAGTTTAACAAATATTCACATTGACTATCTGTGGTATAGGCACGGCGCGGGACTAGTTTTGACTTTGTATAATATTATGTGCACAGCACCAAGTGAGTATTCAGACTAGTCGGTGGACCTCGCTCGCGCGGAGAAGGGGAGAGTGTATTTTTGCCACGTTCAAGGTGTGGATGTGGTTAAAAATTATGTTTGGTAAGTCAAGAAGATTAAGTAGATGAACATATAAATAATCTGTAATTTGCTCCAACTTTAATGACCAATGACCATGCTGACTTTTTTACTGTATCAGAATCTATATTCAAAAGGAAAATTATAAATAAGATGACAGATACAGCCTCTTAGGACCTGGATATGGCTGATATACACTGTTGAAGTAATTATGTTAATTGAATGATTTTTTAAAACGCCATTCTTGATAATTGGAAATTATACTTTATACTTCATAATATGTTTTCTTAGTATTTATAGATTTTTTTATATTTTATTACTTTTATCTATATCTTTATCTTTTTTCTTTGTAACTTCTCCATAAGAAATACATAATGTGATTGCACATATATATCAACTTTATGTATAAAACAAAAATGTAAATGTGTGATGTAGGTATAATTGTTTTTTTTTCTTAATAAATCTATAAATAAACAAACATTTTCTAGCATGCAATTATTACGTAAAATATCATTTATTGTAAAATTAATTAATGTATGACATTTCTGAAAATAAATCTAAAAATCAATTTTAATCCAAAATATCATTCTTGTTTCAACTTAAATGGGTCCCCAAAATTAAAACTTTGATGTCTATCGGCACAAACGTAGGTAAAGTTTTCTTATTTCCAACGACAAATTTTAAGATGGAACATTTTAAATATGTCCTAATCGACTATAAAAACGCTAATTTTTTGCTTCATTTACTTTCCCCATAAAGGCAACATCGTAAAATGGAGCATTTGCTCTTCGACACTCATCTTTTGTCTTCAATTCGCATTAAACGAAAAAATCTCACCGCGAGCACGTCCTAGGAATTCTATTTGATGACCCTATAAAATGTTGCCGAAATATTTTTGTTCCTTCTGCTTGATTAAATTTAACGATACATAAAAGAGAAAACTGGAAGAACAACATTGTTGAAATATTCATTTTTAAAACACTTCCCTCAAGATATAACAACAACTTTTAAGTAATATTTAAAGGTCCACGGGTATCAAGTGTAAAAATTCCCCTTATTCAAAGAATGGAAACATTTTCTTTTTCATAGATACTTTCTACGATAACTTATTAATTTAAATGCGTTTTATTAGATCTTAAAAATTATAATTCATTTGAAGTTCCAAATTCTGTTGTGGAATAGTTTAATAATCAACTACCAGTTAATTTAAAATTTTGAATTGAAGATATTTTTTTTATTCCGATAAAAAGTGTCAAACTTTATAATAATGGCAAAATACCGCAGGGAGTCAGCGGTAAGTCGTTTGAATTCTGTGAAGGCATCCTGAATTAGATAATAGCTACTAGAATATGAACTAATATAACTTCAAAATAACTATAAAAATAACAGAAACACATTTATTTGTTTATTTATGTATGACGGGACTAATGCCGAAAGCAAACTTTTCCAACCATTCCGAGCAGCGTGAAGTCTAAAGAGAATTCTTTGAGAATCTGTCCCGATACCGATACTGAAAAAAATTAAAATAGGTTTATTTTTGTTTGAAACAATGGACGGTTTGTAAATAATTGAAAGCCAAATAAATGATCCACAAACAATATAAAATATACATGGCAAATAGACAAGATAAAAAATTGCTTGCTAAAATAACCTTATTCAATAGATAATAGATTATTCCATTTTATTTTAAGGGGGGGACTGCTGCCAACGTACCTATTTTTCAATTTGATATACCATCATTGTTTCTTATCAAATCTTTTGGAAAAAAATAACATAGATAGATTGGATATTAATAAACAAAAATATACCTTAACTTTTTGATAATGTTCTGTATAAGTTCTTGTAGAAAAATAATGGCATACCCCGATTTTCAACGTTTATCATATATTTTTAATAAACTATAAGGTGTAGAGTAATATATTTTTTTTTTTAATTAAAGAAGACAAAAATATCTAGAAAAATATGATGTGACGTTGCATTTATGCTTCAGGTTTAGTAAATAAACCTAAAAAACATTAATTTTCCATTCAGCGCCATTGCGTAACAAAAGTTTTTTTGGTTTATTTACTTAACCTGATGCGTTAATGCAACGTCATATCATATTTATCCAGGTATTTTGTTTTTCTTTAATTTAAAAAAAAAATATTGCTCTATACCTTATATTTTTTTAGAAATTTAAGATAAATGTCTAAAATCCGGATATGCTTATTATTTTCCTACAAGAATATATACAGAACATAATCAAAAAGTTAAGGTATATTTCTCTTTAGTAATATCCAAACTAACTAGGTTATTTTTTTTCAAAATGATTCGTTTAGTAATAATGATGGTATACCAAATTGAAAAAATAGGTACGTTGGCAGCAGTCACCCTCTCAAAAGTAGATATCTAATTAGCGCACATAATAAATAATTTTTTTTTGACAACTTTTTTTTTATATCGATATATTTAATACTAGCTTTTATGTCCCGCCGTTGGCCAAGAATGTAAATTAGTGAAGGAATAAGCAATCGTTTATATAATATTGTCACAAAAAATATTTGCTAATTCGTAGTATGAAAAGTAGTTTGAAATTTAATTGAGTTTAAGCGATGTAAAATGTTCAAGTGATGGCCACAACCCATTTGTTTTTATATATAAGTAGGTACATACAATTTCTGCACGCATGGACTATGGTAAATGGTTTTAAATATGACTGATTATAAAGAGACAACGTTGTAAAGAGTTTGGATTTGGCCACAACCACTATTTTTATATATTGTCATCGAACGCAAATGTGTTTTAAATATTTAGTAATTTTGGATGATGGGAAATGGCTTAAAAATTAAATAAACAAAAGTACTGAAAAGATTCTAGTGTTGGTCACATCCCATTCGTTTTTATATTTTTCGTCAAGTGTGCATACCTATAGATTATTATATTTTTGCACAATAAAACTGATCTACATTACAGAAGAAGACTTAAATAGTTTTTAATTTGAATATAAACGTTGTGAAGAGTCCAGTAATGACCACAACCCCGATTTTTTATTATATTGTCATCAAAATCAAATATGTAGTTATTGAAAATTAAGCAATATATGATGATATAATAAATGGTGTAAATTTCGATTGAAAAAAAGTATTGAGAAGATTCTAGTGATGGTCACATCCCATTCGTTTTATGTATTTTCGTCAAGTGTGCATGTTGTTTATAATATTTCTATACAATAGACTATAAGACTTAAAACTAACCCAAAAGACTAAATGAAAAAAAAAAGAATAAGTATAAGACTATAACAAATAGTTTGTAATAAAAACTGACCCAATGGTCTACATAAAAGATGCAATAGAAGAATTACACAATAGTAAATGTATTATATAAAAAACTGACCAAATGGTCTTCATAAAAGAAGAAGATGAATTGAAATATAGGAAATATTTTATATAAAATTCACCCAACGTCTACATTAAATAAGAAAACGAAGAATTAGACTAAAGGAAATAGTTTGCATAAAAACTAACCAAAAGATCTACAAAAAATAAGAAAAAGAAGAATTAGACTATAGAAAGTAGTTAATATAAAAACTGACCCAAAGGTCTACATATTAGAAGAATAATTATACGTCAGGAAATAGATTGTATAAAAACTAACGCAAAGGTCAACATAAAAGAAGACGAAGAAGAATTAGACTAAAGGAAAAGTTTGCATGAAACTCTCCCTTGGTCTAAATTAAAGAGGAAAAATTAGACTTTAGGAAGTTAGTTTATACAAAATTCAACAAAGGTCTACATAAAATTAGAAAAAGAAGAAATACGTTAAAAGAAATAGTTGGTATCAAAACTGGCCCAGAGGTCTACATAAAATAAGAAGAAAAAGAATTAGATAATAGGAATAAGTTTGTATAAAAACTCACCCAAAGGGCTACATAAAAGAAGAGGAAGAAGATGAATTAGACTATAGGAAATAGTTTGTATAAAAACTCACCCAAGGTCTACATAAATTAAGAAAAAGAAAAATTAGACTATAGGAAATAGTTTATTTATGAACTGTCCCAAATGACTTCACAAAAGAAGAGGAAGAAGAATTAAACTCCAAGAAATAGCTTGTATAAAAAATCACCCAAAAGTCTACTTAAATAAAAGAAGAATTTCACTATAGGAAATAGTTTGTAGATTGAATGACATGTGTATTGAAGTTAACCTTAGATAGTTTAATAATTTTACTATACGAAATTAGTATATTGTTGGTTTTTAAGTAGTATTAGGTATGTAGGTACCTACCTACAATGATGTTCTAAATTAATTCGAATTCGATTTATAACAAATTTTATTTGAATATCAGAATGTGTCCGTTACCATAGTAACCATAGAGCATGTAAAAAATATCAAATGGTTTGTAGACATTTTTTGAATAATATGTAGGTACCTACATTGGTTTGTTCGATGCCATAAAAATGAAAATTGTCCGAAATATCAAATATTATATACAAATTATGCAATTTTATTATGCCTGTATCTTTACTAATAATTAACAGACTTTTACAATATACGTCTTAAAACTTGCTGTAATGTCTTGTGTTTCATTTTATTATTTCATAATTATATTTATTTCAAAGGTTTATTATTTTCAAGAACATATTCATTCGGTAGGAAAATGAAATATTGTATGAAAAGATATTAAAATGGCGGCATTTATGTACAAAACGCTTATTTTAAAAATAAGTTAAACATTATAATTATACAAAATATTTACCATGTTTTTCACTTAAACGCTAAGTTATACTTGAAAGTAAATTTTTTTCGTGTAAATACGTACTTCTAACTTTTAAACTAACAGATATTTGCGTGCAAAATGTACACTTTTTTGACAGATACGACTTGGAAAATTTTGTATGAAAAAAATAATTATTGAAATATTTTTAAAATTCAGCATTTTTATCGCATTATTTTTAGCGTGACACTGCATCAGGTATACAGGTACACGTTCGCACATAAATTAGATTTTTAGATGCTCTTGGTTTTTCAGAAGGCGTGAGACAAACACACACACACACACCCTGACACTAACATTTTGATTGCTTTATTACTTTAGATTAATTAATTGATGTGTAAATATATCAATAAAAATATCATTTGACTCCCGAAAGGGAAAAAAATCCAATGTTTGCGTACATGCAATTAAAAAAAGTAATTTTTATTCAATAGTGACCATAGAAATACACAGAAATATATGTTGCATATTAGCTATTACTTCTAAACTTCAAGTTTTTCATCTCTGACCTAGTTCACCAATCGCTCAATTGAATTTTCTCAATTGAAATATTTTCACCTCCAACAGTTTTTTGATTCCATAACCCTATCCAATGAAAATTCAATGAACCGAATGGTATTAATGCTCCACCTTATTTATATCCAATACCTATTCAAAAGTCTATTTATTTTATGTTATCTTTCCTGTTGGTGTTGTTTCTTTTACGTGTATGATTTTTGCCGTCTCTATAGGCAAATGTTTTTTATAGTACCTTCTGCTTCAATGCTATATTTTACTACTTACTGTAAAAACTAGTTGCATTTTACATATGAGATCCAACTGTCGATAGTGTTAGTATGTATTATTGAAGAATACGTACCAAACTATAAACACTTTAACACAAATTAATATATATTTTGTTTTCTATTATGAAACATGTAGGTATGTACCTATATCAGGATATGATAGTATGGAGGCCATTCTAATTTTCCTATCCAGAATACGAAAACGGCATGATGGTACATATGTATGTATTTTTTGGAGATTAAGTATCAAACTATTGAGTCCCCGTAGACATTGTGAAGTGTATACCTACTCCTTACAAATTGTATGAAGCAATGTCGTAACTAAATTCAATTTTAAAAAAATGTTAATAAAAGCTTGAGATGTACTATTATAAAGCACATATTTTTTAGAAAAAATTTAATATAGTTAGAGAAAATTTAATACTTTGGAAATTTAGGCAGTTAAACACATAAATTTTATCATAAAAAAATTCTCAGCAAAATATGTTTTATATGTGTGTATATTTATATCTACCAATTTTCAGCGTTCTAGCTTTTATAGTTTTTAAAGATAAATGGAAAAATTAAGCAAAAATTCAAAAGTTGATAACTCCTGACTGAAACAAAAATTCAAAATACGTTATATAAAAGTAGGCCTTTAACTATCTATTTATTCTAAAATTTTGGGCTTTGTGCATTGAGCGGATCAAAAGTGGCCACACACACAGACACATAGACGCACAGACACATTAAATTTTAATGTTCTACTCCGAATTTTGAGTAAATCCATCATAGGAACATATATGCTGCAAGGCCTCTAAGTTGGTGTGTTTTGACTTGGTGGAAAAACCGTGCGAAAATTCTACTACTACATACAATTTTTTCACTATGATTAATATTGTCGATTCATTAAGAGAAAGAAATTCTCTGGAACGAATCGACAGTTGCACTAAATAATTATGTTTAATTACTTATTTATTTAACTTATTTGTCCCTTAAATAAAAAATAAATAAACTTCATGTACAATAATGTGTAAATGGCGGATTTTTTACCATAAGGCGATTTCTTTCAACCAACGAAAGCAACGTGAGAACATACATAGTGTAATGAAAGGTACATTAAATTTATAACAAAAAACATACAGAAAGAAAAACACGTAACACTATTAAATGTAACACTATTAAATGTAACACTATTAAATGTAACACTATTAAATGTAACACTATTAAATGTAAAAGCACAGCAGCAAAGATATGAGGGAGAGAGGATGGGAAAGGAGTGTTTTTTTACAGTTGTTTGACAGGTGTAACAGCTTTAGTCTTTTTTTTTAAGTTGAATCGATTAAGACGATGTTTTATAGAAATTTATAAAGCGCCGTATAGAGATACAAGATCACTTCAAGGGCGCTGTTAAAAAGAGGTGTTATGTGACATCTTTTCTCGGCTCCATATATCAACCTCGCAGCTTGTACTTCAAAAGAGCAACTGAGAAATTCAGTAGAATGAATGGGAATAGCTAGTGTGGTGTGATCAGCAGATCGAAAAGGCAGAATTATGCTATATTTTATTTAACAGAAAATGTTTTATATTATTTTACGACTCCTGTTCGTTATCCTATCGAATATATATTTTTTGAATCGCCAAGCGCCCCAAAAAAAGACATCAATAATATAGACATTCAAAAACATTATCTATACATAGATACATTTGCTTGGCCTTTTTTTACATAGGTGTGCTAATAAAATAAAATGGAAGCAAAGAAAGGAAGTAGAAACCAGCAAAATTTGGTCTGAATTTCTAAAAATACTTAGACTAAACAATCTTTCAAAAATTTGGGCATTTAAAAGGTTATATTTTCTGAGTATTTTCTTTCATTGCAATGATTATAAATTAAAATACGAAAATCTCAAACGAACATAAATAATAAGTATTTAGGTACATTGTCCAACTGTCGATTTGTTCAGGAGAACTTTGTTCTCTTAACATATCGACAATGTATCAAGCCAGAATACGCGAGAATTGTATGGAGAGGTCTACTTTTTTCACGGCTTTTCCAACTTTGAAGTCAAAAAACACCAACTTAGAGGCTTCGCAGCATATATGTTCCATACACGGATTTACTCAGAATTCGGAGTAGAACATTTCGTGTGTCTGTGTGTGTGTCTGTGTGTGTGTGTGTGTCTGTGTGTGTGTGTCTGTGTGTGTGTCCGTCCCCCCCTTATAACTTTTGATCCGCTCAATTTACAGAGCCCAAAATTTCAGAATATATAAACAGTTATAGGCCTACAAAACTTTTATACTCAGAATTTTGAATTTTTGTTTCAGTCAGGGGTTATCAACTTTTGAATTTTTACTTTATTTTTCCGTATATCTCAGAAACCATAAAAGCTAGAACGCTGAAAATTGGTACAAATATAGACAAATATAAGATCTCAAATTCATTTTTTCAAAAAAATTCCAGGCTTTCTCAAACATTTTTTATTAAGAAAAATATTTTTTTTATGATAAATTTATGAGTTTAACTGCATATATTTCTAAATTTTTCAAATATATCGAAAAAAGCCGAAACACCCCAACTAGATAATTCAATTTTCTATAAAAAATATAAACATTATATTAGCACATCTCAAACTTTTTTTAACAATTTTTATAAAAATTGAATGTAGTGACGACATTGCTTCATACAATTTGTAGGGCAGTCGCCTATACACAATATGTAAGAAGACTTAATCCAACTGTCGATTTGTTCAGGAGAACTTTGTTCTCTTAACATATCGACAATGTATCAAGCCAGAATACGCGAGAATTGTCCAACTGTCGATTTGTTCAGGAGAACTTTGTTCTCTTAACATATCGACAATGTATCAAGCCAGAATACGCGAGAATTGTATGGAGAGGTCTACTTTTTTCACGGCTTTTCCAACTTTGAAGTCAAAAAACACCAACTTAGAGGCTTCGCAGCATATATGTTCCATACACGGATTTACTTAGAATTCGGAGTAGAACATTTCGTGTGTCTGTGTGTGTGTGTGTGTGTCTGTGTGTGTGTGTGTGTGTGTGTCTGTGTGTGTGTATGTCTGTGTGTGTGTGTGTCCCCCCCCCTTATAACTTTTGATCCGCTCAATTTACAGAGCCTAAAATTTCAGAATATATAAACAGTTACAGGCCTACAAAACTTTTATACTCGGAATTTTGAATTTTTGTTTCAGTCAGGGGTTATCAACTTTTGAATTTTTATTTTATTTTTCCCTATATCTCAGAAACCATAAAAGCTAGAACGCTGAAAATTGGTATAAACATAGACAAATACAAAATCTCAAATTAGTTTTTTCAAAAAAATTCCAGGGTTTCTCAAACATTTTTTATTAAGAAAAGTATTTTTTTTATGATAAATTTATGAGTTTAACTGCCTATATTTCCATTTTTTTTAAAATATCGAAAAAAGCCGAAACACCCCAACTAGATAATTTAATTTTATATAAAAAATATTAACATTGTAGCAGTACATCTCAAATTTTTTTTAACAATTTTTATAAAAATTGAATTTAGTGACGACATCGCTTCATACAATTTGTATGGTAGTCACCTATACACAATATGAAAGAAGACTTAATAGTTTGATACTTCATCTCTAAACATACAATATACATATACCATCATGCTGTTTTCATATTCCGGGTAGGAAAAAAAGACTGACCTCCATACTATCCTATCTTGACTACCTAGGTACATGTGTTGTATAGAAAACTAAATATCATAAAATAATAAATAATTTGTATTTATGGGTTTGGTACTTATTCTTCAACTATACATACTATCGCTGTCGACAGTTGGATCCCATGTGTTACATGCAACTAGTTATAAAAATTGAATTTAGTGACGACATCGCTTCATACAATTTGTATGGTAGTCACCTATACACAATATCAAAGAAGACTTAATAGTTTGATACTTCATCTCTAAACATACAATATACATATACCATCATGCTGTTTTCATATTCCGGGTAGGAAAAAAAGACTGACCTACATACTATCCTATCTTGACTACCTAGGTACATGTGTTGTATAGAAAACTAAATATCATAAAATAATAAATAATTTATATTTATGGGTTTGGTACTTATTCTTCAACTATACATACTATCGCTGTCGACAGTTGGATCCCATGTGTTACATGCAACTAGTATGGAGAGGTCTACTTTTTTCACGGCTTTTCCAACTTTGAAGTCAAAAAACACCAACTTAGAGGCATCGCAGCATATATGTTCCATACACGGATTTACTCATAATTCGGAGTAGAACATTTCGTGTGTCTGTGTGTGTGTGTGTGTGTGTGTCTGTGTGTGTGTCTGTGTGTGTGTGTGTCTGTGTGTGTGTCTGTGTGTGTGTCCGTCCCCCCCTTATAACTTTTGATCCGCTCAATTTACAGAGCCCAAAATTTCAGAATATATAAACAGTTACAGGCCTACAAAACTTTTATACTCAGAATTTTGAATTTTTGTTTCAGTCAGGGGTTATCAACTTTTGAATTTTTAATTTATTTTTCCATATATCTCAGAAACCATAAAAGCTAAAACGCTGAAAATTGGTATAAGCATAGAAAAATACAAAATCCCAAATAAGTTTATTCAAAAAAATTCCAGGGTTTCTCAAACATTTTTTATTAAGAAAAATATTTTTTGTATGATAAATTTATGAGTTAAACTGCTTATATTTTAATTTTTTTTTAAAATATCGAAAAAAGCCGAAACACCCCAACTAGATAATTTAATTTTCTATAAAAAATATTATCATGGTATTAGCACATCTCAAACTTTTTTTAACAATTTTTATAAAAATGGAATGTAGTGACGACATTGCTTCATACAATTTGTAGGGCAGTCGCCTATACACAATATGTAAGAAGACTTAATAGTTTGATAGGTACTTAATCTCCAAACATACATACAGAACCATCATGCTGTTTTCATATTCCGGGTAGGAAAAGAGGACTGACCTCCATACTGTCCTATATTGACATACATACCAACATGTGTTAAAATTTTCAATAATTTGGATTTATGGGTTTATAGTTTGATTTTTATTCTTCAACTATACATACTATCGCTATCGACAGTTGGATCTCATGTGTTACATGCAACTAGTAGTTTGATAGGTACTTAATCTCCAAACATACATACAGAACCATCATGCTGTTTTCATATTCCGGGTAGGAAAACAGGACTGACCTCCATACTGTCCTATCTTGACAAACATACCAACATGTGTTAAAATTTTCAATAATTTGGATTTATGGGTTTATAGTTTGATTCTTATTCTTCAACTATACATACTATCGCTATCGACAGTTGGATCTCATGTGTTACATGCAACTAGTTTGAGGTATAAACCTGGACCGTCACTCGAAGACAAGTTCAGTCAGTGCAAACAGCCGAGATGAAGATGCTTAGGTGGATGTGCGGCGTCACGAGAAGGGATAAAATACGAAATGAATATATAAGAGGTAGCCTGGGTGTACGCGATGTATCCGATGAGCTGATGGAGAATAGGCTGAGGTGGTTCGGGCATATCCTTAGAAAACCGCCAGAATATATAGGCAACACTGCACTGGACCATCGAGTGTCTGGCAAAAGATCCAGAGGGCGTCCCAAAAAACGATAGAATGACCTGGTAGCTGAGAACATGCAGGAATGTGATGTCTCTTCGGACGATGCTCAGGATAGGGCGAAGTGGAGGAGCGCAGTTAGGAGAGCTGACCCCACCACCATGTGGGATACAAGCTAAGGAAGAGAGAGAGAGAGAGTTTGAGGTATAAAACTTTACATTTTGATGCATTAGTTGTATGGTTCTAATTCCACGCTACATGATACCAGACAGATTTAATTAGCTTTTAAGCTATCTAATTACACTTGAAGTCTATGATTGTCTATTTTAATTGAGGATTCAGTAAACCAACATATATATCTCCTAATAACAATGTTATTATTAAGTCGGATATTCAAATAACAAACTAACACGTACTTCCAACATAATATGATTACGATATCATAATACGATATTTGCATCAAATGAATACAAATTTCATATGAAACGATACGGTATTGAAATACATTTTTCAATAGAATCACATACTATCACTAGTATAAAACATATATTCAACACGATCATTTATTATTCAAATACAGTTACAGTTATAAAATTTTTGAAGTCGTATTGTTTCAGAGTAGGTACCGTTTCCGTTCTTCAATTCAAAATCATCAATCAAAATCGTTGATTTGATCATAATCAAATTGATTTAAAGCAAGGCATTGGTTTAGAATGGTGCTTCCACTCTTTTCTATTATCAGCGTTTTCAGGTGTCCCGTATGAGCCAGATAATCGAAAATACAACAGGTAAAATAATATCTCACAAAGTTCATCAATGAGGCTCACCACTCATTTTGAATGTTGCCTTTTTAGGTGAGAAGAGACTAGTGTGTGGTCATACATGTATTTGTCTTACTTACTTTTACAAAGTTATAAACACCCGCACACCTTTCGCTGACTACCCCACATTGTGAGATATGCCGTGATGGTATGAATATAAAAACGAATAATTAAAATTGGTCTGTCAAAATATTTTCTTTGTTGTCGAATTCGATCGTCCAACATCATAATGTAGGTACGACTTTAATAAAAAAATTAAAAGCCATTTCGTGAAATATCCGTTCAGAGAAACCAGTGCTTGAGATAAGTACCTGCTTACTGGATGGACCCTAAAAATAAACGATTCAAAACTCTTATCCTTGCCATGAGATCCGTCTCTCCGCCCTACGATTGAGAATGCGATAAGATTTATTGCGGGTTGAGAATATAAGGTTCGATTGAAATATCCTCCCCCACAGTCGTTATTGACCATACCAGAGACCGTGGCCTGCAAATCCTTGAGAAGGGTTTTTTTTTTGGGTGCTCTCGTGGTCCAACGGACTCTATTTATATTGTATGTAGAATATCTGCCATAAAGCTTTACAGAAAATCGGTAGTTAAAGTTTTCCACAACGTTTTTACAAAACCTGCTCGATATTGTACCTATGTACTTCAAATATTTCTGCATTTTCCAATATCCACGAGTCATCAAATAATTCCATAGAAAGTTTTTTTTATAAATATAATAAGTATAAAATAATTAGTGTTTTGTTGGAGTAGGTACCTAATTTGATTTCACTAAATTGTTCGTAATTGTATCGTTCAAAAATTCAAAAATATTTAAATGAAATAAAAAAACTTTTGTGTAAGTGTTTTGTGCAACATTTTGTGTAAGTATTCAAAGTATTTTGTAATAAATTATTACAAACTTACCAACCACTTTTTAATACCCAGCGCTGCTCTAGAAGGTAAATGTGAAGCAATAAACTGAATCATCAAAAAACTGTTTATCTCTTATGATATAAATTATGAATAAGTAAAATGTATCCAACACAATAAATAAAAATCAACAAACGTAAGTTTTTCAATAAATCAGTCCCCACCGTCTCTTCCCTTCAGTCTTAAATAATGAACTTTGAGAAGTAGTTTGAAATTAGATTGAATATAAGAAATGGAAAAAGTTTAGTGTTGGCCACAACCCATTTGTTTTTTATTCACTTTTATTGGAAGCAAATGTGTATAAAAAAATCAGAGAGTTTGGACCATGAGAATTGGTTTAAAATATAATTGAATATAAGCATTGAAAAGAGTTTAGTGCTGGCTCCAACTCATTTGTTTTTTTATATACTTTCATTGGAAGACGAGTGTGTACAAAACAATCAGAAAAATTGGACTATGCCAAATGGTTTAAAATGTAATTGAATAATTGCGTTTGAAAAAATGTTGTGTTAGACACACCCCACTCGTTTTTATAAATCGTCATCGGAAGCAAGTATGTATAAAAAATTTATGCAAGATTGGACTACGGGACATGGTAATGATAAAGTGGAAAATAAAATATTAATAAGTTGTTTTTTTATTTGTCGAAAACTGTCACTAGTCGTAAAGGAAGCGATATGATTGATGCTCTGTCTTAAAAATATTAACCCATATATTATATTATGCGTTAAAATATTATGATGGAAATTACAATCCGAGTTTTAATTTTGCTAACCATACTAAAAACCTTGTGTGGACAAATGAACTGCTTACTCTTGGATGTACCTACACAAGTGTAAGAGGATTCAATGAAATCCCTATAATCAAATAAATTACTTTTTTTAAATAATTTCAAATACTTACTTTATATTGTTTTCGTTGAAATTATAAGCGATACAAACAGGGGCCACTTTTTCGTGAGTTTAAATGAAATTGTTTTGTCCCAATAGATAAACAAAAGTTTGGACAATTGGCGAAATGTTCACAAAAGATACGACTCCGGCTTTTTCTGAGTAGGGCCTCCGACTCAATTTACATCTGGCAACGAAATCCGAAGACCGCCAACTTTGAAAATGTCGTATTTGATAAATGATTTACGTTTGTTTGCGTAAATTAAACGGCAAACGAAATTAAATAGTCACTATTCATAAACATCTTGAGCGCAACATAACCTATGTATTTTAAGTGTTTGAATTTGTTGGTCTCACTCTGGGTACCCCGAAACTTTTATAGCACGTACTTATAAGACCAACAAAAACGTTACGTGAATGAAATAATATTTTGATATTATAGGTACCTCCCCTACAACTATATGTAGTATAGTACCTTATAATTTCGTAGTTTCGTAGTACAAAACTTTTTTCTTGAAATTTTATGAATAACGTTGAAATTATATTATGACTATGGTAATATGGAAATATTCACTTAAAATGAAAATAATTTAATTTTAAATGAATAAATAAATAACTTTGAATTTTTCCACAAATATTTTTTATATTAACGACCGAACGTTTTCGCCAAGGTGACTTGGCATTTTCAAGGTCCAAACGAAACTAAAACAAAAATTAGCAACTTTCAACTTCACTCAGCATTTACAACGTTGTCACATGTGTGGGCGGAGCTTAATTAACTCCACAGCGTTGCCAAATATGTGGGTGGAGTTACAGTAATTAAAAATGTTGCCATTATGGCCCAGTATTTCAGTCGGCCCTTAGGAGTTTAACTCAAGTTTAACAAAAATATTGCGTATTTCAGTACCTAATCTTCCCTTAAATACGTCACTAAACGACAAATATTTAACTCAACGTTTCTGGCGGATCGCGTGTCTTAATCTTGAGTTAAGTATGGTTTCTAGTCTTTTTCGCCAGGTGGCGTACTAATCGCCGCACGCTTTAATGTTTTATTTCATTTTATACTACAAATAACTATGCATAATAATTATAATCATGATTTATTTTTGTTGTTAAAATAAAAGACTTGATATAGAAGTGGTTCATGTATTTAATATTTATTTTCTTTTTTACATAATTATAATGTATTGCCTGACAACAAACGAAATAAACTGTCAGCCATAATGAAACGTCAGGCACGCAACTTTATTTTTGCGATGTTTTTTCATCCCACTTTTTAAATTGATCCATCCTGTTTCTATGTATTCTTAAATTTTCTACATAAGACACTATTTTACCATTATCACTTAGTTCCATATCCATCTGTAAAATGTACATACATTTTGCATTGAAGTACTACGTACGTAGTACATATTCAATGACATTTTTTCACTACAATGTTTGATTTTAATTAAAAAAAACATCGATCGGTATAAAAAATTGAAAAAGTAACATGCTGTGTAGTGAAACAAATAAAATAATGTGTTGTTATAATAATAAAATAATATTTAGTCACAGCTTCGCGTCACGTATCATTTAAGGTTATTACAATTTTGACAGATGCGTTATAGACAATAACCACAGAAAAACGTAAAATATATCTATAGTTGAAGATTACGTAACTGACGTTTCATTTTGCACTGAAATACGCGAATGAAATTTAATCTTCCCTAAACTTTTGACTTGGATTACCAAATCCAACGATTTAAGGGCCAACTGATATCTCGGGCCTATGTGGGTGAGCTTATGTTTGGAGAAGTGGCGATACCTTTGGTATCTGGATGTTAACAATGTTGCCTTTTTTATTTTTATTAATTTCTATCATTTCTAGAGCGTCATGTTTCCATCCTTTATATTCTGAATGCAAAACCTCTACATTTCCCAAACCAAACCACACATGTGACAACGTTGTAAATGCTGAGTAAAGTTGAATGTTGCTAATTTTTGTTTTCGTTTCGTTTGGACCTTGAAAATGCCAAGTCACCTTGGCGAAAACGTTCGGTCGTGGAAAAATACATCTTCCTACGTTCACTAAAATAAGCATACAAATGCTTGTGCTATAAGTGAACGATATTGTTTGTAAAATCATTTTTATGAAATGAGTTTTGCTAAATTATTTTTGATTTTAATATTTCGTAGATAATTCTTAATGCAATTTTATGAAAGCGATGTGCCTTTTTACCAATTAGAAAAATTACAATTTTACTTAGCTTGGGGTCCATTTGAAATATATTTTTTTAACAAGCTTTTTAACATCTCATTAGAGACGAAGTTGGGATATTATTTATTTATTTATTATAATTTACAAAATCATTTTTTTACATATTATTATATCCTCTTCACTATTATAGAAGAACCACGAACCTAAGGCACCTACAGGGCTTACGACCTGTTATGCCTGTAGGTGCCTTGAGTTCCTGGTTCTTCTATAATATCCCAACATTGTCTCTATTGAGATGTGATAAAGTCAATTAAAATATTATTTGACTCCCGAAAAAAATCCAATGCGTGCGTATATGCAATTAAAAAAATACTCGATATTTTTTTAGTTAAAAAAAGTAGAAGCACTATTCAGATATCCTTGAAAATCTAATATAAATTTGCAAAATTTGAAATGATTTCTTTAGTCTATAATCGATTAAGTAGAATAAACGTGCTGTAGATAGCATACAGCACATAGTAAACAGCACCTACACACATACAGATATAGTGTGATGAAACTTTCAGAATACAATTTCAGCATGACACTAGTTGAAAATTTGCAATAAAAAATAGCCTTAAAAATTGCGAATTCAAAACTCCCTACAATATCCCCTTGGTTTAGTGATGAGTAAAAAGAATAATTGGTCGACTTAAAAAATATTTTTAAGACTGAAAAAAGTAAAAAAAATAAAAACGATCGTCCAAAAATTGTAAACATGACAACGACCTATGAGACGAAACTTGTTCTGAAAATTGTGCACATAGGAAAGGAGATTGGATTTTTGATTTCCTCTTCCCCACTCAGAGATTAGACTTAAGACGGTATAAATACTTTCTCCAAGTTTTCAATGAAATATTTTAATACAACGACACACTACTACATATTATAATAATATTGAATTGCTTCATTTCGCTAAAGTTATTTTAAAATAAACTTCAAAATTTTGAAATGAATCTTTTGATTTATTTAGGCGGTGAGTAAAATAATGTTTTAAGTCTATCTTTATATTTATATTAAAATCTATCTAAATATAATGCGTAAATGCGATGAATAAATCCCATACTTTTATTTATCAGAATATACAGTTTCAGGATGTCACTAAAGCCTTTGAACGAACCTTACAGTATTTTTTTTAAACTGAATTGAATATACTCCTTCGTTTACTAGTGATTTGATTTACGCAAAGGGTCATTCCCATGTGACCAACTCACGATTAAGGAACGTCTTTCGGTAAGTCCCTCTAAAAACACAAAAGCTGACACATTTAAGAATCAAGCCTGTATTTTTGGAACAAATCAAAAATTACAGACCATGGTAACGAATCATTCATGAAATTTAGCCGTGCATCAATCAACTTGTGGTTTTAACTTAAATCCTGACCTATGCAGACTTAATTGCAAGACATTAAAGTGTTGTTAGCTTAAAGTACCTTTAGGAAGCAATTCTGTCCTCTAAATAATTAATGCTTATTCTTGCATATTGTAAAAGGTAAATACATAAAATTATCGTCCGAAAATAATAAATTTCAATTTCTAATCAACTGCATATCAAACTATTTATTCCCCGTAGTTATTGTGTATTGTGTATGCTGGCATTGTATGAAACGAATTATTTTGATATAAGTTATCTACTTTACAGACAACTATAGTGAACATAAATACAAATCAAAATTATATTGTCAATCACAAAATAATTACTTTAATGTATACAGACAGTTATAACCAAAGACCTTATATACTACATTATTATAAGGTCTTTGGTTATAACGAATTACTGATCCGCTCGTAAGGGTACGAAAAGTTTGAAAGGAGTGGACTTACTGTGCCAGCTGTCTTCTTACTTCACTCTATCGCGTAGTTCTTTTTTCTTCTCGTCACTGGTTCAAAATTTGTTCACTACACTTATATGTAATATTAACTTGCGAATTCCGCGAAATTAATTAAAAAATGTTTTGTGCGCACGGCACCGAATTAGTATGCAAAAGTTTTGTACAATAGATGCACACGGTGCGAGTATGGTGACTGATGAAGGTAGCCTACTCGAGCGCGGACAGAGGCGAGATTATTACCACGTTCAAGGTATGGATATAGGTATGAAGGGGTTTTGGTATGTCAGGAAGATGAGGATATGTATTTAAATGGAATGTATCTTTCATCTGCGCCTACATAAATAATGATAGCAATTTTCAGCGTTCTTTTTTTTTAATTTAAGATTTTGTATTTGACTATATTTATACCAATTTTGAGTGTTCTAGTTTTTTTTGTTTTTGGCAAACTATCGATAAGATACCTATGTAGTATTAACATTGATTTATTTGTACGTACGTAGTACAAATAATTCAATGAGTATTAATTAAATTATCAATTCGCAAAATGGAAAGAAACTCAACGAAAAATCTAATATAAAATTATTTCAAATATATTAAATTGTTGCAGAATTTTCATTAACGTATAAAAATGATGTTGATGAAATATGCACAGTTAAATAAAATTAATTAATCCCAGCTGAGTCAACCCAAATGTATTTAATTATGATTATTTGCTCCAGGAAACTTTTGTTTTTATCTTAATTAAGCAGAGAATAGTATGAATGTAAACCACAATTTCTACTTTTTCATTTCTTTGTTTAGTTTGGCTTTTTTTCATTCACATACGTTAGGGAATATTATATACAAGGATGAATTTATTGTAGGCATTCGTACATTGTTGAAACATATATTACGTGCTGTGTAAATTAAATATTAATATTGTACGGTGCTTTACTTTTAGAAAATTTCACACAATTCACTTATTCTCAAGTACACCTTTCAACGTAAAAAATGAAATATTATTAAAAAGTAAATGTTTAATGTTTCCGTTTGTTAAATTGACTTGATTAAAACAAATACTTATTATTGTACAAAGAAATAATCAAGTCTAATTTGCATTAAGTTTTATATTTGCAGGGAAATTTTCAAATTATTTTCGTGTTTATTACTAGTGGAATATAACACATGAGATCCAACTGTCGATGACGATAGTATGTATAATTGAAGAAATCTACCAAACTATAAACACTTAAACACAAATTAATAAATATTTAAAGATATTTTGTTTTCTATATAAAACATGTACTTACATAGATATGTATGCCAGGATAGGATAGTATGAAGGTAAGTCTGATTTTCCTACCCAGAATATGAAAACAGCATGATGTATGTTCGTAGATTATGTAGGTATCAAACTATTGAGTAGAGATATTGTGTGGCGGTATGTAACGATGTCTTCACTAAATTCAATTTTTATAAAAATTGTTAAAAAAATTCGAGATGTACGTACTAATATAATGTTCATATTTTTATTTGAATTATCTAGTTGGAGTGTTTCGGCTTTTATCGATATTTTCAAAAACTTTGGAAATATAGACAGATAAACACATAAATTTATCATAGAAAAAATATTTTTCATAAAAAAATGTTTTAGAAACTCTGGACATTTTTTAAAAAAAAAATGAGATTTTGTATTTGTTTATATTTAAACCAGTTTTCACCTTTCTAGCTTTTATGGTTTTTGAGATATATGGAAAAAGAAAGTAAAAATTCAATAGTTGATAACCCCTTACCTCCATACCATCTTATCCTGACATACATACATATCTAGTTGTTTTATATAGAAAACAACATATATTAAAAGGTTTATAATTTTTTGTTTAAGTGTTTATAGTTTGGTACGTATTCTTCAAGTATACATTCAATACCATCGACAGTTGGATCTCATGTGTTACATGCAACTAGTTTACAAAAGTGTCAACTAAATGAAAATTGATTTTGACCTTAAAATAATTGTTTAATGTCATCATATATTATCTTGGAAACCCTTGGTTTGCAATCAAATTAATGTAAATCGTTTCTTCTTGGTTTAAAGCAATTATCTCAAACTTGTCATTTAATTACCAAAAGCCCATAAGACGGATTTCATCATTGAATTACCTTGTCTAATGCCATAAGGCAACAAGAGGTTTATTTTGGTGTTCTACAAACTCTCCTATATAGTAAAAGTGACAAACTTCCTCGAGTTCTCAACTCGACTACTGTAATTAAACAGATTCTGAACAGATATGTACCTTGATGTTATCTTATTTGACATGAAATTCAGAGGTAACAATCTGAATATGACATAAAGTACCCGGAATATAATTACTTTGTTCAAAAACGGAATCGATTTATACGACCAAAAGAGTAATATAATAATATTCAAATGTATACAAATATTAAAAAAAAGTTGTTTATGAAGAATATTTACAACTCTCTATTTCTCTTAAGAATGACCAGGCATTTGCGCATGTCTCCGCCCATTAGGCGTACTTATCTCCGCTTTGCAACCAAATTGTTGTAAATGGTTGTAAAGCAACGGCGTAATAAATAGGGTAAAAAAACCAAGTCAATTTTGTGAAATGTTTCTATTTTTAAACAATAAAGACAATAGTTTGACATAAATAAGGAAAATAATTTAATTTATTTTGAATGTAAGAAAATTATTTCGTAAACGAAAATAATGACAATACATAAAGTGAAGAACTTGATTATACTCGGTAATATTTTACATGTTGCTATTACACTTTTAATAACTTTTCGATGGGTCGATGGCAGAGCAGTTAGCGGATTTTGTCCACCTATAGCACAAGCATTTATGCTTATTTAGGGAACGTAGGAAGATGTATATGTACTTGTTTAAAAAAAACTACACTGGGGATGTCGACTAACTTAACTAATACCAGTGATTAGTCGACCGTTTATTGCGGTGGTCAGTACCTGCGCTAAGGGGGTCTAAAAACGGTTCTGAGATGGTCATTCATAACAGAAATTCAGAATTCAGCCGAGCATACAGATATCAGATAAGTATTCAACACATTTAGATCTCGGTTCACATATTCCGTCAATCTCTGACTCGCAGGGTGCGTTTTGTGACATTTTCATCTCTTAATCTGACGACATGTCCACAACGACATGGAGAATATCTGTAAAAGAAAAAAATAAATCATTATCCCTCAAAAAAAGGAATAAATATACATCAAAATGATTATTTCAAACGCACGCGAAAACGCTACTGTATCAAGTTCCAAACCAAACAAATCTCATAATGACGTGGGAAGAATCACAATAACCATAGACAATCGACGAATTATGAAATCATTATGAGGTCATACTCGCCTGCATACGTGATGGGCCATTTTTTGCGAGTAATAATACCTTTTAACATTACCGTAATAAAAAATATTAACTCCAACCAATTTGTTTATTATCCTTAATTGATTCTTAATATTTAATGGATATTCGTGAGATTTGCTACCCAATTTATTCAAACTGAGCAGAGCATGAAAAATAATATGTAGGTACCTATGTATGAAAAAGAGTCTTTGGCAAAATATACATGAATATATATGGAAAAGCTCTTTGATTTGACAAATTAATAAAAATAATTCAAAGAGAACAAGGAGTAGAAAATATATATCAGGTGTTACATGATTTTTTGTACGCTTTTATTAACCTTCCCATGTCTGTCCGTACTGGGATTTTGCAATTGGTATTTGACTGACTCCCCGCCCATTTAGAGCTCTTAAACTTTTGTTACACAGAATTTGTGTAATACCGATAACAATGCATGATTGATTCATTTGATATTTTGATAAATGATTTTGTTTTTCATACAAACTCAACAAACAGTGCAATTGTTTAAGTAGTTACCATTTATATCAATTCACAATAGACTTTGTATGATCCGTTTTCAAATTTGCCATATAAAACAACTGCGTTTGATATTATGGGTTTTTCATTGGTAGTAGCTATAAATGTAATGTGAACAATCTACGGACTGACTCGAAATATTTTCACTCTTCATTTCAACAAGATGAAAACTTTGAAAAGTGTGTGTCCTGTAATAAATTTTTTGACTTTGACTTACTTGCTTAAAATGTTATTAGAACGAATCATTCTTACCGATGCCAAGATATACTAAATTAAACGGAGATTATACGAAAGTGATAAAAGTACATAAAATTCTAAATTGAAATAGATTATTAAAATACAAATATTATAAACATAATATAAATAGTAACATTTTCTTTTCTTTTTTTTTAAAGAATCAATATGTCCTTATGTACATATATATCCTCATACATTCTCTTTATTAAGCATAAATGCTTGTGCTATAGGTGAACGAAATCGGTCTTTTTTGTTTATTCTGAAGAACCTCACATACATTTACATATCATTTAATTTTGCTCAAAAAATAGTGTCATGATTTTTTATATCGATTGACATTTTGTTTTAAATGAATTATAATCATTGTATGGCAGAGAAATAGGATAAAAGATGATATTTTTAATTTCATTTTTGATAATAATAATGGAGATGAGCCCTCCAGTGAAACATATTTTCTTCATGTTTTGCATAAAGATTAACACTAATATTTTACTTTTAAGTCGTCCTATGAATAAAGATAAGTCTGTGAAAATTTCGTCGGATAACATTCTCATGCAAATGTGCGCCTCGTCTCTTTCCCTTTTTGCTTGCTTATTTCATGTAGAGATAAAAAAAGTGTTTTTGTATTAAATTATATTTCAAAAACATATAAGTAATTTACATTATTCAGGTTTTCTAAATAATTTTACAAGAGAATATTACTTTTGACCATGTGTAAAACTAAATAAAAATATTCAAATTAAAGTTGCTTTCATTACAAAATATCTAAAAAGACATAATATTATCATTACACAGTTTTGCGTATACCTACAAATATTTTTTTATGTATATTAGCAATATACAATAAAAATGTTATAATTTTTTTCCATAACAGAAGTCTAATTTAATGGTTCTATTTTCTTATTGTATTCAGCTTAAAATGTCCTAATACATTTAAGGAAATTTAAGCTGTATTTTAAAATTGTGTGACGAATATTGAAAATATTTCTCTAGTGAATGTTCGTGATGGTATTTTTATAAGAACACATTTTTACAAGAACACACTTAAGTAGGTATTTGAGAATATGCGCTTTATATAATATGTAGTTGGTATGTTTCGGCGTTATTCGATATTATTAAATTAGTTCAAGAGAAATAAATTATCTTGAACAAATCGAATGATTGTGCGGAGCCTCCAAATAATAAAAATGCTCAAAGATATGTCAGCATATTTCCCTTGGTACAAGCGGCACATAATAGGTACTTGGAAGGCAATGTTTAGCAGTACGCAGGCGCAACTCACTAGTTGACAATTTGATGCAAATTTATATTGCGGATAATATGGGGTTGCGACGCTTAGGTATTATGCCACGTATAGGTACACATATCCTTCATATTATTATGTACCTACATCGAGGTGATTATTAATAAATTACTATAATGAATAATAACCCTAATAATAATATATATTTTATATAAATAACTACATAATATTATGTAGATATAGCTAAATATGAAAACGTTAAAAATGTTCTTTTTTGTAAGCCAAAGGAGGTAAAAGATAATCCTCTCTTTTCTAACGTAAACTATTTACCAACTTTGAAACGTTTCAACTGGGGGGATAATCATGACACGCTCTTAATACGTTCTTGCCTTAATCTTAAAAATGTGTAAATCAGCACTTGATCATAATCTTATCTTTATTTTATTATAAATTTAATCATTAAAATTTGTTAAGATCAAAATTAAGTATGAAATTGATATTTATTTTTGTATAATTTAATATTAATATTCAATTAATTTTAGCCTCAAGATTGCTTAAGTAGATTATTAAATCTAATTATAATAATCTTCATGAGTAGCCCTGTTGGTGTGTTTTGATATAAGAATTATACTTACAAAAACTAAATATGTAGGTACTTACATACAGGAATATTATTTAACAGTTTAATATTTTTGATTCTGGTTTCTTTTTACCTAAAACTAGAATTTTAAAATGCTCATAACAGATACGAATATAAAACGCGAATGGAACCAAGATTATCGACAAATAACTTCTTAAATTAATAAAAATCAAACGGGCTGCGCAGAGCTCAAATATATATTTTTTTGCTTGGTTGATATATTTATGCAAATCACCCACCTCTGCGGCGAAAATTCTCAAGTAATTTTCTAGAAACTATAGCTAGAAATAAATGACTACGTGTGTATTTTTCAATTTAATCATGTGAAATTAATATTCAATATGAATGTTAATAATTCTATAAAACCCAGAGTTCCTGCAATATCAATAATAAATTATAAATCTCATTATTTAATTTAATTATCTCGGCATAATTTAATTTTATATAAACTATACCTACCCTCAATAAATTTGTATTGCGAAATTCTCAAAATGTTTGTATAATTTATTTGAAATTGTTTAAAATTCCATGAACATTTTTACCGTTAATTATTATTGCACACACGATATTTTTCACACCTTGTAGACACTAAAGTAGGTAAATATGAATGTGCCTGACACAGGTTGAATTTAAAATAGACCGGGATTAAGAGAGATTTCCTCGGGTAGATAATATAACGTGCCAAAGAAAAGTGATAATGAACTATAATATCTTTCAACTAGTATTATATAATTCAAATACACATGCTATTTATAATCAACAATTGATCAAATAATGGTGGACGTGGTGGCTGGGCGGTTTGCGCGTTGGATTTGTATTGCAGTGATCGCGAGTAAGAATCCTGCTACGACCGATTTCGTTTAAAAGCATTTATGCTTAATTAGGGAATGTATGAGGATGTATATGTAGGTACTTGGTAGAAAAAAAGAAACATTCGTATCTAACATATTTCAAATTATCACTGGACTTTTCTTTTAAAATTTCACAATTTCACCATTACAAGTTGTTATCAAAAACTTGCATTCAAATAGGTACATGGTACGTACCATAATATTATCTGTGATCCTAGAAAAAATCAATAGTTTGTTTTTTTAAATTAATTCTATAGAGCCGTTTAATGATTTGGGTTTATTCCAAAAACGCTTATCGTTCTGTCTTATACATTATATTGCTCTTCGAAACAAAGCTTGGCTTCTGTGCGGGCGTCCTGGGTTCGATCGCCAGCAGAGGATAAATTTATTTAAATTCATTTCTCATGCAAATATTGCTTCTCTGGGCTGGAAACACTGGTTAGTTGGAATAAATTGCAATACGGCAATGAACTCGTCACTTGCTCAGGGTGTAAGAAAGTGTTATCATTTATATTTATTTATAAAGCTGTTTTTATATATTTAATTCATGCGCCAAAACTTATTCGAATCTTTCATTTACATGGCTTTCAATCTTTGATATAATTTGTTGGTCATACATGTCATTACATACATAGATTCTCGTTTTGCTTATAACAAATTTTCTTTCACTTTCACACAATAATTATTTTTTGCTTCACTGAGATCACATTAAAACTAATGTGTAATTTTAATACATCTTCTTTCATAACAAAGTTTTCCTAACATATGTAAGAATTGAACTATCGATAAGAACTCCAAATTAAATTTATCAACAGTAATTTTATAATCACTAGTTGCATGTAACACATGAGATCCAACTGTCGATAGCGATAGTATGTATAGTTGAAGAATAAAAATCAAACTATAAACCCATAAATCCAAATTATTGAAAATTTTAACACATGTTGGTATGTATGTCAAGATAGGACAGTATGGAGGTCAGTCCTCTTTTCCTTCCCGGAATATGAAAACAGCATGATGGTTCTGTATGTATGTTTGAAGATTAAAATCCTATCAAACTATTAAGTCTTCTTACATATTGTGTATAGGCGACTGCCATATAAATTGTATGAAGCGATGTCGTCACTAAATTCAATTTTTATAACTAGTTGCATGTAACACATGAGATCCAACTGTCGATAGCGATAGTATGTATAGTTGAAGAATATGTACCAAACTATAAACCCATAGATACAAATTATTGAATATTTTCAGATATTTTGTTTTCTATACAACATATATTATGTAGGTATGTATGTCAAGATAGGATAGTATGGAGGAAGTTCCTTTTTTCCTACTCAGAATATGAAAATAGCATGATGGTATGTATGTTTGGAGATGAAGTATCAAACTATTAAGTCTTCTTACGTATTGTGTATAGGCGACTGCCATACAAAATGTATGAAGCGATGTCGTCACTAAATTCAATTTTTAAAAAAATTGTTAAAAAAAATTGAGATCTTCTACTACAATGTTAATATTTATAATAGAAAATTAAATTATCTAGTTGGGGTGTTTCGGCTTTTTTCGATAATTGTATAAGTTTTGGAAATATAGGCAGTTAAACTCATAAATTTATCATAAAAAAAATTTTTTTCTTAATAAAAAATGTTTGAGAAACCCTGGAATTTTTTTGAAAAAACTAATTTGAGATTTTTTATTTGTCTATGTTTGTACCAATTTTCAGCGTTCTAGCTTTTATGGTTTCTGATATATATGGAAAAATAAAATAAAAATTCAAAAGTTGATAACCCCTGACTGAAACAAAAATTCAAAATTCTAAGTATAAAAGTTTTGTAGGCCTATAACTGTTTATATATTCTGAAATTTTGGGCTCTGTAAATTGAGCGGATCAAAAGTTATAAGGGGGGGACGGACACACACACAGACACACACACAGACACACACACACACACACACACACACAGACACACACACAGACACACACACACACAGACACACGAAATGTTCTACTCCGAATTCTGAGTAAATCCGTGTATGGAACATATATGAAACTAGTTGCATGTAACACATGGGATCCAACTGTCGACAGCGATAGTATGTATAGTTGAAGAATAAGTTGATAACCCCTGACTGAAACAAAAATTCAAAATTCCGAGTATAAAAGTTTTGTAGGCCTGTAACTGTTTATATATTCTGAAATTTTAGGCTCTGTAAATTGAGCGGATCAAAAGTTATAAGGGGGGGGGGGACACACACACAGACACACAGACACACACACACACACACACACACAGACACACGAAATGTTCTACTCCGAATTCTGAGTAAATCCGTGTATGGAACATATATGCTGTGAAGCCTCTAAGTTGGTGTTTTTTGACTTCAAAGTTGGAAAAGCCGTGAAAAAAGTAGACCTCTCCATACAATTCTCGCGTATTCTGGTTTGATACATTGTCGATATGTTAAGAGAACAAAGTTCTCCTGAACAAATCGACAGTTGGATAAACTAGTTACATGTAACACATGAGATCCAACTGTCGATAGCGATAGTATGTATAGTTGAAGAATATGTACCAAACTATAAACCCATAGATACAAATTATGTAATATTTTCAGATATTTTGTTTTCTATACAACATATGTAGGTATGTATGTCAAGATAGGATAGTATGGAGGAAGATCCTTTTTCCTACCCAGAATATGCAAATAGCATGATGGTATGTATGTATGTTTGGAGATGAAGTATCAAACTATTAAGTCTTCTTACATATTGTGTATAGGCGACTGCCATACAAAATGTATGAAGCGATGTCGTCACTAAATTCAATTTTTATAAAAATTGTTAAAAAAAATTGAGATCTTCTACTACAATGTTAATATTTTTTATAGAAAATTAAATTATCTAGTTGGCGTGTTTCGGCTTTTTTCGATAATTGTAAAAGTTTTGGAAATATAGGCAGTTAAACTCATAAATTTATCATAAAAAAAATATTTTTCTTAATAAAAAATGTTTGAGAAATCCTGGAATTTTTTTGAAAAAACTAATTTGAGATTTTGTATTTGTCTATGTTTGTACAAATTTTCAGCGTTCTAGCGTTTATGGTTTCTGAGATATATGGAAAAATAAAATAAAAATTCAAAAGTTGATAACCCCTGACTGAAACAAAAATTCAAAATTCCGAGTATAAAAGTTTTGTAGGCCTGTAACTGTTTATATATTCTGAAATTTTAGGCTCTGTTAATTGAGCGGATCAAAAGTTATAAGGGGGGGACGGACACACACACACACTGACACACACACAGACACACACACAGACACACACACACACACACACAGACACACGAAATGTTCTACTCCGAATTCTGAGTAAATCCGTGTATGGAACATATATGCTGCGAAGCCTCTAAGTTGGTGTTTTTTGACTTCAAAGTTGGAAAAGCCGTGAAAAAAGTAGACCTCTCCATACAATTCTCGCGTATTCTGGCTTGATACATTGTCGATATGTTAAGAGAACAAAGTTCTCCTGAACAAATCGACAGTTGGAAAATGTTTGAGAAACCCTGGAATTTTTTTGAAAAAACTAATTTGAGATTTTGTATTTGTGTATGTTTGTACCAATTTTCAGCGTTCTAACTTTTATGGTTTCTGAGATATATGGAAAAATAAAATAAAAATACAAAAGTTGATAACCCCTGACTGAAACAAAAATTCAAAATTTTGAGTAAAAAAGTTTTGTAGGCCTATAACTGTGTATATATTCTGAAATTTTGGGCTCTGTAAATTGAGCGGATCAAAAGTTATAAGGGGGGGACGGAAACACACACACACACAGACACACACACAGACACACGAAATGTTCTACTCCGAATTCTGAGTAAATCCGTCTATGGAACATATATGCTGCGAAGCCTCTAAGTTGGTGTTTTTTGACTTCAAAGTTGGAAAAGCCGTGAAAAAAGTAGACCTCTCCATACAATTCTCGCGTATTCTGGCTTGAAACATTGTCGATATGTTAAGAGAACAAAGTTCTCCTGAACAAATCGACAGTTGGATTAATATTTCTTATTGAATTAATATAAGATATAAAACTTGTTAGTTCCCCGAGAAGTAATATAAAATAAAATTTGCAAATTTTTTTGAAAATAACTTCTATCTTGAAAGACCTTTAGTCTCGTCTAATTATTTGCAAGTTTCAGAAGGCAATTTTTGTTTGTAATATGAATCTCAAACAAAAGCAACCAGATCAAGAAACGGATTTGAAATATCATTAATATGAACTTTTTTGTATGAGTTGAGAAAATCTGGAAAATAGGATCCTCCCATTTGAATCATAAAAAGAAGGCACTCGTGAACCATAAATATTCAAATCGTTTGTACCTACTCATATCTGGAAAGGCAACATTTCCACTATCTACTGTTTTGAAAATAAAAGACAAAGTCATGACTGATATACTCCACCTTCCTTAACATATCACATATTTGATGTTCCTTGACATGGAGATTCATCACATCAAAAACTAAACCACTTGCAGGCTAAGATATTACAAGATACACATTCAAAGAGGAAATTCCAATGGTAGATGAACCCAGTGAAAATCCTGGAAGCTACATATATCACATACAATCGTGTGGATCCAAATTCATTCAGAATAATGTTGATAAAATATAGGATATTCATAATACTAATTCAAATATTTTATACCATCTATCCAGGTATTTCATATATTTTAAAAACTACATCAAAAGCCATCCCTCTTTATTTCGAACCTCACTCTGTACAAAATAATTCATATAATATTTTTGAATAAAAATATATATTCATTACAACATTAAAACCATTTACCTCATTTTTGGATATGTTTGAATGTGATTTTTTTACGTTACTCCCATTGTTTTTTTCAAATCTAATTATTTAGCTGTATGCAAAAAAATATGAATATTTTACAACGACGAAAAAAAGAGGCAAAAATATTGCCTGCAAATTATGAAAAATGAAAATAAAAACGTTTCTTTTTCTCTGAATTTCTCTAGTATTTTTTTTTTCGTTACAAATACATAAACATTAAGATCCTACCATTGTCAATATTGCATTTGAAATGTATTACTAATTTTAAAATGGAGAATTAAGTGATTTGAAAAATAATTTTATATTTGTTTAAGTGACATGTACCTAACGAGTTTTATAATATTAAAATAAAAATATTGTATTTACGAATATGTAAAATGTATCTGTCTTTAAAAAAATGTACGTCTCACATACACACAAATATACCATCATGCTGTTTTCCTATTTGGGGTATTCAGAGATAACCGAACACCAGACTATCTTTAGGTACATATATTCTTTACCTCATTTAAATGAATTAATTATACATTTACATTATATTTCAGTTAATGAATGAGGAGTTGAAATATAATATTTTGACTAAATATTTCGATCATCTTACGATTTTTTCCAACAAGGCAGAAATAAATGGCTAAAAATCTTCAATATATATATCGCGGGCGTCAAGCCAGAAGGGCGTAAAAACGAAATGACTACTTTACAGGTGAGACAAAAAACTATTTATTTCTGTAACGGTTCAATTTATCCATGTAGAGTTTTTTTGGAAAATTTAGCAAAAATGAAGCCTCATCGAGGAGTATTACCCAAATTTCAATATCTAGTGAATTTCTTATATATTTTGCACATACGCCCCTCTGGCTCGCTAATGTTTCTAGATGTATAAAGACTCGATTTTTGAATAGAGAATTCATAATAATTGTGGGGCATAAAAACAATTTTTTTACAAAGCTATGAATCATAGAGAAAAAAATATGTAGCTTAATTTTGAGACGTATTTAATTGTTTTCATAGCGAAATTGAGACAATTAGCTAAGCTTCTGCCCATTATGAGATATATTTAAACATTTTGATAGCAAAATTGAGACAACTAGTCTAAAGCTTCTGCCATTTTTAATGTTTGTAGATACGCCCTTCTGGCTTGGCAGGTTTCTGTGGCATCATCAATTTATTTGAAATGTCGTATCATATTATTTTCTTTTATCAATCATTTCTGTCAGACATTTTTTATTAAAAATATCAGTTTAATGTTCGGCGTATGCAGAATCGACCATCTGGTTCGATAATATTTCACAAAGATATCGGTCAAGTCTTCGGAATATGTTCATACGCCCTTCTGGCTCGACAAGTTGACCTGTGCCATAGTATATGCCTAAAATTATTTTTTGAAATATCTCGAAAAATACGCAACGGAAAGCTATGATTTTTTTACAGATGGTGGAGGTCTTAATAAAGTATTGTTTGGCATAAAAAACAAAAAAATACCGCATTTTTGCAGATATGCCCTTCTGGCTTGACGTCCGCGATATGAAAAATATAATATCTTCTATCTTACTCATCTCCAAATCACAAAAAGATATTCCTTACAAGTGTGCTTCATAATCATATTATAATTATACACCTGCCGACAGAAACAATGTTTGAAACCATTCGTGAATATTTACCATGTTTTAATAAAATTATATCAGAAATAACAGTTAAAGCGTAATTGATGATCGAGGATTAATAAAAATCGTGTAATTTCTTTTTTTAAATAAAATTAACATACTTAACTAGAAAAAAAAGATGTTTTAAACGGAATTCTGAATCTTAATTCACGTGCGGTTTCTAGAAGTTTAAGCTGATCTCTGGAATTCTGTTTCAATTTGAATGCTATTTATAAGTAAAATTGTGATAAAATCAAAATCAAGGTAACAATATCACAAATCCGCCTTTATTGGTGGCTGTGCCTTATTAATAATAAAAAAAAATAAACAATATCATTTAGATGGGTCGGTGGCAGAGCGGTTAGCGCGCTGGGTTAGTAATCCAGTGGTCGCTAGTTCGAATCCTGCCTCGACCGATTTCGTTCACCTATAACACAATCATTTATTTGCTTATTTTAGGGAACGTAGGAAGATGTATATGTACTTGTTTAACAAGGACATATTAATTTTTTTTTTTTTTAAATTGTCTTTATTTGTTTGTCAATGTATTTATTGTACTCTGCCAAAAAAGATTATAGAATGAGGGATCCATAGCAAAACGAGTGGGTTGTGGCCAACGCTAAACTCCTCACTAACTAGTCACTCCACAAAGAGTTTATTTGTTTTTAATTTAAATATTTTATTAATTTAAATAATTGATGAATCTTTAATACCATTTTGTGAAAGTGATGTGCGTTTTTTCCAACATGAAAATAACAACATCACGTTTTAAGTTTCCTGAGATTGGCGTCACATTGAAATATTGGACAGTTAAAAAATGAGAAGTATAATTCAGATATCCTTCGAAATCTAATGTGGTCCAAGCGAGTATTAGATATACAAATTTGCAAAGCACTTTAGTCTGAAATCGATAAAGCAGTATACATAATAGTAGACAGCACACACAAACGCAGATACATTGTGATGAAACCTTCAGAATACAATCTCAGCATGATAGTAGTTGATAATCCTTCCTTCCGATGGCTCTACAGCCCATATCGAGCCTTGGCCTCCATCAATCGTCGCCTCCAACTCCTCCTGTCTACCGCTGCTGTCCTCCAGTCTGCCACTTGTAGTAATTGTTCCGCATCCCTTTTCACTTCATCCTCCCATCGCAGCCTGGGTCTGCCGACCTTTCTTCTTCCACCCGGATGTCCCTCAAGGATCCTCTTGGGTACCCGTGATGACGGCATTCTCTGTACATGCCCAGCCCATCTCAGCCTGCTCAGTCTAGCATGTACAGAGAGCCTAGGAGTCTTATAGATGATGTATATTTCATCATTATACCTTATTCTCCAAGCTTCTCCATCATTCACGGGTCCCAGTATTTTCCGTAGCACTCTCCTCTCAAATGTATCCAGCATCTCTGCGGATCTTGCAGTCATTGTCCACGCTTCGCTCCCATATGTCACCACTGTTCTTATTATAGTCTTATACAGGGTGATTTTTGTTTTTCTGTGAACATTTTTTGATTTAAGCACCGGGAGCAGAGAGAAGAATGTTTTGTTACCAGTTGTGATCCTTCTTATTATTTCTATGTGGTCTTCATTTTCCCTGGTTATGGTGGACCCCAGGTAAGAAAATTCATCAACTACCTCGAAGTTTCGATCCCCAAACTGAATGCTGCGTAGAGGGTTATTTCTTGAGTTTCTGGATTGTTTCATTAGTTTCGTCTTGCTTTCATTAATTTCCAATCCAACCTCATATGCTTTCGATAGTATCTCACATATAAGACTATTGAATAAATTAAAAAAATATGGTATATCGGGCACCGTAAGAAACTGGTTTTGTAGCTATCTCAAAGATAGGATACAAACCGTAAGAATAAGTTCATCCATAAGTGATCACCTTTCTTCCAAGTTTGGTATCCCACAGGGTACGGTCCTCGGACCAATATTATTTATTTTATATGTAAACGATATTTTTGAACAATGCAATAATAGTACAGTTATTTCATATGCAGATGACACTGTTGTTCTGTGCGAAGCTCCTACAATGCAGGAGGCAACGCATAGAGCTTCGGAGAATCTCACAAAGTTGAAGAACTGGTTTGATGATAATTTATTATCATTAAATACAGAAAAAACATACTTCATTCCATTCACACTAAACAATAGACAATCCGATACCGATATTAAATTATTATTTTACGAAGACTTAAATAAGACCCGATTAATAGAAATACATAAGACTAATGAAATAAAGTATTTAGGAATAAAAATAGATAGAAACCTTAAATTTAAAACCCAAATAGAAAATATAGTAAACCGTTTGAGAAAATCCATTTATATATTCAGGAATCTCAAAAATATATTATGTAAAAATAGTTTAAAAATTGTATATTTTGCATTTGTGCACTCTGTCCTTATGTATGGTGTTTCGGGATGGGGTGGTACATATAGGACAACTCTTTTGCCTGTTGAAGTTACGCAAAGACTGATTATAAAGATTATTCTAGGCAAACCTATAGATCACCCGACGGAACAAATCTATATAGACTTCCCGGTCCCAACACTAAAGCAGATAATGGACACGATTGCAACTGTATATGCTCACAGACAGAACCATCCTGAAATTTTTTCTATTGGAACAGTAACGACTAGAGCAAAATTTAAAATCGTCATACCAAAGAAAAATACAACTGCAGCACAGAAATTACTGTCATATAGGGGAATTTTATTTTATAATGACCTGCCCACTTCCATTAGAGAAATAAAAGATCTAAATAAATTTAAAATAGCATTAAAAGGGCATATTTTTGGCAATACATAATCCTATATGTTGAATTTTTCTTTCTTTATGTAATTACGATACTCCTCTCTCGAACACGAGTTTTTAACTCTATCGAGAGAGTATCAATACGGTAATTTTTGTCATATATTGTAACTTGGTCAAAATATTGTGTAATACTCTTATAAAATAAATAAATAAAAAAAAAAAAAAAAAAATATGCTGTTGTTTCCAATGGTTCAAGAACCTCTCTTACAGCTGTCAATGATCTTGCCACTATGTTGAGGTCATCCGCGTATCCTACTATCTGGCTGCTTTGGAAGTATATGTTTGGGTTTGCGTTACTGTGGAATGTTTTACGAATGACGTATTCCAAACTAAGATTGATTAATGTAGGGGCCAATCCATCACCCTGCTTGAGTCCTTGCGACACCATGAATTCATCTGTAAGCTCTCCTCCAATATTCACTTTGCATTTTGTATAACACATTGTTGCTTTTATCAGTCTGACTAGTTTTGTCGGTATCTTGAATGCTAATAATATGTCATACAGTTTTTCTCTATTTATACTATCATAGGCTTGTTTGAAGTCAATGAACAGTTGGTAGATATCAATGTCGAATTCCCAGCACTTGGTAAGTAACTGTCGAACTGTAAAAAGTTGATCACTTGTTGACCTATCCCTTCTGAAACCAGCCTGGTATTCTCCCATGATTTCCTCTGCATAACATTCCACTCTTCCTTTCAGTATTGTAGTCAGAAGTTTATAAGCCGTGCTCAACAGTGAAATGCCCCTATGGTTCTCACACTTAAGTTTATCCCCTTTTTAATATATAGGACATACGATACTTGTTTGCCATTCCTCAGGTATTTCTTCCAAATCCCAAATCTTATTGAGCAAGCTGTGTAGTAACCTGTGTAGTTGTTCGCTCCCATACTTCAGTAATTCGGATGGCATGTTATCAATTCCAGGTGCTTTATTATTTTTCAAATTCTTTAACACCTGCTTCACTTCAATGAGTGAAGGGGGAATGATTTCCTGGTCGTCCTCCAAGGGTATTTGTGTTTTCTCGTTTCTTAATTGTGTTTTCGGATTTAGCAGTTGCTTGAAATATTCCTTCCATCTACATTTTATGTTTTCTGAATCAGCTAAGATATTTCCATCTGTGTCCCTACATAGATTTGTATTTGTCTTAAATCCTTTCTTAAATATGTTAACTCCTTTGTAAGCTTCACGAAGATTATTGTCTTTGAAGTCTTGCTCTACCTTCAGTAGGATATTGTTCATATAAGCTCTTTTCTTTCTTTTTAGGAGTTTTTTAGTGTTTCTTTTGGCCTGTTCATACGCCTGTCTCTTAGCTCTTGTACTCCGCTCTATGCATAACTTCCTAAGTTTATTTTTATTTTCTATACTGTTATGGCATTCTTCGTCGAACCATGGGTTTCTAGCTTGTCTCTGTCTGTTTCCTACACCAATCTCAGCCGAGTTTAAGATTGCACTCTTGAGTGAATTCCAATCTTCTTCCAATGTTTCCTTGGAAGTTACCTCATTCAGTGCATTAGGCAGGATGGTACTCAGTGCAGCCTTATACTGTTTCAATCCACTAGGGGTTTTGAGGGCCTCCACGTTTAATTTTGGGGGGACTTGCTGTTTACAGGGCCTTTTATTAGATATACGGCTTCTGTAGGTAGTAACCACCATGTAGTGGTCTGAATCGCAGTTTGCTCCCCTGTAGCTTCTTACATTTAATATACTGGAGGCGCCTCTTTTTTCGATGAGAATAAGGTCAATCTGATTATGATGTCCACCGTTGGGAGATGTCCAGGTCCACTTATAAATATCTTTCCTAGGGAATTGTGTGGATGATATCACCATATTCCTGGATGCTGCAAAGTCAATTACTCTTAGTCCATTATTATTACTCTCCGTGTGGAAACTGTGAATCCCAGTGATGTGTTGGTATGCTGGCTCTTTACCTATTTTGGCATTGAGATCACCAATAACCATCTTTATATCATTAGAAGGTAAAGCATCGAATACCTGTTCTAGTTTTTGATCGAAGGTATCTTTTACTGTGTCATCCTTTTCCTCTGTTTCTGCGTGCACATTTACCAGTGATACATTAAAAAATCTGGTCTTTATGCGCAGGACACACAATCTCTCATTGATGGACTTGAAACCTATGATGCTCCCCTTAACTTTCTCATCCACTATAAAGGCTACTCCAAGTGCATGTTTTGTGTTGCCGCTATGAAGTATTGTGTGGGTTCGGGTGTCAAAAATTTCGCATCCCAGCCATCTAGTTTCCTGTACAGCCATTATGTGTAACCCATATTTCTTCATCTCTCCAGTCAGTTGTCCAAGATCTCCACTCCTATATAACGTCCGCACGTTCCATGTACCGATTTTCAAGTCCGTTTTCCATTTGCCAGGTCCAGTCAGTTTTCCAGTCGGAGTCCGAGGTTTCGTATTTGGTTTCGTAATAAGGATTTTTTTCCGGGGAGAGGTTATTAACCACTCGCCCAACCCACCAGGAGGACCAGGGTTTTTCTGTAGGGGTTTTCCTTCCCTTAGCTGGGGGGTTCCGGTTTTATGGCGCCGGAGACTCGCCATTCACCCTCTCCTATCTGCTATGGCTGATGGTATTGCCATTAGCCACATTGCCCGGGGTTCGCGGGGCTTTAGAGGCCACTCGTGGACGCTAGGAGTAGGACTATTGGTAGTGTTGCTGATTGAATGCAACTGTGGCTTTACACGGTATTTAAAGGATACATATTTTCCAGCAAAATATGTATCTCCGTGACCCTACCAAAATTTGAACCCCAGTAGTTGATAATAATCTAAAGTAATAAAGCAATCAAAATGTTAGTGTCTGTGTGTGTGTGTGTATGTGTGTGTGTGTGTGTGTGTGTGTGTGTTTGTCTCACGCCTTCTGAAAAACCAAGAGCATCTAAAAATCTAATTTATGTGCGAACGTGTACCTGTATACCTGATGCAGTGTCACGCTAAAAATAATGCGATAAAAATGCTGAATTTTAAAAATATTTCAATAATTATTTTTTTCATACAAAATTTTCCATGTCGTATCTGTCAAAAAAGTGTACATTTTGCACGCAAATACCTGTTAGTTTAAAAGTTAGAAGTACGTATTTACACGAAAAAAATTTACTTTCAAGTATAACTTAGCGTTTAAGTGAAAAACATGGTGAATATTTTGTATAATTATAATGTTTAACTTATTTTTAAAGTAAGCGTTTTGTACATAAATGCCGCCATTTTAATATCTTTTCATACAATATTTCATTTTCCTACCGAATGAATATGTTCTTGAAAATAATAAACCTTTGAAATAAATATAATTATGAAATAATAAAATGAAACACAAGACATTACAGCAAGTTTTAAGACGTATACTGTAAAAGTCTGTTAATTATTAGTAAAGATATAGGCATAATAAAATTGCATAATTTGTATATAATATTTGATATTTCTGACAATTTTCATTTTTATGGCATCGAACAAACCAATGTAGGTACCTACATATTATTCAAAAAATGTCTACAAACCATTTGATATTTTATACATGTTCTATGGTTACTATGGTAACGGACACATTCTGATATTCAAATAAAATTTGTTATAAATCGAATTCGAATTAATTTAGAACATCATTGTAGGTAGGTACCTACATACCTAATACTACTTAAAAACCAACAATATACTAATTTCGTATAGGAAAATTATTAAACTATCTTAGGTTAACTACAATACACATGTCATTCAATCTACAAACTATTTCCTATAGTGCAATTCTTCTTTTATTTAAGTAGACCTTTGGGTGATTTTTTATACAAACTATTTCTTGGAGTTTAATTCTTCTTCCTCTTCTTTTGTGAAGTCATTTGGGACAGTTCATAAATAAACTATTTCCTATAGTCTAATTTTTCTTTTTCTTAATTTATGTAGACCTAGGGTGAGTTTTTATACAAACTATTTCCTATAGTCTAATTCATCTTCTTCCTCTTCTTTTATGTAGCCCTTTGGGTGAGTTTTTATACAAACTTATTCCTATTATCTAATTCTTTTTCTTCTTATTTTATGTAGACCTCTGGGTCAGTTTTGATACCAACTATTTCTTTTAACGTATTTCTTCTTTTTCTAATTTTATGTAGACCTTTGTTGAATTTTGTATAAACTAACTTCCTATAGTCTAATTTTTCCTCTTTTATGTAGACCAAGGTAGAGTTTTCATGCAAACTTTTCCTTTAGTGTAATTTTTCTTCGTCTTCTTTTATGTTGACCTTTGCGTTAGTTTTTATACAATCTATTTCCTGACGTATAATTATTCTTCTAATATGTAGATCTTTGGGTCAGTTTTTATATTAACTACTTTCTATAGTCTAATTCTTCTTTTTCTTATTTTTTGTAGATCTTTTGGTTAGTTTTTATACAAACTATTTCCTTTAGTCTAATTCTTCGTTTTCTTATTTAATGTAGACGTTGGGTGAATTTTATATAAAATATTTACTATATTTCAATTCATCTTCTTCTTCTTTTATGAAGACCATTTGGTCAGTTTTTTATATAATACATTTACTATTGTGTAATTCTTCTATTGCATCTTTTATGTAGACCATTGGGTCAGTTTTTATTACAAACTATTTGTTATAGTCTTATACTTATTCTTTTTTTTCATTTAGTCTTTTGGGTTAGTTTTAAGTCTTATAGTCTATTGTATAGAAATATTATAAACAACATGCACACTTGACGAAAATACATAAAACGAATGGGATGTGACCATCACTAGAATCTTCTCAATACTTTTTTTCAATCGAAATTTACACCATTTATTATATCATCATATATTGCTTAATTTTCAATAACTACATATTTGATTTTGATGACAATATAATAAAAAATCGGGGTTGTGGCCATTACTGGACTCTTCACAACGTTTATATTCAAATTAAAAACTATTTAAGTCTTCTTCTGTAATGTAGATCAGTTTTATTGTGCAAAAATATAATATCTATAGGTATGCACACTTGACGAAAAATATAAAAACGAATGGGATGTGACCAACACTAGAATCTTTTCAGTACTTTTGTTTATTTAATTTTTAAGCCATTTCCCATCATCCAAAATTACTAAATATTTAAAACACATTTGCATTCGACAATATATAAAAATAGGGGTTGTGGCCAAATCCAAACTCTTTACAACGTTGTCTCTTTATAATCAGTCATATTTAAAACCATTTACCATAGTCCATGCGTGCAGAAATTGTATGTACCTACTTATATATAAAAACAAATGGGTTGTGGCCATCACTTGAACATTTTACATCGCTTAAACTCAATTAAATTTCAAACTACTTTTCATACAACGAATTAGCAAATATTTTTTGTGACAATATTATAAAAACGATTGCTTATTTCTTCACTAATTTACATTCTTGGCCAACGGCGGGACATAAAAGCTAGTTATATAATATAATAAAATCTATTTTATGTGACTATCTTCGAGGAAAGGCAAGATTGGCGAAAAAGAAGTGATTATCTTCGTAAATAAATCACTTATTTTGTTTGCACGGGACTATTACGTTAGATTGTCAGTTCAATTTAATGTTTAAGTTGACAAGACATAATGATTGATGTATTTTATTGGAAAAATCGTTTAACATTCCCCTGGCAATGGAGAATATTTTGCACCGAACCGCGAGATGTTGACGAAGCCTCATATTTTTTGCTCTATAAATTTCACACAGCAATTTATCTGAGAGGGGTGACTAGACTCATATCTGTGATGCCCATTAAACTCATTTTATTATTTTTTATGTGAATATAAAATGATTTTATGTTAATACTGTCATGTTTTCTCTGGTTGATTGAACTTTCACCCTATTAAAGAAAATACATTAAATTCAAAAGATGTCATTTAAATATAAAAAAACTTTATAATTATCCTATAAACGAAACGACCTTCTCAAAAATCTTAAATCAAAATATTATTGTTAATAGTTGTATACTTAAACGAGTGGGTTGTGGCCAACGCTAAACTCTTCACTAACAAGTCACTCTATAAAGTATTCAATATTTGTATAGAAATTTTTCAGCATATTCATGAAATGAGTTTGTTGAAATATTTTTTTATTTAAATATTTTATTATGAAAACTTGATAATTCTTTAATGCCATTTTATGAAAGTGATGTGTTTTTTTTTACCAATTTGAAAACAAAAATTTCAAATTTTAAGTTTCCTGAGTTTAGGGTCACTTTAAAATATTAGACGTTTAGAAAAAATGAGAAGCACTATTCGGATATTCTTAAAAATCTAATGGGGTCTAAGCGAGTATTACATATACAAATTTGCAAAATATTAATAGAATCAAATGAGTACCTACTTTGGTCTATAATCGATTAAGTAAAATTAACACCCCGTACATAGCACACAGCACATAATACACTGCACATAGCACGCACACAGATACATTGTGATGAACCTTTCAGAATACAATCTCAGCATGACACTAGTTGATAATCTGAAATAAAAAAAAAATAGTCTTAAAAAATGTTAAATCATAACTCCCCACTATATCCCCTTGGGTTAGTGAGGAGTAAAAACAAAATTCTTAGAAAGACAAAATTCCCTCCACTAACCCAACCAACCCTCAACCGCCACCTCCCTCGCTCCACAGACAGATATACACAAATTCAACATGTTAGTCTCGACACGCCAGTCGATGGAAGGACAGCGCTTCCGAAACATGTCGCAAAGTGACTCACAAAAAATAAGTGGTTTATAGCTAATTTATAATTCAAATATGGTTCTTAGTAAGAGTTTGTGAATGTTGCAAATACAGCAATTTACCGTGTTATGTAATGTAATTTCCTATGCACCTTTATTATTTATGAAAGCTGCGGCCATTTATACTGAGTCATTAACTGGAAAGCTTCCTCTTGGTTCAGTCACGTTTATGAAATCCTCTCTATACATAAACGAGTCTAATATCTTCCTAAATGCGATTCAACGAAAATAAAGCAGAAATTACACCATGACTTGCATGTCACTAATTTTATTCATGAACTTCGGAATGGCAAAATTTTAAAAAATGACACAGACATAAATTTCGAGAATTATCTTCAAAAACTGTTGAGCGAATCCCACTTATTCAAAGACTCAACAGAGAAAACAAAGAGCACGGTCACCTCACGATATCCAGTACAGTGCAAACTTGTAATTGAGAATAAAATAATAGAACTATCGATGCGATTTAAGTACTAAGGTGTCGAAATATGCAGCAGGAATGACCTCTATGATGTAGTAGCCTGAAAAATGCTGTATGGAGAATCAGGGACATGCTGAAGGATACTACAAGACCTGCGTGGGACCAAAACAAGATCTGACACCACCATAACAAAAAGCCTCCTTAGAACTATGGAGATGGAGACTCTACGACCCATCTCAGGAGTCTGTGATGTTAAAAATGTTGCGTAACGGGGAAGAGCAAGAAAACGCATTTAGAGATTTCACGTGGGGGGGGGGGGGCTAGTTCAGACCGAGTAGTGAAGATTGCAGCAGACGAGTATCCTGCAGGTAGCAGACCTCCCGAATTACCACCTAAACGATAGATGTATGTACAGCTGAAAATCCACCTCCCAGGACGTAGTCCTAGCTAAAGCGGACGAACAGACCTACCTCTACATCACTAAGATGGCATTCTAATTGTTGGCGCAGATGACAGATACTTCCTATTTGTACCTATCCTCATCTTCCTGACACACCTAAACCTCATCATTTCTACATCCATACCTGAACGTGGCAACAACAATCTCGCCTCTGTCCGCTTGCTAGCCAGCCACGTTCTTCAGTCTCGCAAATGCGCGTCTCAATACACATCTCGTGTTATACAAGCGCCGTGCGCAATTCATATAAAAACTTCATTAAATACGTTCGCGGCATCGCACGTCTATAAAAAATATTCTTACAGACAATTTGTGAACATATTTTGTTGAACTAGTGCCAAGAAGGAAGTACTAACGCGACAGAGAAAAGAAAGAAAACAGCTAGCACAGTAGGTCCACTCCTTTCATTTTCAATCTTGTCCTATCTGTTATGTTGCCGATATCGCACACACTTTTAATGATATTTGATTTTTATTACTTGAGTACGTATAACACCAAAGAGATAGATGAAATGTTGGACATCCTCATACAATCTATTTCAAGAAGAATGAAAAAATTTCCCTATCGGGAGTCAATGATATTTTTGATAAATTGTCAATAATCTCATTGACTCCAGACATCCTCATTACAATACGCTAGTCTATTTAGAGAAGAATAAAAATGTACCTTTACGCAAACATTGGATTTTCCCCTGTCGGGAGTCAATAATATTTTCAAGAATTCGCAATTTTTAAAAATATTTGATTTATATACACATTGGAACAAGTAAATCGGTAAACAAGCCAGGATTCTGGGTAACAGGTCAGTGCCCTCTTCAATTCTTACCTATGGAAGAGCAGGGCAGACGCCTTAATGCCTCGCTCGGCGGTGACTCAACAAACGTGGCGATGAGTAAGTCTGCATCATCGGGCGATGGAAATCGAAGCACTGAAAGTACTGTCCGGTGGTGTACCTGAAATTCGCCAACATGAGTACTAAGGGGTGGAGGAGTCCCCCGTGATGATTGGTCGGCACGACCCACTCGGCGGTACCCGAGTTGATGCCGAGAAAGGTGCAGCTGACGCTGCGCCTGGTGTGGAAATCGAAGAACTGAAAGTACTACGGGCGTGGCGAAGGCTCCTTGTGGCAGTCTGTTGTTCGTGGAGCTGCTGGGAGGGTAACCCCTGCTATGATTCACGGGCCTTCACGAGTGTGGTTGGACTCTTAGTGGCAGTGGTATGAAATATGCATGGTGGTAGTTCTTGTTTCGTCCGACGAGCAACCGCTCCGGGGATGAACAGAACACTTAGTTCTATAACGTTCCCTATGGAGTGGGGTAGGTGACTGCGACTTTCCTCTCTTCTCAATAGATGGCGTTACAATAAAGGTTTCTTCGTTACTATATAGATCAAATGATCTGTATCTCATTATTGGCATAATTAAAACTTTCAAAATTTCGTTGATCTATGAGGAACTCAATAAGAAGGCATAATTGATGATAGGTCTTAAGCCCTGTAGGTGCCTTGAGTTCCTGGTTCTTCTATAGTATTCCAATTTCGTCACTTTTGAGATGCTAAAAAATTGTCAAAAATATACGTATATTATATTTTTGTCTCCATATATCACTAGAACTCAAAGACCTTATTACTTTTTTTTTTTTTTTTATTTTTTATTTTTTAATATATTTTATAATACAAATCAATATATAAATTCACTAGTAATAATATTCTTACATATTTTTCCCTGCAGTACCTCATCAAAAAGATTACAATCTTGTGCTTGATGAGGGAAGCACTTATAACAAAATAAAAAATATCAATACAAAGCAAAGTCAACATAAAAGTAAAAGTAATTAAATCAAATCATACATGAACAAAAAAAAATCAAATAAACATCATAAAAAGGTTGAAAATAAATGAAAAAGAAGAATACTCAAATGAGAAAACATATCAGAATACATATTCAAACCAAAAAAAGAAAAACATGAAAATAATTGAAAAATGAATAATATTGAATTATAGACGATTCAAATACCTATATCAAAACACATATTCAAAAATAAAAGAAGAAAATACTGGAAATTGAAACAAATCAAAACAACAAAATCGAAAACTACTATTTTACTTTAGTATATAAGATCTTTGCTAGAACTTCATTATAAGACGTGACTATTTATTTCCTTATTAGAATATTCAGTACTTACTATAAAAATAAAAATGTGAAATATACGTATCTATCTACCTTCTCCCGATAAATGTTTGATCAAAAATTGTATGTAGTTATATAACAATAAAAAGGTTCAGTCATTTTATCACGTCTGTGTGACGACATTAAACAAACGTCAGATACAAATACAGATTGTTGAGAAAATTTCTCATAGGAGAAGTTTTATCGTAAAAACTCCTCTTAGTTTCTTCTGAGGCGGCCATCAAATAAAAATAAAACGACTCTCTGGACCATTCTGTTTTCTTTATAAACGTCACGACATTTTTATTTTTTGTATGGACATACCTTAAATAAAAGAAAAGATGGGCTTTAAATGACTACCAATTGATGATAAAGCGAGTATATAATATAATAACTTAACTGTCAACAATTTTCTTGCCATATTCTATTTCATATGAAACAATTTTGATATTCAAAATCACTGTGACAAAAAAATCAAGGTTACTTATACGTTTTAAAAAATACATAAGTGAAAAAAAATATGAAACATAAATGTCAAAATTCAATTTCGAAAGACATTAAAACTCTTGAGAACAATTAAATACATAACGAAGATTACTAAATTTACAGCTATCATACCTATGTTCTTATGTTTTATTTTATTTTTTATTTCATTTTATTTGGAAAACATACAGCATACATAATAACAATAATAAAAACATACAGCATACATAATAACAATAATAAAAACATACAGCATACATAATAACAATAATAAAAACATACAGCATACATAATAACAATAATAAAAACAAAAATGAAACACATAATTTTATGCCTAAGTAACATGTTTTCACTTTTATAAAAATAGTAATACCTAAAAATATTTTTTATTAATTCTATTTATTCATTATTTCTTTTCTTTCATTTTCATTAGGCGGGTACATTCGAAACACGATGAGAAAAGGAACATCAAAATAATATTACTCCGGCTAAAATTTGTAATTCTCACAGCAAAACTAAAAGGATCAAGCAAACAATAAAAAAAAACCTATTTTTAAATTATTCTGGTTAAAATTAAAATGCGCAAACTAGTGTTAAAATTAAAAATTTAAGAGATATGTTCAACATCAAATTATTCTGGTTAGAGCTAAAGTTATGGAGGCAAAAATTAGAAATAACAAAATAAATCAAAAAATACTCAAGCTGGAAAAAAGAAGTAAGTATAAATATATAAACTAAAAATAATTATGTGCGGATATGCATGAAATTGGTAAACATGAAATTAGTCAAAAATGTTTTGTTAAAAAGGAGTAGGAACATAATTTATTTAATTTAACTAAAACTAATTATACACATTCTTCTATAAATTCATTTATGTAAGTAAATTAAAATATATAGATAGAATTTTTTTCTTCGAATGTACATTTTTTCTATTATACCCATATTATACTTAATATATAAAAAAAAATTCTTGTATTCCTACGAAGATGTTAAACATTTTAAATTCATATAAAAATGAGTACCTACATCCGACGTTATTCAATAAACGACAGAAAGATAAGTTTATTTATCAAATGAAGGAATAAAAAACGTACCAAAATGTTCAATCATAAATACAAGATCGTCACACCTGCAAAGAAAATACAAATTTCCTATTTAAGGAGTAACATAAAATAAACCAACAAAATATATACATATATTATTTTCCATTGTCGTGACAAGTGTTCAGGAAGGGAAATGATATGTGACACCCTTCTCAAATAAATTCTGAAACATCCTCAATCTATTTTGAAAAAAATATTCATTTTCAAATAATTGAAATTTTTGAAAGAGAAATGTTTTATTGTACCTACCACACGCGTGCATTCCAAGAATTTAGTGTATACTGAAATAAAATATTATGACTCACCGAAAAAAGACCTTAAATTATCTTCTTCTTCATTTAGCACACCTAGTTGGTCTGTTCTTCAGAAACTATGCCTCCTGGGATGACGAAGTCCAAATATCCTTCCATCTCTTAGGTGGTCTTCCGGGTAGGCGGCGCGGCGGCCAGAGAGGATTTCATTCGCCGCTATATTCGCAAGTCTATCACTGTCCATCCTGGCAACGTGGTCCCTCCAATGTCTTCTTCTGGATCTACTCCACCGAACGATGTCCTCTATTCCACATGTTTTCCTTAGTTAAACATCGTGAACACGATCTCGGAGAGTTTTTCCAGTGATTGACCTTAGTACCTTCATTTCCGTTGTTCCTACGCGTTATCACAGCATACGTCATGATCGGTCGCACACGTGTCTTATATACCTTTCTGTCAATACGCATGTGTTTATTTTTTCAGATCATATTTTTTAGACATCCAGATACGACAGATGCTTTGTTGACTTGTTCGCGGAATTCAGCGTATAGGTCGTTATGGCTGCAAATCTCCACTCATAAACATTTGATATTCATTACTTGTTCCGCGGGCTTATCAGCAACAGTTAGCTTACACCTTGAAGGTAGTTCGGATATATTAATACTTTCTGTTTTACTGACTGATATAGCTATGTTTATCCTCTGTAATACCACATGGAATTTGTTCAACATTCTTTGCAAGTCGTTCTCAGTTAAATTATCAATTTGATTAATGTTATTATTTTAAAATATTGACGATATTACTGGAAAGTATTACGTATGACATCTACACGGCGCTAAATTAATATGATATTTTGGTTTCTCTTTTTTTCATATTGTTTGTAAAGAAGTTGATGGTTGTTGATCTCAACAAACTTAAACGCCTTCAAAATGTTTGCATCCGTTTTATCTTTGGACTAAAAAAATTTGATCATATTTCTCATTACCATAATCTTCTTCATTGGCCAAAGATACGACAACGACGTAATAAACATATCTTGTCATTACTATACAATGTCCTTTTTAATCCAAATTTACCTCAGTATCTCAAGGATAAATTCACTTATCTTTCAAGCCACGGGCGTCCACTTCGGTCTGCTGAACGTGCTTTACTATCTATCCCTATTCATAGTTCTGATTTTTTAAGCTCTTCATTTGAAGTACATTCGGCTAGGCTATGGAATAGCCTAAGTCCTGATATTACGTAGTCTATCTCATTAAACATCTTCAAGAAAAGGCTAAAGCAAAAATATTTATCTGACAACACCTGATTACATCTTCCTCTCCTCTTCCTTTAGTTTTCCTATCATTGCTATGAATTGTTCTTTTATGCTATCTTATTTGTTTTTTTACTTTTATTCTGCTGTATTTATTTATTTTGTAATGTGATTATGTAACTGATTGCCATAGTACACATTGTTTTGTACACTTAACATTAACTCTGGTTGGTTGGAAGAAATTGCCATTAGGCAATAAGCCCGCCAGTGTACAAATTGTATGTACAAGAAGATTCAAATAAATAAATTAAATAAATAAATATCGTAAAAGCCTAGATCTCTTACGAAAATTGAGAAATCAACATCAGTAAAGTGTCATTTCTATTACGAAAAAAATAATCCCTGCGATATCAAAATAAAAAATACTGAAAAAATTTCTCAATAATTTATATATTATTTTATTTTATGTAGCCTCTAGGACAACTAACAGGTGCTTTGTCAAATAATTGTATAACACGCACCCAATTACAAGTTGCCACATTCTGGAGACACGATAATTATCGTCTCACAGATCCACACTGAAAACACAATTAAAAACTGTGTCTCCACGGGGAATCGAACCCGGGACCCTTGTATCAGCAGTCAGATATCTAACCAACTGAGACACGAAGGCCGACGTATAATTACAAACATAAAAAAAATATGAATTTTTGTAATTATTGAACAAAGACAAGGTGGAATATATAAGGTGAAATTAATTTATGATATCGAACGTTAATAATTTTAGAATTTGAACAAGAAATTTAATTCATCATCGCCAGTGACTCCTCTGTCCAGGATGGGCCTTAGCCTCTTCAAGGAAAGTTACAATTATATTAATAGAAAACGCGTTTCAAAATCTGTGATAGCTTAGTTTTCATAATCTATTGTCAAATATGTACAATATAAAAAAAATGTAGGTGTCAACTGCAATGTTTGTTTGACAACAACAATTTACGATAACGTGTGTGAGGTGGGTTTCTATTCTTCTACGTGATATAAAAGGTTTATAGAACAAACTCTTCAGGAAAACTTTGAACAACTTTACTTTCAGACTACCAAGGCAAGAGGCGAGCTGTTTCTTTAATTAAAACCAAAACAAACTTAAAACTTTAACATTTTTTTGTTGTCTGTTAAGACTTTGAGTTACTAGAGTTGTTCCGTTTTTGATTATATTCTTGGACCTATTCATCATCTAACGAAAATAATAAGTACTTTGTAATCAATTAATTACATCCGTTAGATTTTTTCAATCATTGATTAATTGGATAATTTTTTAGGTAAATCGAGGATTATGTACAAATAGTATTTTTTGAAAAATTTAATAAAAAATATTGAATATCTTATATCATCTAAACAATAATTATTTAAAAACAAATGTTATTGGTATAATATACATTTAGTTGTTTCCTTAAAAATTACATTTTTATCTTTGTTGCTGTCGACTGCGGGTATAATATTTGGTAGAACCGCTGTCAGTCTACTGTTTCATATAGGTATACTTATTGATGTTTTGTATATAATATGTGTATATATGTTTTTATATCGAAGTTGTCTTCCTAAGAATTAGTAAATTAGTGTTTTTCCACAATATTTTAATATAATAACGACCGATCGTTTTCGCCAAGGTGACGGCATTGTCAAGGTCTAAAAGAAAATTCCACTCCGTCAACACAAAAACTCTAGAATCATTGTCTTCTTTATATGTTTTGTACTTGTTTCTTGTCTTAGCACTTTGCTTTATTTACTTTTTTATAAATATGTACCTAATGTTATTAACATTTTTTTTTATTTTGGTGTGCACGGTTGATTTATTATAATTGATGTTATGTTTATGTATATTGTATGTTTACCGTATAACAAATCATAAATAAAGAAATAAAATCAAAACTCTGCAGCATATCTGAAAGGGATTTCCAAAAATATATACTATAGGTACCTCCTATCCAAGTTTAAGACATAATTACATTTTGTTTTTTATGACAATCATATTTTATTTCTTCGCTTAGACTCTTATGCATATTTTTTTGATATTATAGCTAACACGCATTACACTTCCTTTTAGAAATCTCTATACTTTAACTTCCGTCGAAGAATTTATATCAATTGAAGTGAGATTACTTTGTGTGAGTGTATTTGTGAGACGACGCTTCTTTTTAAAAGTTTTCGCTAAAACTCTTAGCTGTCGTTTATTTTCTTGGCAATGAATAACAGGATTTCTTAAAAAAATATTTTCCGATAGTACCGATACAGGCTTAACCGCCATAGAACGTGTTATTATTTCATTAAATTCTATCCAACTTTGTATAAGTACTGAACAGACAGTTATTGACTTTGAATTTTTCTTCGGTCAGTATATTCTCAAAATGTCATCATTTCAAAAGTCGAAAATATATCTTATTTACCAAAAAATATCAATAAACAATTAGATATAAGTATCCTCATCCCAATCCCCACCAGGTAGGTACATTTTTCCCTTCTATCTATATCCAACAGAATCCTTCTACTTTCTCTCATCAAACCTGTTCCTAATTTCCCTACTATCATTTTTTCGATGATACTTTTTGAATACTTAATATTTTTTCAGTCTTAATGTGTAAACATCACCATTTTTAATTCCTTTTGTAAATGAAAACCTATTTTTGGAATAATCATTAAGTGCTTTATTTTTTCATACAATTTTCCCTCATACTGTAGTGGATTGTCTATACAGGTGAGGTTATCACAAAAACGACGCTATAAAAATTATCCCAATTTATTTATAGATTGATGGATGTATTGAAACATATATATATCTACGTTTGTACATATTTATGTTTGAATTTGTCCATTTCAGGCATATTATATTATTATAATTTCACCATGACGAATCCTGTCCCCTTTGTAAAAGTTTATTCATTCGACATCAATTTATCATCACTCTCAATAGATTCGTGGAACCGTTCCTCGTACCACGTTAATAACGCTGAAATTTCCGAGCCAATCGTTCTCACTGAAAAAGGATATAAGCCCCTACACCTGAGCGGAAAGAAAATAAAGAAAATGTTTTCAACTTTTTTATGTTGAAACTTGGTTAATTGGCCGTTGAAATAAATTTTCTAAATGCGTCGATCCGTCGAATGCTGAATGCTTCATCTGAATGAATATGTTCAATGAATTAAAACAGAAATTTCAATTAAGTCCACCCGATCGTGAAAGGTGAGAAATTTCTATTTCCATCGGCATAAATTTTCTATGCAATTAAGTAAAAATACTCGAAAACCATTAAGACCATATTATCAGAAAATATATGTGTTACGTGAAACTTTGCAAAATATGGCTTTATATTAAGGTCCCTATTAGGGTTAGTAAATAAACCGAACACCACACGTTTCTTACATACTTTTTTACTAGACTAAGATTAATAATAAAAATTTTAAATAAAATATCATATGATTACCCCATTTTGCAACTATTTAATGATTTTCAAGTGCCGTCTTTTAAAAATATTCCAACTGTCGATTCGTTCATGAGAATTCAATTCTCTGAATGAATCGACATTATTAAACCAAGATGCGTGTACAATGGAACATTTTGTATGGCGTAGTGGACTTTTTGCATGCTAATAACACCAACTAGAGGCCTCGCAGCATATATGTTCCCATGCATGGATTTACTCAGAATTCGGAGTAGAACATTTTATGTGAGTTTTGTTTGTGTGTGTGTGTGTGTGTGTGTGTGTGTGTGTGTGTGTGTGTGTGTGTGTGTGTGAGTTTAACTGCCTATATTTCCAAATTTTTTTAAAATATCGAAAAAATTTCAACTTTTTAGCAGTACCAACATCTTGAATTTTTTTTAACAATTTTTATAAAAATTAAATTTAGTGACGACATCACTTCATACAATTTGTATGGCAGTCACCTATACACAATATCTAAAAAGAATCAATAATTTGATACTTAATATCCAAACATACATACATACCATCATGCTGTTTTCATATTTTGGGGAGAAAAACAGACTGACCTCCAAACTGTCCTATCCTGACATATATACCTACATGTTATATATAGAAAACAAAATATTTTAAAATATTTATTTATTGTTTCGTATGTATTCTTCAATTATGTATTCTATCGCCACCGACAGTATGATCTCATGTGTTACATGCAACTAGTTCTTTAAAGAAAAAACAAATACCTACTTATATGTCATTAAGATATGTTGCAGCATTTTTTCATACGTGTTTTTTTATAGGTACCTACGCAAGATTTGATACATACGTTGAAAATATGATGTATAATAATAAAGTTATTTTACAAAGCAACAAAATTTAACTAAATACAGAGTAATTTGTGAAAAGGCCAATTTCGTTGTCGATCGACGTACCTATTATGTACAATCTTACATAATTCCACTATGTTAAAACGATCGCCCTTATTCGTCGACCGAATATCAAAAAAATATTACGAATTTCATATATCTCAAATTATGATTACCTTCTAATATTTTCAAAACAATACGAGCGCTGTTTGACCTTTCTTTTTCGACTTTCTCGTTTTTCGTTTGTCTGTGCAATAAAAGTATTTATGCTGTAGCGATATAGATGAACAAAAAATCGCACAACTGGCGAAATTCCAATTAGGTCTGTACCTATAATACATAAAGTGTATATTTTATATAACCTACCCACACAAAATTTCTGTCATAAGTTAATTTGATACATTTGGTATAGGTTTACTTAACTTGGTATTTCAGACAGTAAAGAATAATTGATTCGGTTGATAATTGATCATTATAATTTATACACGTCTCTATGCCCAAAACCTCCGGAGTTTTTTCTCTTTCAATGATGAAATTTTTATTTTACTCGATGAGAGATAGTAACTTATTTGGATCTGTTGACAAAACAGTTGTCTTGCTAAAATAGCTCAGGATCCAGTTAACCTGGGTTTTAATGTTACCTCGACCATTTAATTTAATTTAATTTAATTTATTTATTTTATATTGCTTCTCTGGCTAAGTTGACGATATCGTAAGATGGGGTCGACAGAGAAGGTTCTGGAACGAACACGTGTCAAGGATGACTAAATCAAGAACCATCAAAGTGGCCAAAGAATAATGTTTCCCAAGATAACAGACCATCAGGACGTCTTACCAAGATATGGAAGGACAGCTGGCAGTCCACGTCACAGGAGGGAAGCTGAAGCAGGAAATAAACAGGCCAATAGGCCTAAAAACAGAGGAAGAAGAAGAAGCTTCTCGGGCAACTTACAGGTACATACTATGTCAAATATTTATTTGACGCGCACCCAATAACAAGTTGCCACATTTTGGAGACTTATGATATAAATCGTCTCACTGATCCAGACTGAAAATACATTTATTAAAAAACATTGTCTCAGGAAAGCCAAAATTCGATCTGTCTCGGCCGATTAAGTCTTTTTGACTTTGATAATGTATTAGGTAGTGTGTATGCATATAATAAAAATATTCTCTAGCGCAGGTTTAAATCGGTCGAGGCAAGATTCGAACTCGCGAATACCGGATACCTAATCCAGGTCTGCTCTGCCACCAATCCTTCTTAATAATTAAAATAAAAACTTTCATTAATCAGTTGAATATGTAGGTACTACTTAGTAGCCAAAAATTGAGCCTAAGCGCCCGTTGAATTGTCCGATTTCACAAAACGGTGCATATGTACTTGCAAGATTTTCATAACTCATAATTTATAGAACCTATATGAAAAATCCTTTTATCATAAAATCGTTACTTAACTAGGGATATGTTATTTTTTTCGGGTTTTTGTGTTAAATTGCCTAGAACTTTTTTAATATTGATGTGAGAAGAACAATTGTTAATAGAATTCAATAGATAATACTTTAAAAGGTTTCCAATCCTTTAAAAGGGATAATAATGACTAAATTATACGAGTAAAATATGAAATTTTCTCTTCTCTTTTTAAGTACATTTCATTATGATGTAAATCTATTGCCTTTGTTGCTGAGCAAATACAAATACAAAAGTAGGCTTTCAAACGTTCACTTATTTTAATTTAAAAAGAGCGTACAAATGTGATCCGCCAGTCCATCCTTTAAATGATTGATTGTGTCCATAGAGCTCTAAATACTTAAATATATGTATTATATGTTTTTGGTAATAACGCTCATTTTCAATTTACACGCGTATTTTTCTCCACGTCAAAGAAGAGGAATAAGTTTTTAAATATTGTTAATCAACAATATACCAGCTTTAATTGCTGAGAGTTACCGTCTCAGAATAGTGCTTCCACTTTTTTCTATTATCATGGTTTAATATTTGTTTTAATTGAATATACGCAAACATTAGATTTTTTTCCCTGACGGCAGTCAAATCAACCATTTGACTCCCATGTTTGCGTATATGCAATTAAAAAAAATATACGATTTACATACGCATTGGTACAAGTAAGTAAACAAGCCAAAAATGAAATAATTAATGTTTTTGGCGCAGTTCAGGGGTGACATGTGTGCGAGAACACCGTCACCTCACTTATAAGGACTGTTGCTTTCATTGTTTACAAATAAACCTATCTCTCAAAAGATGGCGTTACAAAAAATGGTTTCTTCGATACTTTATAGATGGCAATAGTAATAATGTCTTATTTTCAGGTGATTAGTCACTCATTTTTCAAATATATAGAAATTTCAAAATTTGCACTGATAAGGGAACTCAATAAGAAGGCATGATTGGTGAACGTTGCGCAAGCGCATAAAGTGAACACGTAAACCAGCCTGTAGGTTCCTTGAGTTCCTGGTACTTCAATGATATTCCAACTTCGTCTCTATTGAGATGTTGAAAAGTTTGTCAGTAAATATTATCATAGTTTTCGTGTGTCCCGTAAGAGTTGGGACTCATCACTATACAAGGAATCATGTTTAAAATAGTGAATTCATGTAAATATATAGCATTTAAACCTTTTTCTTCTTCCTATTGTTTTAGGTTATATCGCCTGTTTATGAAGGTAGGTGTAGAAGAGATCCAACTGTCTTTCCATCTCTTTCCTTCCAGGATTTTTTTTATTTATTTTTTTTTGTTCATATACAATTATGTGCACAATCACGAGCTTATTGCCTTCGTTGCTCAGTGGTTTGGGTACCTGACTCCTGAGCGAACCAAAAGTCCCGGATTCGATTCTCGGTAGAGACACAGTTTTTTTCAGTCTGGATGTATGAGACGGTAAATATCTCCAAATAATCAAGATAAGTTTCCAGAATGAGGCAACTTGTTGTTGAGTGCATGTTAAATTAATATTTGACATAGTACCTGTTAGTTGTCCGAAAAGCATAATTAAATAAATAAATAAGACAATTTTTTCCAACCAAACAAATCGTAATATTTTATTATTCTCGGGATTTTTCATCTATACCTTTCAGCTTCGCCAATTCTATCGTCATGCGTACGATCAACGCGGTTACTCCAGGAGAGTCTTCTGCTGCGAACCATCTTGCTATGTACTTTTTGTAATCTGTTCAAGAATACTTAAAAATGTTATCAGTTTATTTTGCAAACTTATCTTCTGTCACATGTTTATTATACCTCTGTTTTACTACGCACGCACCTTACGATTCACAATACCACATTTAAAATCACAGATAAAACGTTTCGTGTGATGGAGTATTTTGTAGAAACAAACATCACAGCACTTTTTGACTATATATGTTATCACGCATGGCCAAACATCCTCTCTGACTGTTTCACATGCGTGTCGGCGAAAATTTAGCAGAACAAATCTCTGAAACAAAAGAAGGGGGAGGTGTGATGTGTTGTGTATATTGCGCTAAGAAAAGTTTGCAGAATCTCAGCACCCCACTATGGAAGTATCCCCAGAAACCGTTTAGCGGGTAATGTGGCCTAGACTCGGTGAGAAGAGCAATTCATAAATGTCGTTATTTCATTCCCACAAAACAACTTTTCACATTATTAATGCCGACATAACGAGCAGAGTCTTTTATATCGTAGACGTGAGCAGAAAAGTGTGAGGAAGATTAATATGACGCGTATGAAGTAAAGAAATAAAACAAAGCAAATAATATTATGATACGTTATTTAAAACCACAGATCCAAGTGTCCAAAAGTTTTTCAAGTCATAAAAATGTGTTACGAATTTCTGTGAATTGTGTGATCCATTTTTCTATTTTACTACCAAAAACGATGAAAATTATAAAAAGTGGAGATAATTTATAAAAATATCTAAATCCTCATTGCATTGCACAAATGTTTAGTTGTATTTTTCTTTAGATTCTATCATATAATTATGAATCAAATTTACTCGAGACCTCACGCTGCGCTGCTTGGATTCTTTTTTTGAATTTTATCATATACTTAAATATGTACCTACGAAATTTACTTGAGACTTCACGCTGCTTGAATTCTTTTTTTAAATTGTATCATATACTTATATGTATGTACCTACGAAATTCATTTAAGACTTGGGTTCTTTTTTTTCTTTTTTACGAAATTCATTTAAGACTTGGCTGCTTGGGTTCTTTTTTTAAGATTATATCATATACTTATGCTATTGTTGCATCTAACTAAATAAAATTCAAATTTTATTAACGCTCAGCCGGAAACGCATAGCTTTGTTGACTTTCTATGAAAAACAAAATCGTTCATTTTTTTTTTCAAAATATCAAGTGAAACAAACTGGAAACAGTTATAACATACACTGTCATCGGGAATTCACGAATTCTGAAAGAGCTCTAACTGGTCGGTAAATTTGTTATAAATCGAATGCAATATTGTACGACGGACTAATGAAGTTAAAGAAATGGGTGTAAAAAGCTTAACATGCTTGTTTTGTTCGAAATATATTTCTCTGTGGCATATTACCCACCTTTGTGCACTTGGTTGAACATAAATAAATCGGCATTCGTATGGTGAGATGGTGCATGAAAATGAATAAAACGATTAATATTTCTATGGACAGAGTTGTGAAGAATTGATTCTCATTGTATGTACCTATATTCAATTAGAGACTTTTCAAACAATTATTATCAACTATGTTTGTAAAAACCAAGATATTGGGCGGACCTGTGAGATCGTGGACAATATACGATAGAGCAGAGCCTGTAGAAGATCTGAGACAAAAAACAAATCTACCTAAAGTATAAGAAGTTTATATTATTTGTACAAGAATAAATTTCTCAAATAAATCAATATAAATTAGACATTTACAAACAATAAATGTAGTTGAATCATTTGACAGTGTTCATAAATGTACAAGAATAAAAAGTTCCTTTGTGATTTCGAAATAAGCCAAGTAAAAATTTGTAATAAAATAATAATTCCTAAGTTTGCCTTTGAGCTGACGGAACAATAGATCTTCAAACTTCCTCGACTCGTTGAAATTGAAGTAATTTATTGTTAATTAATCTTTTGTGTAAACTTTGTCAAGTCATTTTGAAAGACCAGCACCTTTCCTTTGTCTTTGATGTATTATTGTTTCACTCAAAGAATCACTAATCTTAAAAAACTTATGACACTGTGTATACTTTGGGGCATATTTTTAATAAGTAATTTGGAACCTTTGATATAATACTATGAATGTCCAATATCATACATAAATCACTACAATATGGTTTAAAAGTCAAGCTGCATCTAGCTGTCAAATTGGGTAAATAGTTTTAAAGAAATACAATTAGGAACATCATCTTTCATCCAAAACTCTATAACTACAATTAAATGTTAGTAAAATTGGATAAATCTAAGTAAGAGCTGAATATGACCCGGGTCGTATATGACCGTCATATTTCAAATCCAAAACACGGGTTCAAATCCTACCTCGACCAGTTTCGTTCATCACAAGCATGCCAATTTTAAGAAATGTAGTTGAATATTTAAGTTCTTTTAACAAAAGGCATAAATGAATCGCGTATTTTTTCGTTTGTAGAAAAATATGATAACGAGAAATTTGGAATTCCTTACGACATCGTTTTGGTGTTTTGTATAACATTGTAAATAATATCACGGCACACTGAACCGTTAACTGTTCAGCCTCGTTCAGAGAGTTTTGGATAATAAGATTAATTAAGATCTGACACCCAACAGTTTCTTCTCAATAAGGATTGGAAATTTATCAAATTATATTCGAGATTTTCTCCTAAAATTATATTTGCATGATTGAAACTTTGATTAAGTTGCCAATTGTGATTAAGAACCAATAATCGACACCTGTTAGATTTTCGAGAAATACTAAACCTTTTAATTATCTGAATGTCAATTTGTTAAAGAGAATTTATTTATCTCAACATATTATAGACCATTAAAAACCTATGTTCCGTGTGTTAGGGAATTTAATATTATTTTACACTTTGCCTCTTTGGCGATGTTTCATAAAAACCGGCCTTTTATACGAATAATAATGTGGGTAGATTCTTGGGGAACGACAAAGATAAAAACGAAAAATTGAGCAACCACGGAGTATATAAATTAAATTGTAGCGATTGTCCGGCTCCTACATCGGTAAAACTGGCCGAAATTTTGAAACTAGAATTAAAGAGCACATGAGGTACTACTTTTCGGAATTTGCCAATCATCTCATAAACAATAATCATTCTTTTGAAAGACAAACGGGAGAAGATAATCTGGAGGCATTAGAAATGCAAAAGGCTATAAATAAGAAAGAGAAAACAATAGGTAAATAACCAAATAAATTTAAATAGAACGCCTCTGTTCAATATTTTCCCGTTACCTGCCAGTACGGTAAAACCCACCAACCCATCTTCTAGTAAAAACTTCACCCACCAACGACATTAGCACTACACACGATTTAAACATAATTTTAAGTTTAGTATTAGTTTGTTCGGATGAGGGAGCGGGTCAGCTCTGATACCGGTTAACATAAGATACTCAAAAGTGATGTTAACAAAATAGTTATTGTTACTTAACCACACAATCTTGATTTCATATTAAAAATTGTTTCGACATCTTATAACATGACATATAAATTCTCATTCTCATATAAACATAGTATAAATTCTCTTAAAAAATCGACTGTTTGAATAGGAACGCTATGATTTCATTCGTAACAAGAAAGGCAATTCGAAGCCAAAGAAATTTCTATTTCATAGAAAGACAAAACATTGTTTTTTCAATAACCAACCATCACGATATAGAAAATAGAATATAAGAATTGTTGCCGGTTTAGTTTGTCGGATATATCTGGAATGGCATTATCTTGCAAATACGATATCGATTGATACCTAGTAATAAAGAGAGTTTCAAATTGCTCGATTAATCTTTCACTAAATGAATAAGAGAGAGCTTTTTAATACATTTGCGGTCTGCAAACGGGGTCAGTACGAAACTAGCACAGTCAAAAGTTGAATGAGTAGGTACATTCGATCCACTTTAATTGCTACATTATTTTGTTTAACCAAGTTATTCCTTACCCATAATATATATTCATTTAATGTATCTGTTTTTCCCTGCTGTGTTTGTATTAATGACTTTTACTAATTACCTTAGTACCCAATAATTTTCTGACTTCTGTTTCTTGTGTACTTGAGCCAAAAGTCTACCCAAATCGGCTTCTTCATTAGTATTTATACAGCAGCGTAACGGATAACATTAAAGGGTTAACCAGTTTTTCCTCAAATTTTATCTTACGTCTTGTTTGGATTTAACCTTGTATTGCCAACCTCGAAATTTTGCAGCATATTCCTTTAGAAGACTTTACGAAAATCTTTTGTGATCTCATGCGGAACTATGCAATTCGTGATCCATTTGCTGGACACGTGAAACCAGGAACTTTGTGGTCACAAAGTGAACAGGATCGAAAACTTCCTTTGGAAAACGTGCTTCAAATTCACTCCATGATCTAAGCAAACACATTTCTTTATAAGAATTTCATTTTTATATACAGCAAGAATAAATTAAAGAACGTTAGTTATTTGAGTAATTTTGTCAACATCATCAGATATACTAATTTATGATATTATTATTAGTTTCCAACTAACTAGGTACCAAACGAATAAATTTAATTACCATTTATCAGCTTACAAATTATGTCACTTATTATATAACTCATTGATTATATTTTAATTGACAAACATTTTTTCAACATCTCAATAGAGACGAAGTAGGGATATTGTAGAAGAACCAGGAACTCGAGGCACCTACAGGGCTTACGACCTTTCATCGGCTGGTTTACGTGATCACTTTATGCGCTTGCGTACTCATTGATTATCCATCCACGATTAAAATTTTATTTAGAAGGATGATCATGATTATCTCATGTTATTTTGTTTATATCATGGTTAATACAAGTGATTAAAGCTATATTATTTCACGTACAAGATAAATGTTAAAATAAAAATTCTTAAATACCTACCTACTCTACTCAGATGAAAAAATATTGTGGAAAAAATGTGATCTTTTTTTTGGAAGTGGATTTTTCGTTTCTTTAATTCATCAGTAAATCAAAAATACAAAGAAAGCTATAAATATCCCATATGATATTTGGAGATAAAAGTATCTTATTTACAAACGTCTCGTTTTAACATGATCGGAAATAATTTATGTTTACATATTATATAAGCCTCTTAAACGATCGACATCGTGAGCATTATCCCTTTGAATAATGTTTTTTTTATAAACGTACGCAAAAGAAAAGCGAATTTTCATCAATGTTAGGTATGTATTTGTAAACCGATGCCGACGAAAAGATGATGCGAATTTCTTTGTTGAATTTTGTGGAAAATTGCTAACCCAATTCAATTTTCTCGAGGCTCAGAGAGTATTCTTTCACTACACATTCGGACTTCCCCGGCTATTTATCAGACATAATGTGATCAAAACATATTCTCGGGCCATAGCCAACACGAGCGAATACAAAATGAAGTGCTAAAACGAGCGATATATTCTATAAACATTTCCATTTATTAGACTCGGGTGCGACACGAAATGTTTCATTTTGAAAATATATCTATTCAACTTAAAATAATATATAGAAAAATACTGTGAAGACTACAACATACTCGAATACTATAGACTATGTACGTCGTGAATTCAACAGTCAAATTTATGACTGAAAAAGACTTTTATTTTCAAATTAATGTTTTGAATGATAGAATCTCGAAATTTTGTTATTTATTTTCTTTACTTGTTGAAAGACTTGGAACATTAAAAAAAAACTAGCAGGGTAATCTAATCTAATCAGTTCTAAGTTTATGGACTTTACATATATGATATCAATATGAAGTCAATCGGACTTATAGTTTGGGCTCTAGAAAGGACACAAACAACGTAAATGATGAAATCATAGAGAAGAAAAATTGTATATGGAAAACTATGCACTTTACACATATGTCAATATGAAGTCGATCGGACTTATAGTTTGGACGGTAGAGAGGACACAAAAAACACATCACGACGAAACTCACAGTGTGCACTCTCTACATGATACCCGTTGAGCCATTGATGTAAAAAAATACTCTTAAAAATTGTGAAATCATGACTTTCCACTATTCCATAGTGTGTATAGTAAAAATTATAAAAAAATAAAGTGAGAGAAAAGAGAGATAAAGGAGAATAATAATAAAACTGATCGCAATGAGGAAAAGAAAGTGAATACGGAATTATGTAGAAGGAATATTCAGTAACTATTTGACAGATAAAAGTTTTTTTGGTCAACTTTTAAACGTTTGCATTGTTGTTTGTATAGATAGAACTTCTATAGTCTAGCTGACTGTACTTGAAAAAAAGTGTATCGCGATGTAACGACGAGACATGCTTATTTTTTAATTATAGTTTAGGTATTAAAATATCTATGGTATTGTCCCAGTGGTATCAAACGAGATCACTTATATGCACCCATCAATATCTATAAAACTATAAAAAAAAATCATATATTTTACATTCATCAAATAAAATACATATTTCTTAACGATAATGAGAAAAAAAGTACCTAATGAATTTCCTTGTGTTTGTGCATAAGTTTTAATTACAAAATTTCGAACAACTCCCGCACTGTGTCAACTTTCTTCAGATTCAAGATGGCGTCACTGGCAAAATGGGATAACCTAGTCTTCGCACCATTTTTGTAAACCTAACCTACAAAATAGGTTGGTAAAAATAGGTTGGTTAGGTTTGTTTGTAGCTATAATTGAGACTGGCGTGAGCCAATTGCATTATTTATTAAAAAAAGTAACTAAAATATTAAAATAAATGACTAAATTGATATTTTTACCAAACTTTTGTAGGTTATGTTTAAAAAATGGTGTGAAAACTAGGCTACCCGGCAAAATGTCATCCATAGACAAGTGAAATGACCATAGATGATGAAAATATACCTTGGTGACATGTATAACATAATAGACAATAACATAAAACTAGCTCACCTTAGCACAGGCTATGCCTAGTGAGGGGGCTATAACAAAAGATACAACAAAAAGAGATAGCTTAAACTATGTAAGCACTAGTGAAATAATAAAATGTTATTTACTAGAAATGAAATAACTATGTATTTCTACTATGTATGTATATGCTTACATTACCTTCAATTATTTTGTATCTTATATCTACTCTATGTTTTTGGATAGAAATAAATAAAAATAATAATACGATATTTGCGCATTCTTCGTAAAATTATTTTTATACAAATAATCTCAAACAAGATCAGTAGTACTAAACCGGTTAAATATAAAAGAAAAAACGTGAATACAAAAAAAATACTGTTATTTGACAAAAACACCAAAAACTGATACTGAAAAAAACAAAAAAAAAAACTGAAAACTGAAGTTAAAACGTCGTCGTCTTGGTTACATTTTCAAAATGTTTTTTTTTTAATAAACAATCATCGTATTTTATTCATATCATATTTTGTAGTTTGCATGCAATGCGGTCTCTGGTGAACGGTGAAAGGAGACTGAAATATATATGTACAGAGAAGAACGTTATTTTCCATTAACTTCAAAACCAGGTATAATAGAGTGTGCTTTTACTACATTTGAAAAACATCACATTTTACTCACTTGCATTATTTACTACTTTTTGAAATATAATTAACAACATTTTTTTGATATGGAAAATAGATGCAGATGGTATCAAACAGACAAAGGTGGAAGGAAATGGAAGAGGTCTATCTCCAGCAGTGGAGGGAAGAGCTGAAAGAAGAAGAAGAAGAATAAATACAGACACTAATGAAAGTGGACATGTTTGACATTTGTGTTATATTTCTGAGACAATTTAATAAATAAAATAAACACCTTGTATTTTTATACTGTTTAAAATGCTGATACAATAAAAATACACTCATAAAAAATGCATTCAAGGATTGTCAAAATTTAAAGAAGAATATAGCTTCTGTAAGGGAAAATTGAGTGATCAACTTCGTATTGATATTGTATGTGTCTCTATAGACAAGTGTATATTTTACTCTCCACTTCTATCTTCCTCAAGGGGTAGGCAGTAAGAACCGAACACCGCATTCTTCTATCTTGACACATATACATCGCATCATCAACATTGATACACTATCTCATACATGCTCATCTTGCTCGTTATGCAATTTTACTTAAAATTTCTCAACAGGTATCATGTATAAAGTGCATACTATGAGTTTCATGACAATGTTTTTGTTTGTATAGTGTATTGTGAAAACTTTTGTCCACTGGGAATCTTATATTTGTTTAAGAATCTAGTAGAAATGTTCTTTAAAAAATGCATTTATAGATTGTCAACCTTTCAAGAAGAAAAAAACGAACACTCACTATGGTTTGGAGAGTTTAGTGTTGGCCTCAACCCAGTCATTTTCAAGTTGAAATACATCGCATGCATTTTTCAAATAAAATCAAATTTTCTGTGTAAATGGAAATCGGCATACGATCCCTGCCAACTGTTTAGCCATAAGATCAGCGGCAGCGCACAGACCACTATGCCATCAACCAATTTAAATTTTAAAATAATATTTACCATCGCGTAAATGGAATTTTGGAAATAAATGGATAAATGGATGGAGACGTTAGAATTATCTAAGAATAATATAAGAGCGCGTATGAAACGTGAATAAAGCGAGAACGAAAGGTGCAGAACGAAATCGGTCGTAGCAGGATTCGAACTCGCGACCACTAGATTACTAATCAAGAGAGAGAGGAGTCTGGCGTTCAGTTCGTTCTGCCTACCCCTAATAGGGAAAGAGTGTAATGGTATGGTATAATTGGCTAACTGTATGAACTTTTATTAAGCAGAGCAAAATGAAATTTTTCAAAAGTCCATTCGAAAAAGTTTAGTTTCACAAGTCTTTGGTATGACCGGTGGTGGGTCTATTTGTCAAGTCAATTACCGCGGGAAATCTCGAGTACTCGTTCTGTTCCCTCGGGTAGTTCCGTAATATACGGGACAGAATAATTACCCAGTCCTCGCTGATTATCCTTCTGTTCACTACCAAATTCTACCACCGACTTTCCTGCTTTGCACTGGGTATAACCGCCATTTGCACATACACACACACACGAGGTATAATGCCACATTGTTCTCTAACTAGCAGGATCATAGCATGGATTACCATTATAGTTAGGTAGAAGTATACATGCATACCATTGTTGTTACGTAGGTTTTTACTTACCATTCGCAAAAAAAACTTGTTAGACAGCAACCTTTAGTATGAATAATTATGAATGCTTGTATATTATCTGAAATATTTAAATATTCAACCAAACTTACATACAACAGCACACACAATGTATTAATATACTGAGTTAATCTTTAATGGTATAAACCTACTTATCAAACTCATTGAGTGAAAACCTCGAGTTAACAATGCGAAGATTCCGGCTAAACAACCCAACCAGACTTGATTGGTCTGTTAGGGATAGATGCTATTGGGGTTGTTATTCAATTGAGAATATAATATATCAGAAGTTGCGATTTTAATTGCGTGTTCAAATTACTTCCCATTAACATACATCACTAAATAAGATATTGCAATTTGATAGTCAGTTAATCAGTCAGAAATAGTAATTGAGTGATGAAGGGTTTCAAAATAAAAGATAACTTACGTCATGATTTACATATTTTTTCGGTTTAAATAAGTAACAATATTATACTTGATAAATTTACAGATGTTCGCGATGTTTGGGTCGATATTAATTTTACGATTATTACTAAAGAGTTAACACTGTAGTCGTCTTGCCGGTTGATATGCGAATGGGAAACCGCGCTGCTTATTCGATTCAGGATCTGATGTTCTTCGACCATCTTCGTTAATATGAATGAGATGCGAGACCATCCGACAAAATGACGTATTCATTGACGTTGACGTATTCATTAATAGGTTGTGTCGTGTAGCATCGCCTCAGTCTTAAACAACGTTAAACAATCTCCAGTTCTTACTCTATTAAATACTGTGTATTGAATATATTTGCATTTCACGTTACCATCAAATTACTTAAATAACAACAGCGTTTTTGAAAACCAATTAAACCATACCAACACAACTTAATATTTTTTCAAAGGAAAAAATCTGGGCACAAAAATCTATGATGTATGTCGTCGCGAATCGTCGGATAGTATTTAGAAAATAAAAAAATAACATTGAATGATTAAGTTAATACATAAACAATGTCAACAACTAAAAGCACAAGTTTATGTTAAAAATCTAAAAGAATAAAAAAAAACATCAGCTTAAACCACAACATTAATATCACAAAATCCATTCTCAGTGTTTTGCGTTTCTTTAAAATACATTTTTCATTTTCCCATAAAACTCAAGCTGAGAAGTTAAGTAAATTTTTCCAAAACTTTTTTCTGGTCGCTTGGCTTGTCTCATATCTCATTTTAGCGTTTTACTTTAAGACTTTTGCTACCCGAAAATTGTCAACTTTGAAAAATTCTCATATAAAACAGATAAAAACATATAATATACATCAAACACAAGGTTCGTATTTTCACAATAACATGATAAAAGGGATTTTGTTATTTCGTTCAGTAAAGTAATGACTTATCGATAGTTCCTAAACATCTCAGTTAACACAATCCAATAATCGTCTGAGAAATTGTGAGGCTTGAACATTGGACATAGCAGAAGTAACAAAACGCGATGAGATTTAATATAGGTATAAACGAATGTGTTGTTAAACAAATTGTGATTGAAATAGACATTAAGATCTTGAGAAGAAGGTAAGATTGTAGAGATTATTTCGCAGAAGCAGAAAAAAGCTGAAGGTAATATATACTACAGCAATTATATAACGAACGTCTCAAGAAATATCATACAGAGCTAATTAAAGTCAAATAAAAAAAGGGCCGACTGAGAAAAACGAGGCACACTTAATTGGCTTAAAAGATGGGAATATATGGATTTAGAATAATATGAGAGCGTGTTTAGACTTTAACTTACTATCTTCATAACTACTAACACTAAGAAGTGTTCAATAAACAAAAATTAAACTAAAACAACTGTCTCATAATATATTGAATTATTAACTATGTAGCACATAACAATATTTTTTTTATTAACTATAATTATTTTCGAATATTTTTATTATTGCATATGCGCAAACATTGGATTTTTTTCCCTGTCGGGAGTCAAAGTTATTTTTTAACAGATTTTAATTATCTCAATAGAGACGAAGTTGGAATATTCCAACTTCGTCTCTATTGAGATAATTAAAATCTGTTAAAAAATATAATTATTTTACTTTGTATAAACCACATTATTGAAATTGAAATTCTAAGCGGCTTCGAAACTAACCGTTCCCTCCTCTGGCAGATTTTCCACTAACACAATGTGACGATGTGCTTAAAATAATAATCTTCCATATTTTTCTTTTAACTAAGCACATCGTAATTTTCTTTATAAATTGAAAACCGCCTGAGGAGGAAACGGTTAGTTCCGAAACCAGTCGCAATTTAAACTTCAATAACTTAATTATCGACGAAGTTTTTATTTGGCAGAATTCCATTATAAATTATATCTATAATTGAAAGTAAAGACTTTTTGATTCTACATTAATTTTTTACTCTGCGCGATAGGCCTATTTCGCCTTGTTAGGGCATTAACCTGTAAAGCTAGTTAATGCCCTAACAAGGCGAAATAGGCCTATCGCGCAGAGTAAAAAATTAATGTAGAATCAAAAAGTCTTTACTTTCAATTATAGATATAAATTCAATAACTTAGTTTATACAAAGTAAAAATGGTAGAAGTTATTAATTTATTCATTCTTAAAAATAGTTTTACATACTTATCCTTTAAAATATTTATTTATTTGTCATTACATCTTATATATTTTGAATAACCATCTAATGAGTAAAGTTTTTTAATCAAATGAGAAAAATAAACGATATTTAAATGAATAGTTTTGAATAGTTTTGAATGTTAATCAAAAACACCACAAATCACGTCGAAGAAAACAATTAATTATATGCATTTAATGTCTACTCCAGATCTCAAATTCTGGTTATCTTTGTAAACTTTTGCAACTGTTCGTTATTATTGGATCTTAAGTTTGAACAGTTCACATGGAAACTAAATTAAAGGCACCAATACAAAAGATGAAATACAACTATGTATTTACAATACCTAGCATTCAAAACGATTCTCTGTTTTGGACAGCAGAAGCAAGAAGTTTTAGAAAACAAATTTTTAAATTTTTAAAACGCACATAAAAATTAACAATAATAGAAGTTCCCTAGAACGATACACATTCACAGTAGAATATATTTATGCTGTGTGTGACCAGTTAGTGCGCTGGATTAGTAATCCACTGGACCCAGGTTCAAATACATTCGTAGCTTATTAAGTTCTCTTAAGCATAATATATTAACTGTAGACATGCGATAAAAACCCATTCTTTTACAAAGTGACTATAATCAGAACACGCATATTTTTAATTAGAAAAAATATGTGTTTGTAACATAGGTTAATAGGTTAATACATAAAACAGAGACATCAGCGCTCTTTAGACGATCCTGAATCATTGAAGGCGCTCTTAATAAGAGTAAATTAAAAAAAATTCTCTTATTGTATAAGTATACCTATACATGGTAGTCTCATTGTTTCATACATACAACATACCATCACGTCATACGCCTAAATTCTTGCACACATTTACGACTTCCGTTTCATCCGTGCATCTTCTTAGCATGCTTATCGATTGTGCAAGCTTTTTATTTTTCTTTTTTCCTAATATCGTTTACATGGTCATGCCATCCCTTTCTTGGGCGGCCCCTGCTATTCCCTCTATCCCTTATGTGCTTACACCCGCACATTTTCTTATTGGTGAAAGTCTTTTGTCTGTAACAGAATATAATCTTTGTGACGTTACCAGTAATAGATTATTACAATAGCAATTATTGCAAAGGTTTGTACAGCAAGTCTGGAACCGTTGGAGTAAAGAATATCTACATAACCTCCAGCAACGGAAAAAATGGACAAGGGACAACGAAAATATTAGACCGGACACCCTGTTGCTCATTAAGGAGGACAATAATCCTCCATTAAGTTGGAAAAGAGCTTGTGTTATAGAGCTCCTACCAGGTGATGATGGTGTGGTCCGTGTCGTTCGCTTGAAGACGGCCACGGGTTCTTTGGTCTGACCTGTGACCAAGGTATGTCCATTGCCACTCGATTAGTTTAGATTTTCTTGCTTCATCTATGTATTATCTAAGAGTTATATTAGATGTTAAGTTTCATTCATTGATCCCAATCAAATTAGAATTGTTAAGTCTCAAACATAATGTAAGTCCTTTAGCACTAGTGAATGTATCATTCATAATTAGCTATTCATAATATTGTTTGATATTAATCATGTTATTTGTTTATTGTCAGTGTTGAATTCATTAGAGTATTATAACACATAATGTAACGCTGTTTACATCAGTCTTTTCACGTTTCATGTTCTTTTCTGGCCGCCCCATTATGTTCGCTATAATTATGTTATTTCAAACGATATTCTCATACATGCATATACGCACATGGATAGGTAGGTATTTATCATGACACATTAATATTTTGAGATTTAATATTATTGTTTCATTTTATCCTACCTACTTCCTATCACACCTACAAGTATGCCTACAAAAAATCAGTCAGCATCAAGAGCACGCCGTGTGAACTTATGTTTGGGGCTCTCATCAAATCTTGTAAAACAAATCATTTCAAATCATCGCCATCCAACTTATAAGTTTAGTGATCGTGATTATTGTGTGAGATGAACATTAGGAGGCATTGGGAAAAATCTAGTTCTGAACCAGACCAGGAAAGGTAGGCAAATATTCCTTCTTTTCCTTCCTCCTGTCACTGGGTAAAACCAGTGGCACACACACCTTGTAAGTACTTAAATTTTTGGTCAGAGATTCATCATTCATTCTTTCAATGTGCCCAAACCACTTCAGAATGTTGACTTTATAATATTCTTCTTTATCTTGCATTCACTTATGTCTTCAAAGGTAGGTAATCAGCTAAAAACGTAAATTCAGCTGTTTTGGATATGTTTTAAAAAGAATATAATTAGATAATTGTTATTTGTTGTGAAGTACCAGATTAGAATAGTGCTTCCACTCTTTTTTTTAATAAAATCCTTTTCGGGTGTCCCGTAAAAGAGCCAGGTAATCGAAAATAGGTACAACAGGTAACAACAACATCTTATATAGTACAGTAATTTTCTATGTTGCATTTTTAGGTGAGTTGAGACTGGTGTGTGAAGATACACGCATGTGTTGTCCTTCCTTTTCTAAGGTACTGTACACCTGTCACTGGTTACCCCACAATGTGGGATATGCCGTATGTAATATTATTAGAAATATCGCCATTCGTTTTAATACCGTCGGAAACAAAAAATAGACTAAAAATTTGTTCGGAAGACAAAAAATAAATATAATATAATTGGTTTGGGGTGGTCGAGCAATGACAGTAATTCACTTTCAATAATACTTATTATTACAATTGATAATATTAGTTCAATACAATATAAAATATGATACAATATGACGGCTATACACAAATTACTAGGTGGGTGAACTCGACAATGTTAATGAGCGAAAGACCCCGCGCAAACAATGCACCTTCTATATATATATATATATTATATACATTCAGTCAATTATACTCTCTCGTTCGCACTCACGCTATCACATATCTCACAATAAAGACATCCTTTCTGTAATGTAATAGGAAACAATGCGAAGTGTCCGATAAAGCAAAGTGCAGAAAGATCAAGAAGTTGTACAAACGAATGTTCTAAAATTTAATATAGCTCTTCCCAGTGAAATATTGTGAAAGTGTTAAATACGAGCCTTATCAATATGCATAAATTTCTGGCAGGAGACTTATTTTACAAGATAATAATATAGACTTAGTGCCATCGTTGTATATTATACATACAATGTGTGGTCAAGCGGCCCATTTTCACTTACAGCGATCCAAGGTATAATGAACTCGTTAATCGGTAGGATGTTACAAAGATGAGAGCTAATATTTGAGTATTTATAAAGCCAAGCCATTGTGGACACCTGCGGTACCAAAGTCCTAACGACCAGCTTTGGGCGGTAACTGCCTACTCCGCATAATCGCCCACCAGATAAGCTCCCAAGTATGAGCTCTAAACTTTGAACCAACTCCATCGCTGCCCGTATGATATTATTCAATGCAGAAAACTGACATGGTAATATACTAAACGCTATACAAAAGCAGAAGTGTAGTTGTGCAGTTATGTAAAACTTCTACATATAATGAAAATATGGTATGAATATGCTTCTTTTTAATTATTATTTGTTGATTCAATTAAAGAAGAATAAAATCTCCATTAATTCAATATACACAACTTCTCTTTACTTTTATACTTCATAAGTATTTATTTGACAAATTTTTAACATCTCAATAAATACGAAATGTGGCAGACCACTTCGAGAAGTTTCTGTCATACGCGCGCCTAGCGACAACAAGTATATTTATTTGTCGCTAGGCCGAGTTCATCGACCTCGGTGTCGAGCATGCGACAATAATAATACAAATCCATATCAAATCTCTTTGATTTGATAGAGCAAATGGTAACTACTTGGTTACCAACCCGCTTAAGAACTTATAGAAGAATATTATAGAAGAACCAGGAACACAAGGCTTACGACCTGTCATCGGCTGGTTTACGTGAACACTTTATGCGCTTACGCAACGTTCACCAATTATGCCTTTTTATTGAGTTCCTTTATCAATGCAATTTTTAAAATTCTATATATTTTAATAATGAGTAACAGATCGTTAGAAAATAAGACATTTTTACTATTTTTTTTTTTTTGCTTTATATGGCAATTCACCCTATTTAGAGTGCTATATGCCTTGGATGAAAATAGATATAAAAATGGAGAGTTAGGAGCAGTTTTAGGAGAATATAAAAAGTTCAAGATTAAGTTACAGTTCGATGTTGTGAGATTTTAGAAATTTTAACAACAAGACATAAATTTTTGAATTATTAAGAGATAACAGGCAGGAGATATTAATTGGAGATGTATGAACAGTGTCGATAAAGAATTGATACAGACCACTGATATTAGACCGGTTATTGCAATTAAAAAACATATGGTCCAGAGTCTCCTCCTCTAGACCACACTCACACATAGGGCTGCTAAATACATGAATTTTAAACAGGTGAGTAGCCACAATACAGTGATAATTTTTAATAATTTTGATAATTTTTTTGATAATTTTTACTATTGCCATCTATGAAATGACGAAGAAACCTTTTTTTAACGCCATCTATTGAGAAGGTGTTTTATTTGTAAACAATGATAGCAACAGATCCTAATTTTTCATTTTTGACTTGTTTACATACCTACTACTATTACCTACTTGTACTAATGTGTATGCTTATCGAATATTTCAAGGTTGCATATACGCAAGCATTGGATTTTTTCCCGTCGAGCGTATATGTAACCTTTAAATATTCGATTAATAAGTATTGGTTAGAATCATTCATCGATAAAAACTATCGTGGTCTTCTCTAGAGAAGGTAATATTTCCTTAAATAAAAATTTCGTATCCCTGTTCCATCTAAAAATTAAAAAAATATTTATATCAATATGGATGCTTACTCTTTTCTTCAAGTACCGTCTGATAAGTCAGAAATTCGTAAAACAAATTGATATAAGTCTACAACCTATAGGTGGATCATATATCAGTTTTTCTCTTTGACCTGAACATGATTGATGGATCAATATTGTTACTATTTTATACTTCACGTTTTATTCTGGGAAAGTTGGGAGTGTGAGTGGATTGTTTTAATTTAATATGCATTTACCGTACCGTAGGGAAATATCATTTATACCTACATTATGCTTTTGACTTTTATATAACTGGAAAACGGTAATATTTTCATGCACAATCTTGTGAAGGTATCCAGCCACTTTAAACGTTTCGCTTATTCTGAATTTTACTTAAAACGAGTGGGTTGTTGCCAACGCTATATTCCTCACTACCAAGTCACTCCACAAAGTATTCGAATTTCGTATTTAAATATTTCAGCATGTTCATGAAACGAGTTTTTAAAATTATTTTTGATTTAAATATATTATAATAACAACTTGATAATTATTTAATGCCATTTAATAAAAGTGATGTGCCTCTTTACCAATTTGTAAATAAATAAATATATTAAACTCGAATTTTCCTAAGCTTGGGATCTCTGAAATATTTGACAGTTAAAAAAAATTAATTAATTAAGCGAATATTATGTATAATATTTTGCAAAATATAAAAAGAATTGAATGAGTAATTTAGTCTATAATCGATAAAGTAGAATAGTAGGTACATAGCACATAGTACACAGCACACATAGATAAATTGTGATGAAACTTTAAGAACACAATCCCAGCAAGATACTAGTGAATAATCTGCAATAAGAAAAATATTCTTAAAAATTGCGAATTCATAACTCCCTACTTGGGGCAGTGAGGAGTAAAAATGTATTCCTAATAAGGGTTCTGTTAGTATAAACAAACATTTTTTTACTATGTAAACTTATGAAAATACTATTCGTTATTCAAAATTATTGAAATCTATAACTAACTAAACTAACTTTTATCATTTTAGGTCTTACGGTAAAATAATAAATTCTTATTTCTCTATAATAAATAACCGATAGCCATAGCGACAGTGAATAAAAATAGTATCTACAAAGCGAAAATTTCGTATTTTTGATATCTATTTATTTATTTATTTAATTATCCCAAAGACTCACCAACAGGCAAAGAGTACATGTATATTACAATGATATGAACGCTGTAATCATTTCTCCACAAATTGCCCAATTAGTGGTGAATACAATTTTAGCATAAAAAAAAACAATTTTATAACTTAAAAACTAATATAGATAATTAACAAAATGTAAGAAAAATAAAATATTTAAAAACTTAAAAGCTAACATAAAATACAAAAAATACAAAAATACAAAAAATACAAAAATCGTAAGTACCACGGGGAAAGGAAGAGGAAAGGATTTGGTGTATTAAGGATAGTGTAGGTTAGCAATCAGTAAGTATTTGATTAATGGATCTCCTAAACGCATTCAGGGAAGAGGCAAAGACATCCACACTCCCAAACTTACTATTAAAATTGTGAGTGACTCTGTATAAGGGACTTCTAACACCAGCATTACTTGTCGGAGTGTTCATATAGAACTGTCTGTAATTGCGAATTCGAGTCAACGATGGTATACAGAAGTTTACCCTAGCCAACAGAGCAGGTGCATCAAAATCAGAGTTACAGATCTTGCGCAGCGTCAATGCGTCGAGTAGCTCGCGCCTATGTGTCAGACTTGGCAAATTCATTACGCTGATGTTACGGAATCTACGCTGACCGATACGGAAAAATTTTCTTTGCAGCTTCTCAATCTCGTCAATGTACTTACTATATAGGGGGTTCCAAACAGCAGAGCAATATTCTAATTTAGAGCGAATTAAGCATTTGTATAGCAGCAATATGGAATTTACATTAATGAATTCTTTCGTTGATCTAAGAATAAAGCCCAAAATCCTGTTGCAACTTATCAATATTTTTTTATTATTATTTTACTTACACGTTTGTCGAATACATTCAATATATTATTTATAAAAATATTAATAAAGGTAATTTATATATTGATTTTGTTTTGCAGGTAATTGATATAATTTTCGTATTTTATAGAAATAATATTGGTAGCAATTATATTTTGCTACCAGTATTTCAGCCGCTCATAATTTAACAAAAATTAAATTTAGTGTAGGTATAAGTCGACCCACAAATTTTGGGTGTTTAATTTACCAAAAAAACAACCTTTGTGCATAGGTTTCCCTGGCCAAAAAAAATAATTAAGTAATTTTTCGGGATTGGGGGTAAAATGTCAATTAGAATTCACAATAAAGGACGCATCTGTGCTACACTATAAAGAATCGTCTACACGAAACAAGTTACTTTTATAAAACGACTTACAATCGACCTTTTGTTGAGGTACGAATTCGTGTTGATAGGTGATATCGAACAGAAACTAATAGATTATAAAGAGTTGCGTACATTATCAGGAATGAATGTTTTAGGTTCAATTTTCATTCCTGCGTATGCCAAAGTAACTCAAAGGTCTCGGATAAGACAATCGTATGCGAATGTAATAATCGTCTTTACATACGAAACTCGCCTATTAGTTGGAACTGATAAACATTTTTTGCCTGTGTCAATATTAAAAGTCAGAGTACACAATAGTACCTCGTTAATCACGCGTAAGACAGTCTAATGCGAGTGTACGAGTTAAAACTATCAGTTGAAACTTATACGCATAATTTGCGTATGTTAATTATTAAGCGTTAGTGTTAACAAATGCAAATACCTCGTTAGTCTCGCATAAGACAGTCGCATGCGAGAGTATGAGTTTAACCTATCATTTGGAGCACATAGCATAATTTGCGGATGTTAATTATTAAGAGTCAGAGTATACGAATGTACATACCTTGTTAGTCTGGCATAAGTCAGTCGCATGCGAGTGTGCGAGTTCAATCTATATTTCCCTTTAATACAGAGCCGACATCAGAACCGCCCTAAACAAACGCGTCTCTACATTTTTGTATATTTTTCCATTATACCACAGCAAATCGTCATGCTGCGGCGCTGAAATAAATATTTTTGAAGCCCCAGTGGTAATGGCGCCCATTACAACAGCAGTGTCCGGTGTAAGTGGTCAATTAGCCCGCCCTCGGCCGCCGACATTCTCTTTCTAAACATAATACCGTGGAAATTCTTTATCCATACACTTTTCTTTTTTTCTTTAAAAATTTGTTCTCCATTAAAAAGTTCATCTTTTTTATCAAAGTAACGTCATTTATTTTATCGTGATGTTTATTTTCTTACGGTCTCATTACGGGGATGACCAGATTTAATTTCTCTGTTGTCGAGATACCTTTTTATTTTACTATTGACCCAAATTTTGGGACTCTTGATTCAATTTCAGCAATAATCGGCACTTATTAGGAAATTTACAAGTATGGCGGTCTCGCCGTTGCACATCACTATCGACCCCACCAAGAATCGATGTCTAATCAATTATCATCGTCTCCAGATCCTTATTCTATTCGAGAGTTTTGTCGAGTTGTATTTTAATTAGTTTTGCAATAAGTAATGTGTAATATGTTCATCGAAAGAAAGTGAATGTAAATCTATATTTGCTGTTTAATTATATATGATATTCCTATTGTGTATTATTTTTACTTGTTGTATCGTACCTTTGGATGCTTTAAAGATACCCTCAGTATCGTATAGTATTGATCGGGGATTGGTTTGTCCACGTATCACGTGTAGTTGATATGTATACCTACTAATCGACTAATTGGTTCGAATCCAATTAGTCAGATTTAAATAATAATTACAAGCGAGTCTTAAATATTATACGCCGTTTTATCGGTTCGATTCCGCTCAAACAAGCAAATACACCCAAACTACACACCCCGCATTCGGTAGGTACCTAAACCCTATACGCCCGCACAACTATTTACATCTTTTGACTCTCGACAGCGAAAAATCCAATGTTTGCGTATTATGCAACTTTTAAAAATATTCGATTTATATATATACTTCGGTACAAGTAGGAAACAACCCAAAAATGAAATAATATTTCTCGCGCAGTTAACAGTCACCTCATGTATAAGAACTGTTAGATACCTACCGTTATATCTAATTTAATATCTGTCTTTTGTTTTGTTTCTATGGTTTAGAACTCGCTCTTGCAATTTTTGATTTTGACCTCTCCTGTCATTTTTCCTTATTCCTCACCTGCAATGTGCAACGATACGCTGCTTCTGTCGATTCTCTCTTCTGTGATTTCGGCATGTGTAATTTTGGAGACCTTTAATTCGACGGTCCCTCATTAAATGTCTAACATTGCAGTGAAATCAGTGTTGTGTTGGTGATTATATAATTATACCTCCTTGCATCAGGACCAGCCCCCCCTGTACTATGATATGTCATTTAGCTGAAGAAAAGAAACAAGAAAAGATAAATCAATGTGTGGAAGTGACAGTTGTCACGTGACTGGCAACTGTCACTTCCATACATTGAGTTATCTTCTCTTGTTTCTTTTCTAGAGCTAAATGACACGTTGATTAAGGGAGCTGATTAGAAAAACACTGGACAATGTCGGTGAGTCATCAGCTTTCTTCCATTATACAGTCCACAATAATTTCCGTGGTATATTAAACCTTTTTTTATAACACAAGGAAAAATATCACACAAGGACTCATTGCTAACAAAAAAAAACAACTTCTCAATAGACGGCGTTACAAAAAAGTAACTTCATTACTTCATAGATGACGAGTAAAAACGTCTTATTTTAAGCGATATATTTCTCATTATTAAAATATATAGTAGGTACCTACTTTCAAAATTGCATTGATAAGGTGAACGTTGCGCACGCGCATAAAGTGATCCAGCCGATGACAGGGCGTAAGCCCTGTAGGTGCCTTGGATTATTCTATAATATTCCTTGGTTCTTCTATAGTATTCCAACTTGGTCTCTATTGAGATGTTAAAAATTTGTCAATAATTATACCTCGATTTATTTTCAAGACTCTTGAATCACTGATTTCATATTAATTTCTGATAAGTGTAAACATAAATTTATATTCCAGCATTTTATAAAAGTGCAAATTATGTATTGTGTAGCAATACAAAAATATTATAACTTTTGAGGACAATTTAATATTTCGGAAGGAATTTCTATTTCTATATTCGATGAACGTTTTTTGTAAGGTTATATAAATCTTTCTTTCAATCATCGCAAATATCGAAAATATATTTTTTTTATCCCTGAACGTTCCATGTCGGATATCAAACATTTCTTTCTGCGAAAACCATATACTTTTAGAAGGAAATTCGGATGAAGCATAAGAAATATAGATTGGTAGAAGAATTTGGACAGTAAGAGCTCTTTATTGATCATTTCAAAATAAAGAATTGTTTTTATTTTGCGTAAGGGTGCTCAACCTTTTTTGAAATCTGTAAATACATTTTTACTATGCCTATCGATATTTGTTTTGTTCAAAAAATCGTCATCAGACAAAATTACTACACGAACTCAAAAAACGTTTGCTAAATTCTACTCTGCGTAGTTCGGATGGTCTCACACAGATGGCATTTAGGTAAAATAGGTATTAAAAATCGAATTAGAAATTTATTTTTCAGCCAATAAGTATGACTTCACACAAATTCGTTGGTATATAGCATAAAAATAATTATATCACTTAAGCCGACTACAGGTCGCAAGCCTTGCAGGTTTCCCTTCTTTCGTCTTTATTAAGATGTGTTCAAATCGATACCTACTCGTCAGTGTATTGAGATAGATATAATATAATTATATAAAACCTTTTAATTTTAATTCAATACGTTGTAAAGTCAAGAAGGTAAGTCTGGTTTATAGTCAGATTTATAGTGTTCGCAATGAAACAAACCTAAATCGTGTATAAATTTTTGGATTGTCTCCAACAGATGGCACCATAAAATATAACCTTAATACAAAATATATAGTCTTAGCATTTACACGACAAAAATAAGCACTTCTTAATTCGTAGGAGCCTTCTTTAATTTTCCTATTTCTAAAGCGATGTCCTACGTAGGCGATTCAAAGCGAACGCGATTGCGAAGCGATCCGAAGCGGTTACACGCAAATTCAAAGCGATGCGGTGCGACGTGGCGGCTCTGTCCTACGTGCGCGCGAATCGCGCTTCTGACATTATACTTAACCAAAAAAAAACTATGGCACCGCTTCCAATTCGCGTGAAAATATCAAACCAACTGATCGCGTTCGCTTCTCATCGCACCGCGCTGTACCATACCCTACTTGCGGTTGGTAACGTGGGACACTTCCACAGTTACCGACTGTTTGCTATTTTCGCGTCGCGCCGTGCCGCTTCGCGTTCGATTTGAATCGCCTACGTAGGACGTCGCGTTACATAATCATACATCTACGCTTTTGTTATAATATCTGAAATACGTTCAGTTCAAATAGTGTGCTTTGTGAAACTTTGTCACAATATTTCCAAATCCTTTTATGTATGTAGCACTAATTCTCAACGCCTTTGTTATAAGTACCAACAATGTACATTGTAAAAAACATATATCTTTGTTTATAAAGCCCAATGAGTAGCTACTCAAACATCGAAATTTTTACTTACATCAATTGATCGAATAACCGGAAAAGAGATGGAATTTTTTTAAATGGATAAAACGTAAGGATATGTTTACATATTGTGGATATTGAATTGTATTAAATGTGACAATTTTCCGACAGGATCCATTTATTTTGGTATGGGTAAGACTACTCAACAAGACAAGAGACGGTTGGATCTAATTTCTTCGTAGAAAAAGGTTTTCAACTTCAGTGTAATGTCTTATTTTCTTTTGAGTGGATAAGTAACCTATCAAAGAAATTCGATATTATTCTCAGTGATACCTCTGGTCCACTTTGTCTCTTTGTAAACTACTCGTGTATAATAAATAACATACACATTGTTTACATGACTCACGACCATTATTTTATACAAAAGTATTCTTTCAAAATAAACTATTTATATATTTTACCGATTTCTCGTTATAATATTTTAGTCTGTAACCAATATATTTCATTACCAGTTAGGCAGTCGAGTTCAAACAACTTATATTATCAGCGAGATTTGCTTTGAAATTTAATTTAACTATTAAAGATCACCAGAATGACCAAAACGTGGTGTGGGGAGATCTAAACTGCAGTGGATGAACGGCATACAGGAGGATCTAAAGAGGATTGGCGTTGCAAACTGGAGAGTGCAGGCGATGGACCGGTTTAAATGGCGAAAAATTCTGGACGAGGCCAAGGCTCACAGTGGGCTGTGGCGCCAATGATGATAATGATCTTCATTCAAAGGCAAATAATGCTAGAGATTTAATAATCGACAGTCGGAAAACGAAATATAATTACAGCTAACATTACTGCAAGTTTCAAACGTTATAATGCTAGAGATTGTTTGATAGTTTTGAAGGCCAGGTTCTTATTTCATTTACATTTTCTGCAAAATACTCAATTGAAATCAGTTTTCATTGAATCGAATCTACCTTGAGCATTCGACATAAGTTCGACCGTCCATGATATTAAATTTTGCAAATTCTTCAGGCTCAGCCTTGCGTGAACAAATTGAAAATGCTCGTAAAATGTTTTCTTCCAACATAGTTCACGTAGTTGAATAAATTTGTATCAAAAATAAGACAAAGCGAGCGATTGTGCCTAATGAAACAAGTGTTCTCCCATTTTGCCTAAGATTGGATTAATTCCCTTTCTTGAAATATTGTTCGCTTAGTTTTATTGTCAGCCTTTATCGGCGGGCGTTGGATTTTACCCCTTTCTAGTACATAATATTATTTGTTTCATTTCAATTTCTCTGATGTTACAGCGGAATAACAAAAGATATTGAGTTATAAGTAATATAAATCTGTTTTAACGTCTTTGAATCTCAAAATAACTAAAACAACCCTAATACTAATCGAAAAATGAAAAAAATATACTATTTTCGACCTTATCAATACGAATATTATCACTGGCAACTGCTGCTAACCTAACAATTTTTATAAAGATAAACGTTGAAAATCGGAGTATGCCATTATTTTTCTACGAGAATTTATACACAACATTATTAAAAAATCAAAATATATTTTCTTTATTAATACCCAAACTATCTAAATATTTTTTTCAAAACGTTTTGATTATGAATAAAGATGGTATTTCAAATTTAAAAATTGGTACGTTAATAATCGGAATGAATATCAAAGAATAATTTAATCCTTGATTTACTAAACGCCTAAAGTACTCAGCTAAATTAGTCAATTTAACAGACCCTAAATTTTAAATGTGTTCATTAAAATTCTGCTTTGGAAAAAGTTGTCTGTCTGCCTTAGTGGCTCAGTTGGTTGGGTATCTGACTGCTTATACAAAGTTACCGGGTTTGATTTTGTTTTCAGTCTAGATTTATGCGACGATTAATATTGTGTCTCAAAAATTAAGCAACTTGTTACTTGGTTGCATGTTGAATAATAAGTTGACATATTTGAAATTAAAAGTTTTGAATAAAAAACAAGTACAAAAAATAAGACAGGTAAAAACCAAGGTATTAGACCAAGTAAAACGTTCCACTGATTAATCTATATAAATTATTTGACAATTACAATATTATGTTCTTCGGTGAAGGTTGGTGGGAAGGGGAGACTGGGAGGAAATAAGGAGAATGAATAAGGGAAAGGATTTGAAGCTATTTGTCCAGTGTGTGAAATGGTATTCCATACTTGCATGATCGCTTGTACAGTTGAATTAAAAATGTCAATCTGATTAATGTTGATCTATAAATGAAAGAGTGATTTTAAAAGAGCAGACAATCTAATACCTTTTATCGAGGAAGATAAAAGGTATTAGATTGTCTGCTGTTGCGAGATGGAGTGTAAAATGTTAGTCTCCAAAGAAGGTCAGAGCTATCAATATTATTATTACCTACACTATTTTGAACAATAGAACTGCATCCGCTATAGTTCTTCGGCGTGCTAATGGTTCTAGATTAAATAACTCACGTGAGGCTTCACTATTATTATGAGATAGAAAAAAGCGAAAGTTCAATTCCTTGCGCTTTTGAACATTTTCAATCCTGTTTTTATAATCATCACAGCCTGCGTTCTATACCTGAGATGCATATTCAAGAATCCTACGAACGTACGAGAAATTAAGTGCTATGATTTTTAAAATTTTTAAAGATGCTGATGATGAAACCAAACAAAGATGATGCAGTGGTAATTATGTGGTCGATATGTCAAAGATCAATTTGCTATCGAGTATTACTCCAAGATCTTTTCTTACAGATCTCGTACAAAATGTTGAATTGTTTGTAGAATAATCAAGTATAAAAACATTTTTATTTCTGGTATATCATTAAAATCAAGACCATGCTCGTGGCAGTACGTATTCAATCGGTTCAGATCATCTTGTAACTTATGGCAGCCTGTAATTGATTTATTAGATGAAGAAATCTCTTTGTCATCAGCAAACAAAATGGCTTGTGAATTTAAAATACAACAGCCACCAATTTTTCCTGCTAGTTGCCCGAGAAGCAAATTGATATACATTTATGCTAAAACTTTTTAAATAAAAATGTGGAAGGCAAAAAATACAGTCACGAATCAGTATGAAACTTAATAATTGATGTTTACCCTGTAATTACAGTATGAAAATTAGTAATTGATGTTTAACCTGCAATAAACATAACACAAAATTACAACTCTTCGTTTAGCGTAAGTTCTAATTTAGTTTTTGTAGTTATTAAGTTGAGTAAAATTAAAATGCTATTAAGAAATATTAATTTCAGGAACATTTTATTCACACGCTACCTGTCTTTATTGCCAAATAATTATAGTATTATATAGGTATATACCTCAACAAGATATAATTAAGTTTTGACTTGAGTTCGAGCACATTTGCATGCGTGGTTTTAATTATAGTTAATTCACGGGTTTGGCATAAAATTAATATATTAATTAAACTAATATGAAAATCGCAAATTTTTATTTTAGAAAATGCGATATGAAAAATAAGAAAATTTATCGAACAAGCTATGAAATAATAGCATGGAAATAAAAGCGAGGCTCGCCGTATCTAATTTAGATGTTACTGTGGGATACTCAAACACCTCAAGTCGAGACTAATCTCGCGAAATACTAAGGTCTTTATATACAAAACTCTTCTCCGACAAGTCCTTACAAATGGAGCGGAATGTTGGACACTGACATGAATAGACGATAGGTATGATATTAAGGAAAATCATTGGCCCAACTAACAATGGAGGCGCTTGAAGAATATGGTATAATCATGAGTTAAGAGTCAATTTATAATGAAACTAATGTAATCCAATTTGTAAAAAACTCAACTCTATCGTTGGCTTGGATTCGAATGCTACATGGATGATGACTGCACTCCAAAAAAAGGTATTAGACACCTGTCATGAAAGGAACAGTAGAGGCAGACCTAGGTTGAGATGAGTGGATGACATGCTACGCGATATCAGAGAAATGGACATAATAAATTGGAGGTGAGACTGGCAGTCGATAAGGATGGATGATTTCTGGATGAAGCCAGGGTCCGTAGCGCCAGTGATGATGATGATAATAAAATATATATGTGTATGAGGGAAAATAAAAAAAGGAGAAATGATATTTTTAAGTGGTTCAAAAAATTGTAGAATCCGAAGGTTTTATTATAACTATTTAAAACATAGAGTAATTATTTATAATGATTTAAAACCACAGGTACCTAAATAGAATGTTCTAGCAAAATTATAAATTTCGGCTCTAATTTTTGTCATTCAATTTTTGTAATATGAAATAAGAGACATTAAGTTTTTTTATGTATAGGTGTACATCGTTAAAACGTCATTTAAAATAAATGCTTTTCAGCAATTTATTTCATTTTTCTTTCATCCAATGTGACCTTATAATAATTTTATAAGGATACTATATTTATTTCTTGTTATATCCATGAAATAAGGTGCTTATAACAATAGTTACGAAATCCTTTGCTTATCTCTGTGTATTTTTAATAAGTGTCAACTTCCTAGAATCCTCCAGAATAATTTTAACAATCTTCATGGGAATCCTTGGATTCCATGGCAAGTTATTGCCACAAGTCACTCTTTAAATACAATTGTATCGTTATTTTACAAGGATGGTTTCATTTTAGAGAATATTCTTAAAGGCCCAGAGACATTTAAAGCACTTAGCTAAGCAGTTCATTTGTATTACTTAGAATATTTATTTTCAGTTTGTACTCAGAGCTTTTTCTTTGATTAACAGGGAAACGTTTAATTAAACCAATTTATGTTAAATTTTCAAATTCCTGTCTCTTCTTTTCAACAGTCTGTTTCTTGCTTCAAATTTTTTTATTAATTAATGATTTTGAATTCAACATTTATATCCCAATAAGATTTCACTACCCTCATTGTATTAAATTCCTTTGTGCGTATTCACAATATAATTCAGGAACATTATTTATTAAGTTGTTTTCAAACGAAGGGTAAAACCTATGTTAACATAATTTTGTTGATGAAATATAAATTGAACGTCTTTTGAAGATAATTTGTTTTTAGAAATCTTTTTTCATTATTTTTAATTTACTTTGAATAACTGCTGTTCCATTGTGAGATAATCTAAATTATTTACATGTTTTTATTAACAAGTAAATTGCTGTGAGGCACCGACTTAGAATAGTGCTTCCACTATTTTCAATTATTGTTTTTAAATGTCCCGTAAGAACCGGGTAATCAAAAATACAAAAGACAACAATGACGTCTCACATAGTTCAGCAAAAAGGCTATCCACCCATTCTGAATGAAGCGCCTTTTTAGGCGACACGAGACTGGTGTGTGAGCATAAACGCATTTGCTGTGCTTCCTTTTATAGGGTAGTGCACACCCGCACACCTGTCGCTGGTTACATCACGTTGTGGGATATGCCATGATGGTATGTATGTATGTAAATCGAAAAACAATTTGGGACACCCTTTTCAAAGTTTTCTTCTTAGCTTAAATTTGTTACTTTTCACTAGTAGGCATACATTAAATTACTCAACTGATAAATTTACCTTAATTTTAATTTAGTTCACAGTTAAATCATTTTTAGAAACGAATATTTTATTTTATTTATTTTTTTTATTTATTATGTAAACATTATTTTTATTTATTATGTTTTTTATTTATTATGTAAATATTGTTATGATTTAAACTGTTTACACATTTAAAACATATGAATACAGTAAAATATTGCTGTTGCATCTAACGCTACGTCCTACGTAGGCGATTCAAAGCGAACGCGATTGCGAAGCGATGCGGTTCGGATACAAGCGAATTCAATGCGATGCGGTGCGACGCGGCGACTCTGTCTTACGTGTGCGCGAATCGTTCCCTCTGCCGCCAGCTACTGTCATGGATGTACGGTTATAAAATACTCAAGAAGTATGTACGGCAGAGAAGTGAAACTAATATTGTGTACTTAGAGAGGTATATTTATGGGGGATATCACGATTTGTATGAAGAATTACTTGATCTTGAATTAATAAATGAGACTGAATTTACATCTTTCCGGGAAACATATCAAAATTTGACATTCGTGCAAGCGAGAGAAAACTTTGTGTGTTTTGAACAACATCCTATTGTAAAATAGCAATAATAAATAAATGTGTTTACTTGTAGTCCCATTTATTTTTGCCAAATCTAAATTCGCGGTTCGATAATAATAATTCTTTTGTCCCATAATATGGGACGTTCATGGACAGATATTAAAATTTCAATTTCTGACATGTCAAAAAACAATGGCACCGCTTTCAATTCGCGCGAAAATATCAAACCAACTGATCGCGTTCGCTTCGCATCGCGCCGCGCCGCATCGAAAAATACTCGCGGTCGGTAACGTAGGACACTTCCATAGTTAAAGTCTGATTTTTTTAAGAGTGCCAAAGCTCATAGGGTGACCATGGTGTAAAAGAAAAAAAATATTATGGGTTTTTTTTTATCATTTCATGATATAAAACGGTTGTAACTTTCACATGCATATATCTTCAAAATCTTCAAATCTTTTCATACCTATTCTTACTCCCGGTACCATGCGGCTTTAATGAGTCTATATTATTAGGTTTTTTCTGCAAATGTTAATGGGCATCTCCTGGGAAAGTAATATTTAAACAAAATATTTATTTGATACTTTTTATTAGGAAAATAAAAGAATACATTATGAAGTAATTAATCCTTATAATAATAAACAGTTACATATTATTTTACAAAATAATAAATTATATTATACAAAATATTTACATAATAGTTCATTGAGGCAAACACACATACATAAATAATATATCTATGTAACTAATACAAATAAATAATGGACACTTATTCTATACTAAGACGGTGATAACACATGTTTATAATAATAATTATATATCGATATTAAACAAAAAATAAAATGCATAAGTTAGAAATAAAAAATTAAATTCTTAATTTAGAACACATGGTCACCATAAAAAATCAAACGTGCGCTCACTTCGAGAGATAGATACATACTGTCGGGTTTGTTGATGTTTGTTGTTAAGGACACCAAATGGTGTAAACCAATCAGCAACCACGAGTCTACTAATACATTTACATGCGTAAATACTATGCATTTTTTTGTTTATGTATAGAATTGGCACTTTAAAAAAAATCAGACTTTACCAACTGTTTGTAACGCTACGTCCTACGTAGGCGATTCAAAGCGAACGCGATTGCGAAGCGATGCGGTGCGGATACAAGCGAATTCAATTCGATGCGGTGCGACGCGGCGGCTCTGTCCTACGTGTGCGCGAACCTTTCCCTCTGCCGCCAGCTACTGTCATGGATGTACGTATATAAAATACTCAAGAAGTATGTACGGCAGAAAAGTGAAACTAATATTGTGTACTTAGAGAGGCATATTTATGGGGGATATCACGATTTGTGTGAAGAATTACGTGATCTTGAATTAATAAATGAGACTGAATTTACATCTTTCCGGGAAACATATCAAAATTTGACATTCGTGCAAGCGAGAGAAAACTTTGTGTGTTTTGAACAACATCCTATTGTAAAATAGCAATAATAACTAAATGTGTTTACTTGTAGTCCCATTTATTTTTGCCAAATCCTAAAATTCGCGGTTCGATAATAATTTGTCCCATAATATGGGACGTTCATGGACAGAAATTAAAATTTTTATTTTGACATGTCAAAAAACAATGGCACCGCTTTCAATTCGCGCGAAAATATCAAACCAACTGATCGCGTTTGCTTCGCATCGCGCCGCGCCGCATCGAAGCCAACTCGCGGTCGGTAACGTAGGACACTACCATAGTTACCGACTGTTTGTTATTTTCACGCCGCGCCGCGCCGCTTCGCATTCGCTTTGAATCGCCTACGTAGGACGTCGCGTTATTTTCACGCCGCGCCGCACCGCTTCGCCGGAATTAAATTCAAATTTAATGACGCTCAGCCGGAAGCGCATAGCTTTGTTTACTTTTTATGAAATACAAAATCCAATACAGACAGACAAGTGAGAGTGAATAAATAATGAAAAAAATAATGCATTATTTCTGAGACCAAGTAGGTAAATACATAATATTCTGATTAAATACCTAAACTTCTTATTCTATCGTGTCAACAACGCATTCAAATAATCTTATGCCAGTGTCTAGCCACGTCAATGAGACGGTCATTGCCCATCATAAGGTCGTGCATGGTGCAAGTTAGCCGGACTTGAAAGTTTTAGTGAACAAAATAAGATTCCATGTTGGTTGCTATCTACAATCATTACTAATCCATCAAACCAACCACTCTGACACTGATCGATCTAAGTTTTAGTGAACAAAATAAGATTCCAAGTTGGGTCCTATCTACATTATCTACAATGATTACTAGTCCATCAAACTAACCACTCTGACACTGATCCATCTAAGTTTTAGTGAACAAAATAAGATTCTAAGTTGGGTCCTATCTACATTGATTACTAATCCATCAACTAACCACTCTGACACTGATCCATCTAAGTTTTAGTGAACAAAATAAGATTCTAAGTTGGGTCCTATCTACATTGATTACTAATCCATCAACTAACCACTCTGACACTGATCCATCTAAGTTTTAGTGAACAAAATAAGATTCTAAGTTGGGTCCTATCTACATTGATTACTAATCCATCAACTAACCACTCTGACACTGATCCATCTAAGTTTTAGTGAACAAAATAAGATTCTAAGTTGGGTCCTATCTACATTGATTACTAATCCATCAACTAACCACTCTGACACTGATCCATCTAAGTTTTAGTGAACAAAATAAGATTCTAAGTTGGGTCCTATCTACAATGATTACTAATCCATCAACTAACCACTCTGACACTGATCCATCTAAGTTTTAGTGAACAAAATAAGATTCTAAGTTGGGTCCTATCTACATTGATTACTAATCCATCAACTAACCACTCTGACACTGATCCATCTAAGTTTTAGTGAACAAAATAAGATTCTAAGTTGGGTCCTATCTACATTGATTACTAATCCATCAACTAACCACTCTGACACTGATCCATCTAAGTTTTAGTGAACAAAATAAGATTCTAAGTTGGGTCCTATCTACATTGATTACTAATCCATCAACTAACCACTCTGACACTGATCCATCTAAGTTTTAGTGAACAAAATAAGATTCTAAGTTGGGTCCTATCTACAATGATTACTAATCCATCAACTAACCACTCTGACACTGCTCCATCTAAGATGTACGAAATTAAGCATTCAACCTCAAACCATCCTATTTACATTTTTAACTATCCGATCATATTTAAAGGTATATTTTTTTTTCGATTTTATTCTCTGCTATTTTCGATGAAAATCAAATTTTTAAAATAACGTTTACATGTTCTAAGAAGACAATATCATTATATTCCTGTCCTATTCAAACGTGTATGCCCATGCTTTCGAGCGAGGAGTTTTATATTTCCCAGTCAAATTAAACCGGAGAATTTAATAAAAGAGTATAGGTAAGACAAGCCAACAAAACCTTTCAAAATTGTATCATATTTTCAGACACAACAGATATTTTTACGAATATATTTTTATTATTGCATATGCGCAAACATTGGATTTTTTTCCCTGTCGGGAGTCAAAGATATTTTTTAACAGATTTTTTTAATTATCTCAATAGAGACGAAGTTGGAATATTTATTGTAGGAGAACAGGGAAATCAAGGCACCTACAGGGCTTACGACCTGTCATCGGCTGGTTTACGTGATCACCGATATATTCGATTACTTACACATTGGTACAAGTAGGTAAATAAGACAAAAATGACCTTATAAGTCTGGCGCAATTCAGAGGTGACTTCTATGCGAAAAATGCATTGTCACCTCACATATAAGAATTGTAGCTTTCATTATTTACAAAAAACTAATTCTCTCAATAGATGGAGTTACAACAAAATAAATAAAAAATAATAAGATTGTTGTTCATAATTTCACCCATAGATGGCTGTAGTAAAAATTCCTTATTTTCAAGCGAAAAGAATTTCAGTATTACAATATATAGAAGTTTCAAAATTGAATTGATAGGGATCTCATTAAAAAGGCATAATTGGTGAACGTTGCGCAAGCGCATAAAGTAATCACGTAAACCAGCCGATGACAGGTCGTAAGCCCTGTAGGTGCCTTGATTTCCCGGTTCTCCTACAATAAATATTCCAACTTCGTCTCTATTGAGATAATTAAAAAAATCTGTTAAAAGATATTTTTACATTTTTACAGTACACTAAATCTTCAGCAACGATGAAAACACAAAATTTCACAGGTACATTGTCAAATATTCAGAAGAATATTTCAAAATTAAATAAATAATAAAGTGAAGTGTCAAGACAGAGCACAGTGCCACAACATTTATCTTAAAAATCTGCATTGAGATTCTTAATAAAACTGACTTTATGATCGGTGCAAAAATACGAGACAAAATAAGTCTTACTTTTTTAAATTTATTTGTAAATTTTCAAATAGGAACAATTGTACATACATACTATGTTTATGATAAGTATTTTTATAATATAGTTATTTTTTTGTTATTGTATATATATATATATATGTGTAAAGAAATGGAAATAAATCATTTCATTTCATTTTACCAAGCTTTTGTATATTGATGCGTCCGGATTCGCAGTGACCAAAAGTCGAGCCTGCTTACGCTACGATCACTTCTCAACACAAGCCATACAGCCAATGAGAACGCCGGGACAGCCAGCCAATCATAGGGCGCCGGCGATCGCCTTGTACAGGCTCGGCGACGGACCGGTGGTCTGGTTATGAAGAGACTGGTTTTTGCACCGTAGTCAGTTAGCAGTCAGCAGTCATGAAGCAAGAATCAGCACATTCGCCGCCAGAGAAGAACCAGTCTACACCCACCAGAGGAATTCGAACGCTGGCCCGGTGTGCTTTTATATCTCGGCCACCGCGAGCTCACGTTCGCCCTCTCCACTACTGAGGACCCTGGTGCAGGATGGCAAAAGTCTCGACCAGCCGACACGGAAGATTCCAGGACTCCCCGGTTCACGCTTCGGAGCCCCTGGCCCTGCTGCTGGCCGAGCCTAACCTCCGACCTTGGCCTCCCTCCGCCGTCATCATCCACGCCAGGTTGACCATCTCCTGGGACTGAGACGGATGTCTAGTCCCAGCCCCATCATCGAACGTCGAACCGTTCACTGCAGACGAGTGGGACGAACCCCAGAGGCACCAGACCTGCGAACCCGTGGCCTGCCCGCTATACGCCCGCCGCCGCCTCTAGCCTGTCCGCCACCGCCATTTCGCCGTCTGACCTGGGCCGTCACCGCCGTCTCAGGCGTGTGGGACACGCCATCATCATCATCCGACTCTTCGCGCCGTTTGCGACGTCCCTGGCCTGCATGATGGAGATGCAGTAGTGTTTAGTAGTTTAGTGTGTTACTTCGGACTTTCTTACTTGTTTTGCTGTGCTCCATGAATTTTTTTATGTTTCTTGTCTTGTGCTTCTCATCAAATTAATAAATTGCAAATCGTCAACCTGGTGTTTCACTGCTCTGCCCTTTGGTTGTAGGGAACGGCTATGGCTTTATTTTACGCCTTGCCATCTTTCCCCGCATATCAATATATACTCAGTCATACATATTTGTGGCCATGCAACTAATGTATATAAATGAAACATTGTAAACTAAGCAATATTTTTATTATTGTCTACAGCAGCTAATTTAGGTAACATAGAGGTCGAGAGGGAAGGGCCATGTCCAATACTGGACGACTGGTGATGATGTTAGAAATAATAATAATAATGAACACTTTCTTGCACCCTGCGTAAATAGCGAGTTTGTTGCCGTATGGCAATTTCTTCCAACTAACCAGTGTTTCCAGCCCAGAAAAGCAATATTTGCGTAAGAAATATATTTACATAAATTTCTACTCTGCTGGGAATCGAACGCAGGATACCCGCACAGAAACCAAACAACTTACCAACTGTACCACGGCGGTTGGAAAATAAATATAAAGTCATCGTGTTTTTACTCCTCACTACTCCAAGATGACATGATGGGGAGTTCTGAATTCGCAATTTTAAAGGTTAGATTTCATATAGTATCTTGCTGATATTACTTATTTATTTATTTATTTTGATTAGGAAACAAAACAGGAGTACAGAAAGAAAAGTACATGATAAATATAAAAGATGTATATCTACAACAATATGTACACCCAATAACATTGTATCACATACATAATGGAATAGTGAGTTCTACAAACTAACCACAAGAATACAAAATAAAGAAAATACAAAAATATTCATATTTAAAAAATAACAAACAATTTCAACGAAAAACCCCCCCCCCCCGAAAAATTTATTTCCCCCTTATTCAATAACTATTATAACTAAAATAGGAACGTTCTAAAATTATAGATTTTAGATTTACAGTCTTATTTCAGTGTTATAAAAATATCAACTTGGACTAAACGGAATAGGAACGTACCTATATTGGCCGGAACATTCTTAAATAGTTACTGAATTAGACGTATTTTGAATAATAATGAAAATGATAAAAATTTCATAATGTTTATAATTATTCATAATTATAAACATTAAATACATAATTATAAAAAAATACGTCTGATTCAGTAACTTTTAAGAACGTTTCGGCCAAAATAGGTACGTTCTTATTCCATTTAGTCCAAGTTGATATTTTATAGTGATCTCATTTCCACAGCATTTATTCTCTTTATTCTATTAGAAATGAGATCACTAAGAAGAGTATGTAATAGAACGATATATGATAGAATAAAAAATGAGGACATAAGGAGGAAATGCAAGATGAAGAAGAGTATTATAAATAAAATGACAGTGAATTCCTTGAGGTGGTTTGGACATATTGAAAGAATGAATGATGAACGACTGACCAAAAAAATATACATGGGTGTAAGAGATGGAGTGAATAGTAGGGGCCGCCCCAGAAAGGGATGGCATGACCATGTGAATGATATTTTGAAAGAAGGAAATATAAGAAGGTTGAATAATCGACGAGCATGTATGAGACGATGCATGGATGTAAAGGAAGCTAGGAATGTATGCAAAAATAGAGGAGTATGGCGCTCGGTTCTCTCTGCTTACCCCGTAAGGGATATGGCGTGATGGTATGTATGTATGTATGATATTTTATAACGCTGAAATAAGACCGTAAATCTAAAATCCACAATTTTAGAACGTTCTTAATTTAGTGCCAATAGTAACTGAATAGGGGGTTTTGTATTCTGAAAGTTTCATTTACTATGTACGGCATGTTTATTCATTATAATCTAAAGTACTAATCCGATTCTTTTCAAATTATGTTAATTTGTATATATCTAATACTTGCCTAAACCCCGTTAGATTTTGAAAAATATCTGATCAGTGCTTCTTAATTTTTTAACTGTCATATTTCAAAGTGACTCCAAGCTCAGGAAACTTAATTTTTCATATCACGTTCATAAAATGGCATTGAAGAATTATCAAATTTTCACTATAAAATTTTTAAATAAAAAAAAATTGAACACACCCATTTCGTGAAAATGCTGACAATTTTCCATACAAAATTTAAATACTTTGTGGAGTAACATGGTACTCAGTGAGGAGTATAGCGTTAGCCACAACCCACTCCTTGTATCATGTGTTGGTTACAAAGCTTATAGCAAACAAAATTGTAATAAATGGAATAATTATCGTGTTTTTCTTTGTATTTTACAAATTATTTTGACTATAAAAGCTCACTGATTTACAAACTAATTAATTGACTCTTTGAAATTGGTTACAAAACTTGTAGTTTAAAAAGACACGATTTATATCTTCATCCCTTTTTTATTGCTCTTAACTCTTGTTTCATTTTTATTTTGTTAAAAGGCTAGCCATTTTAAATACAAAAATTATATTTTTATAAAATAAAACATTCAATAAGTATGTGGCGAATCTAATGAAGTTATAAACTCTTCGAGACAATATTAAAAATTTCAAATTAGAAATACCCTGTAGGACGTAGTGTACTAGATAGGTACATGTGAATCCTTGAAAGTAGAACATTTGAGATGTTGAACAAAATTTTCAAGGAGTGATAGCATTACTTCAGACTAATAAAGTAAAGTAATTAAATTAAATTTATTAGATTTATTAGAATGTTATTAGAAATTTATACTGGGTGTTATTAGAGAAGTATGAAAAGTTTTTACTGCTCGTGTATGTTGACCTTGAACTTGCTGGTATATAACCTAAATTATAAACCTATACTAATGTACGTTTACTTTAATCTTCCTACCAATTAGATATTAAATAACTTTGCTTCTAATTACTTTTCAAAGAGAATAAACATATAAAGGCTTAATTAATTTTACAATAATAGTTTTCTCTAATTTATACAAGCATCTTAATTATTAAATGAAAAAGCAAAACTACAATGAAAATCGCTAGAAAAAACTCTTATGTAACAATGTTATATTGAATGTTTTTTCCATAATTATTACCGATGGCAGATTGATTCTATACTATATAGCGAGAAATTAACAATCTATGTACGTCAGGAAATTAACAGGAACATAGAAATTTCCTGTAGTTTTTTTTATATTGCCTCATTTAATTTTGACATTATGCATAGTTACTGGTTGCATGTAACACATTAGATACAACTGTCGATAACGTAAGTATATAATAATGTTGCTTTTGTATGAGAAAATAAAATAATCTGTTGCTTTGAAAAGAGAGAATTTGTTGTGTTAATATACAAAATTACATAAATATTGCAAAAAAAATTAACATGATCACAAATTATATATTAAATTAAATTTACCTGAAAAGAGATAAACAACAGCTGTCATTTTCCTTTATTTTTTTTATATATGAGAAACAATATAACTGTAGTGTCGAAAAGAGATCAAAATAAGTATTAAGTAGGTGGCGTCAACTAGGTGTAAAAAAGAATGAATTAAATAAAATACAACTATTAATCTTTACATTCCCACCATAATATTATAGAAAGTTATATGTATGTATATTTATTTGTATGTATGTGGGTATTTTTTTGGTGAAGTTTTCAATCAACAACAAGAAAACTTTAAGGGTTAAATATTCTGCATATCGCTTCCTTTGCGACCGGTGAGTAACTTAGGCTTTGTTAAAAAAGTTTAACATAAATATACTACTGTAGTGTATTTATTTTGATAGGAAATTAAATATAGGCAGTTAAACACATACAATTGTCATTGAATCCTGTTTTTCATACAGCATTGTTCTCGGGTAACTCACAGGTTCTTTTTCAATTATTTATTTTTAATACAGCATTGTTCTCGGGTAACTCACAGGTTCTTTTTCAATTATTTATTTTTAATACAGCATTGTTCTCGGGTAACTCACAGGTTCTTTTTCATTTATTTATTTTTAATACAGCATTGTTCTCGGGTAACTCACAGGTTATTTTTCAATTATTTATTTTTAATACAGCATTGTTCTCGGGTAACTCACAGGTTCTTTTTCAATTATTTATTTTTAATACAGCATTGTTCTCGGGTAACTCACAGGTTCTTTTTCAATTATTTATTTTTAATACAGCATTGTTCTCGGGTAACTCACAGGTTCTTTTTCAATTATTTATTTTTAATACAGCATTGTTCTCGGGTAACTCACAGGTTCTTTTTCAATTATTTATTTTTAATACAGCATTGTTCTCGGGTAACTCACAGGTTCTTTTTCAATTATTTATTTTTAATACAGCATTGTTCTCGGGTAACTCACAGGTTCTTTTTCATTTATTTATTTTTAATACAGCATTGTTCTCGGGTAACTCACAGGTTCTTTTTCAATTATTTATTTTTAATACAGCATTGTTCTCGGGTAACTCACAGGTTCTTTTTCAATTATTTATTTTTAATACAGCATTGTTCTCGGGTAACTCACAGGTTCTTTTTCATTTATTTATTTTTAATACAGCATTGTTCTCGGGTAACTCACAGGTTCTTTTTCAATTATTTATTTTTAATACAGCATTGTTCTCGGGTAACTCACAGGTTCTTTTTCAATTATTTATTTTTAATACAGCATTGTTCTCGGGTAAATCACAGGTTCTTTTTCAATTATTTATTTTTAATACAGCATTGTTCTCGGGTAACTCACAGGTTCTTTTTCATTTATTTATTTTTAATACAGCATTGTTCTCGGGTAACTCACAGGTTCTTTTTCATTTATTTATTTTTAATACAGCATTGTTCTCGGGTAACTCACAGGTTCTTTTTCAATTATTTATTTTTAATACAGCATTGTTCTCGGGTAACTCACAGGTTCTTTTTCAATTATTTATTTTTAATACAGCATTGTTCTCGGGTAACTCACAGGTTCTTTTTCATTTATTTATTTTTAATACAGCATTGTTCTCGGGTAACTCACAGGTTCTTTTTCAATTATTTATTTTTAATACAGCATTGTTCTCGGGTAACTCACAGGTTCTTTTTCAATTATTTATTTTTAATACAGCATTGTTCTCGGGTAACTCACAGGTTCTTTTTCAATTATTTATTTTTAATACAGCATTGTTCTCGGGTAACTCACAGGTTCTTTTTCATTTATTTATTTTTAATACAGCATTGTTCTCGGGTAACTCACAGGTTCTTTTTCAATTATTTATTTTTAATACAGCATTGTTCTCGGGTAACTCACAGGTTCTTTTTCAATTATTTATTTTTAATACAGCATTGTTCTCGGGTAACTCACAGGTTCTTTTTCATTTATTTATTTTTAATACAGCATTGTTCTCGGGTAACTCACAGGTTCTTTTTCAATTATTTATTTTTAATACAGCATTGTTCTCGGGTAACTCACAGGTTCTTTTTCAATTATTTATTTTTAATACAGCATTGTTCTCGGGTAACCCACAGGTTCTTTTTCAATTATTTATTTTTAATACAGCATTGTTCTCGGGTAACTCACAGGTTCTTTTTCAATTATTTATTTTTAATACAGCATTGTTCTCGGGTAACTCACAGGTTCTTTTTCAATTATTTATTTTTAATACAGCATTGTTCTCGGGTAACTCACAGGTTCTTTTTCAATTATTTATTTTTAATACAGCATTGTTCTCGGGTAACTCACAGGTTCTTTTTCATTTATTTATTTTTAATACAGCATTGTTCTCGGGTAACTCACAGGTTCTTTTTCAATTATTTATTTTTAATACAGCATTGTTCTCGGGTAACTCGCAGGTTCTTTTTCAATTATTTATTTTTAATACAGCATTGTTCTCGGGTAACTCGCAGGTTCTTTTTCAATTATTTATTTTTAATACAGCATTGTTCTCGGGTAACTCACAGGTTCTTTTTCAATCATTTATTTTTAATACAGCATTGCTTCTCGGGTAACTCACAGGTTCTTTTTCAATTATTTATTTTTAATACAGCATTGCTTCTCGGGCAACTCACAGGTTCTTTTTCAATTACATTTTGTCTCCGTCGCTGGAAGCAGATGGGTTCAAAAATCTCAAAAAAAAGACGAGTGGAAGCTCTTAAAAGAGGCCTACATCCAGCAGTGGAGAGATGGCTGTGAAAGAAGAAGAAGAAGATGCACTCAATAACAAAACGTCACATTTTGGAGAATATGAAGATGATATAATATCGTCTCACAGATCCGATCAGACTAAAAACCCAATTTAAAACCGTGTCTTCACCGGGAAACGAACCAGAAAACATTTGCAAAGTCGACCATTGAAGTGTTGGCCAAACAGTTGACACAATTCTACGCATGTAGCCATAATACGCGCAAAAGCATCAAATTTAAAAACCACATAAGACTTAAAATATAATTGAAACAAAAAAGTGGTTTGATGTTATGAATTCATCACATTTTATAATGAATGAGTAGTTGAAAGTAAAATAGTTTCCATTAATAAAGTTTAAAATGTCGATATGGTATGAAGTGCATAAAACAGTGAATAAAAAGTTTGAATTGTTTTTTTATGCAAGATGTTTAACAATTTAATTTACTAAATAATAAATCTTCTCTTGCTTATCTCTTGCTCTTTAACTGCTAACATTCTCATACTTACAATTCCTACACTTCTTGCATTTATATATTTTGAATGTCTACAATCCACCTTTATCTTTATGCTTAGGTGTTCTATGTAGTTTCACTCCCGTTGAGCATATAATAGACGTACATATACCTTAAAAACATTTTAAAATATTCCAGAAGAATCTCTTGAATAAAACGAAAAAAAGCAAAGACAAAAGAATAAAATAGGTAAATTTACATTCATACAATGCCTCGTTGACTGTAACAACTATACCTACTAAGTTGTCAAAACTACGTGACCGCCACTGGCTATAAAATCTATGCCTAGTATTAAAACCAAGCGACATTTGATAGCAAAATTTAGTTTTTTAATGTGACAACAAGAGATACCTTTGAATAAATCGGTATAAATTTTAAATTTTATTTTATTTATTTATATTTTTACATATGAATGCCCTTAATGGGGCATTTTACATATTGATTGGAATGTATGCAGTGTTGGCACAACAATAGGTTAGTGTACACACATTATTTACACAAACAAATACAAAAAATAATAACAAACGAGTCGTAAAAAAAACAATATTAATTTAAAAATAAAATAAGGTTACAATGATAAAAAATACAAATAAATTGAGATAAAAAAATAAGAAGAGAAAAAAATAGCAGAATTATTAATAATAAAAAAAATTAATTGCACCCTGCGCAAGTGGCGAGTTTATTGCCGTATGACAAATTCTTCCAACCAACCAGTGTTTCCAGCCCAGAGAAGCAATATTTGCGTGAGAAATGAATTTAGATAAATATCTCCTCTGCTGGGAATCGAACCCAGGACGCCCGTACAGAAACCGAACGGCTTACCAACTGTGTCACGGCGGTCGGCACAGTTGATAATTATTCAATGTAGACAAAAAAACAAAGCAAAGCAATAACTTAAAAGTATAATTTTCGTTAAGTATCCTTTTGAAACCATCTACACATAGTGTGTACATTAAATATATCAAGAGCATACTGGTTTCCCAAGTAGCGTCTAGTACCAGCTTTTTTTTCTGCATTCTCAGGTTAGGTTTAAGTTTATTTATAAGAACAATATCGACTCGCGTGAACGAGTTGCTTTATAAATTGAATTATAAATTATTATTAATTAAAATTATATTTTTTTTAAATTTTTCGCATTTAATATAAAATTTCACAGCTCATTTGACTTAATGCTACGAGATATCAACCAATCAGAGAGCCAACCGGAAACTTTGACTTACTAAACCGGAAACGGGTGAATGCGGATTATAGACGCTAGTATTTCCAAGGCGGTGTTATCTATGTATTGGTGAATTAATAATAAAGTTGTTACGTAGGTTCTCAATATGAAATGGTACATTTTGACACGAAAAACTCCTTGCAGGTACTCTTCATTTGAATGTATTGGCATGGCGTTTGAATACATGGAGAGAATGAATGAAGAACTCCTGACGAAGAAAACAAACATTACGGACAGGAATGGAATGAGAGGTCGGGGCCGCCCATGGAAGTGATGGCGCGTCCATGTGAATTGTATTTTGAAAGACGGAAATAACAGACGAACATGTATAAGACGATGTATGAATGTCGACCAGGCGATGAATGTGTGTCAATATAGATACAAGTGGCGTTTGGTTCTCTCTGCCTACTGCGCGAGGGACATAGCGTGATGATATACGACATAGAAACAAGAGCTGACACCGCCAGAACAAAAACCCTCCTAAAAACCACTGAGATGAAGACTCTACGACCCATCGCAGGCGTAACACATCTTGACAGAGTAAGGAACTCGGAGATAAGAAGAATTTGAGATGTCGAAGATGTTGTGCGATGGGGAAGAACACGAATTCTGGAGAGATCATGTGGGGAGAGCGGGTTCGGATCGAGTGGTGAGGATGGCAGCGGGTGGGGAGATAGAAGACCACGCAAACGATGGAAGGATAACTGGACGTCCACTTCACAAGAGCAGGCTCCGAGAATAACAGGACACAGTCCTAATTAAAGCAGAAGAAGAAGAAGTATGTATGTATTGTCTCAATATACCGTTGAGTATTGTGTATAAAACAATAACGATTCAAATATAAATCCTAAATGAAATAATTTTCTCTTCAGTGAATCTACATCAAATCGTTAAAAAAACCTACTGATGAAATAATACCTTTAAGTGTTCATCTTCATAATTACTATCATCATCATCATCATTGGCCCTCTCTTTCAGTTGGTAAGGCCCAGCGCTCGTATATCAGCCTCCACATCGTCCAGCCATCTCATTTTTGATCTGCATCTGCTTCTTCTTCCGTCTGGTGTGGTGTTTATGTGGAAACCTTGTGGAAGTACAATCATCACTCATCCTGTGGTCATGGCCCAACCATTGCAGTTTTCTTATTTTAATGAACTGTACAATGTTAGGTTCGCCATACAGTGCCTCTAATTCGTGGTTGAATCGTCTCCCCCACACTCAATTTTCGTTGACAAGACCAAATATCTTTCTGAGGACTTTCCTTTCAAATATCAGAAGTATATTTTCACCTTTTTTGGTTAATACTCAGCATTCCGCACCATATTCAATATTCAATGACTGGACGGAGAAGCGTTTTATAAAAGGTTGATTTGGTATTTCTACCGAGCGATTACTATCATTTATTGACTTTTTCTATCATAATTACTATCATTTTTTCAAATTCATCATTGAATATATTTTATTAATAGTTTTCGGTGGGATTTCTAATACACAATATTTCTTTGATTTCCTAAAAATACTAATAATATATAAAAATGTTGTAACCAACGTAATATAGCTAATGTATACAAACAGCTTATTCTTTTGACAACCTGATATAGGTTAAAACTTATTTTTCTACCACGTACTTTGTCTCAAAATATTAACATATCGGTCTATTTCACAAAATTAATATGTTTAATAGACAAATTGTCATTAAATACAATATATCCCCTCATTTTACTGATGACCAAATAAACAGGCACTATAAAATTTATTTAGAACATAAATAATACACTATTCTAGCATTAGTAGGTACATGCCTTAGCCAAAAGATGAAAACTTATGGTTTCTAGCGAGATTCTCAAAAACACCTTAACGGTATTAGTCTACAGTGTACAGTAACATTATCTGAACTGTTTACATTTACCTGACCTACTTAATTACAAACCGCCTGAATAAACAACATTAATCTTTGAATCACTTTCGAAATTAAAGTACCTACATTATATACCTTCCTGACAAAATTAATTTTTTTAGGGTGGTACCTACCTAGAACGTTTCTTTTATATAACTTTTTACGACATAAATTGTTTTTTATTAGACTAAACATACGTAACGAATATTATTTAAGACAAACTCAAAGAAACAGTTTAAATAAAAAAAAATATTAAATACTTTAACTTACAAAAAAAATGTAGATTTTAATATTTTTAATGACAAAGAAATTGTATTTAAATTACTAGCTGCATGAAACACATGAGATCCAACTGTCGATGGCGATAGTATGTAAGTATGGTTGAAGAATACGTACCAAACTATAAACACTTTAACACAAATTAATAAATATTGTAAGATATTTTGTTTTCTATATAAAACATGTAGGTATACATGTAGGATAGGATAGTATGGAGGTCAGTCTGTTTTTCCTACCCAAAATATGAAAACAGAATGATGATATGTATGTATGTTTGGAGATTAAGTAGGTTTCACACTATTGAGTGAGATATTGTGTAGTGTATAAATAAAGTAAAAATTCAAAAGTTGATAACCCCTGGCTGAAACAAAAATTCAAAATTCTGAGTACAAAGGTTTTGTAGGCCTATAACTATCTATTTATTCTGAAATTTTGGTTACTGATAATAATAATAATAATGGACACTTCCTTGACACTACCCTGCGCAAGTGGCGAGTTTATTGCCGTATGGCAATTTCCTCCAACTTTCCTCCAGTTTCCAGCCCAGAGAAGCAATATTTTCTTCCATTAGCTGAACGTGCTCTAACAATCAAAGTCGAAGTATTTTTATATATTTAATTATGTTATGCTCAAAGGTTATGAAAGGTAAAGGTTCTCCAGCTCATGGTTGTTCTTAACCCTCCATATTCCATTCTCACAATGAGTCCTAAAGATTTTTTCAACACCTTCCGTTCAAAGACCTGCAGCACATTTTCATCTTTCCTATTAAGCACCCAGCATTCAGCACCATATACAAGTAGGTACCTACTATAAACAATTAATAAATTTATTTGTTCAATTCCTTTACAATAATACTTACAATGTCGGGTTAATTGCCATAAGGCAACTTCTTCCAACCAGCCAAAACAACGTGAGGCCATAAACAGAATAGCAGGGTCCATAATGAAAAATAAATTACAAGTTATTACCTATACGATTTATTATAGTGAAATAATGTATAAGAAAACTACATAATTGAAGACATGTATTATTCATTCATTAATACCATCACAGCATTTCCCACAATATGGTGTAACCAGCGACAGGTGTGAAATAGTGTGCACGACACATGCATGTATCTTCACACATCAGTCTCATCTCACGTAAAAAGTCAACATTCAGAACTGATGGTGAACCTCATTGCTGAACTATGTGAGATGTTATTTTGCTTCTTGTATTTTCGATTACCCGGCTCTTACGGGACACCCCAAAACAATGATAATAGAATAAATTGGAAGCACTTTTCTAAGCCGGTACTTCACAGCTATTGTATATTATGACGAAACTATCAGAAATTATTTTTAACCTTTCATCATTGGAATGAAAACCAAACGATAATTTCAATGAATTTTTGCCATTCTAGAATATATGTATCTTCGATGTTCCTTGTATTTGCTGTATCTTTTATAATGCACCGATTTTATCCGTGATTTTACGTTGTTTGTGATACATACAAATGTGTCCCAAGATTCTGTACTCCATTCCCCTATTCTCTGGTGTGTTTCCTCATCGGTCCCATGTTAGGTGCATTTGGATATATTGCCCCCACGGGCAAAACGTATTGAGAGCGCAGCGAATACCTCGTAAGCGCATATTGAACACGAAGCTTTACTCGTAAATCATTTAGTTGGCCTTTTAACTCCACAAATCCCCTCTTTATTCGTGAAATTGGAAACTTTACAAGTGGGAAATATTACAAATCTATCATCCGATTGAGGCATCTCTGAAAGAAAATCTGATGAAATATCTAAATATTTTATATGTAGATATGAAATTGATGTAAATAATAATTTTTAGCAGCAAATCTCACCTGTTTCGTTATATGTAATAAAATATTGAATATGGGTGGGAATAAATATAATACAATGATACTTAATAATAGGTATTTTAAATCGAACAAAAGATTTGGTCTACATATATATTTTTTCCTGAATCCAAGACGACCGTTTCAGCTTATTAGGCCCTTATCAACTGGTAAACATAGAAACTCCGCTTTTTCTTATATACTAAAATTCGGTACATTTTTGCAATTATGAATTGTTCAAAACAGTTGTATTATAGTTTATGTTGGGAATTACGTCGATGCAGGTGTTTTTCAGTAATGTAAAAACCTACAGTAGGTACAGCTGTTTAAAAATAATATAAACTTTTTACCGAAAGGGTGAAGATCGTACGTTTTTATTGTGGGTTAGTTTTAGTCTGTATACCAATGGTCCACGTTTCGAAAAACCCGCAATATAAAATACCTATTATTATGGAATTCTTCATATTCAACACCGTCAGTATTGACAAAATTAAAAAAAATAAAACAATGATACTTTGTTAATCGATGTTTTTGTAAAATATAATACTGATTAAATTTCACAATATTGAGATGTTATTAACCTACGAAGAAATTAAAATTATGCTCAAACTGTTTGTTCAACTAATTTAGTTCATAGTGTTTCAGCTCTTCGAAATGTAAATAATATTTACTTTCAATTTTTAATGAAGTTTGAGTAAAACTGACGATTATTTTTATAATATATTGAATGTAAATTTTGTAGGAAGATATTATGTAGTAGGTACCTACCTATTGAGTTGGACAGAGTTCTCTCAAGTGTGAACGAATGCCAAAACTTAATTTCTGTAGATTATTGACCTTTTGAAAGAATAGACATTCTTAAATTATACATTCATAGACGGCGCTGACCAAAGGTTTTTTGTAAACTATAATAAAAGTCGATTATTTTTCTTATTCTCGCATCGAAACTTGCAAATAAATGAAAAATTCCAACGCGTAATAAATTATGGAACCCCCATAAATGGAATTCCTTTTTATTTAAATTCCACAAACTACAAAGTCCGCTCTCCGTAGTGGAATACATTATAGGTATATTGAATACAAATGATTTTGTGCTAGTTCGTACATTTTACCTCAGATCACTTTATTCGCTGAACTAAATGGAAGAAGAAATTTCTTATGCAAACCTTGTAAGTAGTAAAGAAGTCTCCACAGTGAAAGTACATAATATAATCCACTCGGTGGTATAGTGAAGTGATTAATCGTCTCGTATGTTCTTTTCATGGTTATACACAGATCTTGGCACCCGCTGATATATCGAGAGTTTATTTTATCGCAGACATAAAATGCGCTATTCAACTATCAATATAACGCTAAGTAGAAACCGATTCAACGCTACCAAGAAAAATGATACAAAATTCCAATCCAGACATTTTTATTTTTTATTCCCTACAACAATATTAGAGAGATGATTATTTTCATAATTTTTTTATAGTTGCATATACGCAAACATTAGGTACATTTTTTTCCCCGTCGGGGATCAATGATATTTTATGACAAAATTTTAATATCTCGATAGAGACGAAGTTAGAATATTATAGGATAACATGGAACTCGAGCCACCTACAGGGCATACGACCTGTCATCGACTGGTCTACGTGATCACTTTATACACTTGCGCAACTATCACAAATTATGCATTATATTTAAATAAAATTTTTGAATATTAAATATTTAAACTCTCTTTCCAAAATCATACACGTATACAAAATTTTGAGAAATGTACTTGATAGTACAACTTTGAAAAGCGTGTATTATTATCTCACCCAGTCTGTCTTGTCCTATGGAATTATTGGATGGGGAGGGTGTGTCAAGACTGTTATGAGTCCACTCAATAAAGCCCAAAAATGTATCATTCGTATAATTAACAAAAGACATAGTACCTTTCCTTCAGATGATTTGTTTAAGATATTTACTGTCCTTGATCCAAGGCAACTGTTTTTGAAAACTTTTTTAATCCATTTCCATAAAAATATAACTCTGTATAGTAGAAGCCAACAAACGCGCTTCACTAGGCAAGCCAATGATCTAAACTTCGCTGTGCCTATAACGAAAACCTCGTTTGGACAGAGACGGTTCGGAGTCATTGCTCCTAGAATATTCAACAAACTTGCTAAGAGCATTAAAGATACCAAAAATAGTCATTCTTTTAAATGTAAAATAAAGGAATGGCTATTGGTATCGGGCAGACACTATGCAGAGGAGAGTGTTCACCTATAGCTTTCGACCACATTTTAATTTTATATCTTATTAATAACTGTTCCACGTGTGTCCCTATATGTATGTATTTTTTATTTCAATTTGTGTTTATTTATGTGCTTTAATGTAATTATGTATCATATAAATTTTATAAATAGCCATTAAATTATATCTCTAACAACAGCCCCAGAACAGGTTACGCCTAGTGGGGCGTTGTTGATCACCTAACATGAATATGCTGTATTGTGATATAATAATAAATAAATAATAAATCTACAAAATGTTTCTTTGTCACTTCAAAGATGGTGATATTGTTTTCAGATTATTTTCAATAAAACAGATTTTCACGATTGAATTATATAGAATTTTCAAAAATTGGATTGATAGGGAACTCAATTAAAAGGCATAATTGGTGAAAGTTGCGCAAGCGCATAAAGTGATCGCGTAGGCCAGCCGTTGACAGGTACCTTTTAGGTAGGTGCCTTGAGTTTCTGGTTCCCCAACAATATTCCAAATTCGTCTCTTTTGAGATTTTAAACATTTTTCTCATCTTTTTAAAAAAGTTCGTACAATTAAGACAATATTTTTTTACTGAAACCATTTGGAAAGTATAATTTTAACAACAATAATGTTTAATAAATTATACTTACAAAATATCTTGTATGAGATGAAAGTTAAAAAATAAAAGGTCGGCACTTGGGAAATAAAACTTTAAACTTTGAAACTGAAACAAGGACAAAATTTCGATTCTAATTCGACTTATTATTTTTTGAATTTGTATAATACTTATTCTTATTCAAATGTCCTGTAAAGTTTACACAAAATTTGTAAGAAATTTAAAATATTTATCAATTTGAATATCATGATATGAATACTAATATCGTTTTGTTAAATAAGGCTAAAAAAATGGCTAAATCTTTTATGAAACTTTTCGCCGTAGTATTTATATTTTGAGAATCGTTCAATATTACATTAAATTGAGATATAATACTAAGTTTTGTGTATTTTGCAATACCTAGATATTTTCTCGAGTTACTAATGACTTGCTATTTTATCAAAATTTAAGGCAAACATAAATGAACTGAGTTTACAAATCAATATAAATAAATGTAAACGGTGAAATGAATTTAACAAAATATTCTGAGCTAAAAGTTTTCTATCTGTGTTGTGGTAAAATTTATTTTATTTAATATGTAATTTATGTTTTGATATATGTACGTTCCATTCGGAATCTATATAAAACAACAATATTTGTTTATATTATTAATACCAGAAGTATATAAAATACATATTTTTAAATTAATTAGAATTTTTTATATTATTTAATTCTTTATTTTATTACACTACTTCAATAGCGAGCTGTTAAAATCTAGAATAGGTAACATTTGTTTCACAAAGTGGTGTAAATATATTTATCCAACTGTCGATTTGTTAAAGAGAATTTTATTCTCTTAACATATCTACAATGTATCAAGCCAAGATTCGCGAGATTTGAATGCAGGGTCCATATTTTTCACGGTTTTTCCATCTTTGAAGTCAAAAATCATCAGAATTTGGAGTAGAACATTTAGTCTGTCTGTGTGTCTGTCCCTCCCTTATAACTTTTGATCCGCTCAATTCACAGTGCCCAAAATAACAGAATATATAGGTAGTTATAGGACTACAAAACCTTTGTACTCAGAATTTTGAATTTTTTTTCAATCAGTGGTTATCAACTTTTGAATTTTAACTTTATTTTTCCATATATCTCAAAAACCATATAAGCTGAAGCCCTGAAAATTGGTATAAATATAGACAAATATATTATCTCATTTTTTTCAAATTCCAGTGTGTCTCAAACATTTTTTTTTTTAAGAAAAACATTTTGTTATGATAAATTTATGTGTTTATCTGCCTATATTTCTAAAGTATTAAAAAATATCGAAAAAATCAGAAACACATATTTCCATTTGACTTCATTAATTTAACAATACTAGGTATGTTTAAAAATAATACTTATAACCCTTTCATTTTCTTGAATATTGTTTAATACATACTCGTAAGTCCATAGGTATAGTTGAGGTGGAAGCAATTTAGTGTCAGATATTATGAAAGCAACGTTCCCATAGAAATCTGAACCTTTAGGTCCATTTAGCTTGAAAATAATTAATTAATGTTCCACTCCCTGATCATTATCCACGTTCTGTCAATTTCTTCTTTCCACCATCATCCTCTTTCACAAACTTATCTCTCTCTCTCTCTCTCTTGGCCAAATTGTTTCCCACCATTCAACATCAATACGTGGACTGTTCGCCCTGGAAAAAACTCCGACAGTTAATAACATCTTGAACATTAATTTATTTCGTTGATTTTTTTTTGTATATTAACATTTTTTTGATATTTTATAAATCATTTTACCAAATTGAAACTGAATTGAATTGTTTTTTTTCAAAAAAAAAAAAAGTTTTTTTTGTTACTTACTTCATAGATGGCAATAGTAGAATTCCTTATTTTCAGGTGAAATGTTGCACATTATTCAAATATATAGAACTTTCAAAAATTACAATGATAAGGGAACTCATTAAGAAGGCATAATTGGCGATCGTTGCGCAAGCGCATAAAGTGATCACGTAAACCAGCCGATGACAGGTCGTATGCCCTGTAGGTGCTTTGAGCTTGTGGCGCAGCCTCCGATTGCGCCGCGAAGCTGAGTTACGTCGGCAGGCGCCATCTTGCCCTGCGCCGTATCCACAGCGCGACCCCTATATAAGGAGTAACACAGAGCTCCGCTTATCCAGATCTCGAGGCTAGGCATCACGCTGCCCGACCGCTCGTCGTCATTCAAATCGTCCGAGTTCCAAATTTACATTTATAATCATTAAATAATAATTCAACATTTTCTGTACCAAGTAATATTAATAAGCACCAATTGTAAGCATCAACTTGATCAATAAAAGAGTAAGTTCAATTTCCTGTTACATCTTTCAATCTGTCAACCATTTCTACCTGAGTAATATTTAATAGTAATATTTAATCTATTGTATACGATATCGCAGTTGCTTGGCCAATCAATCTGTGGCTCAGCTGTCGGGACTCTCCGAACAGACGGCCTCCAGGTTCGAACCAAGCGGGTGAGATATCGTTTGGGTTGTATGTAGCTAAAGGCGGACAAACAGGTAATACCTACACGTCCAACTGACCGACCTTACCACCTCAATTACAGGCGTGTATATCAGCTCCGGCTGGTATGCAATCGCTTCTAACCAAGTGACCACTCTGGCACTTTAGCAAGCTCTACATACTACAAATACCTTTAACCCCAAAAGCTCCTGGTTCTTCTATAATATCCCAACTTCTTCTCTATTGAGATGTTAATAAAAAAAAGTTTGTCAATAAAAAAATATTGGTTGATTAGGTAATTCAAATGTCCTGGGTTCGATTCCCGATGGAGACACGGTTTTTAATTGTGTTTTCAGTCTGGAACAATGATACTATTAATATCTAAAGTCTCCATAATTTAGCAACTTGTTATTAGGTGCGCGTTAAATTAATATTTAATAAAGTACCTGTTAGTTGCCCGAGTAATATAATAAATAAACAAAATGAAACATATATGACAAAAAAAACACTGGTTGCAAAATATTTATTTAAATCGAATCACTTTTAGAAAGCCGCCGCCAAATACAGATGCAAACATTTTATAGAACTCGCTCGACGCATCGTAGGTATGTTAGTGCCAAATGCAAACATTTTATGGAACTCACTAGACAGATCGTAGGTATGTTAGTGCCAAATGCAAACATTTTATGGAACTCACAAGACTGATCGTAGGTACATATATTAGTGCCAAAAGCAAACATTTTATGGAACTCACTAGACTGATCGTAGGTATATTAGTGCCAAAAGCAAACATTTTATGGAACTCACAAGACTGATCGTAGGTATATTAGTGCCAAAAGCAAACATTTTATGGAACTCACTAGACTGATCGTAGGTATGTTAGCGCCAAATGCAAACATTTTATGGAACTAACTAGACTGATCGTAGGTATGTTAGTGCCAAATGCAAACATTTTATGGAACTCACTAGACGGATCGTAGGTATGTTAGTGCCAAATGGAAACATTTAAGGAACTCACTAGACGGATCGTAGGTATGTTAGTGCCAAATTGAAACATTTTATGGAACTTACTAGACGAATCGTAGGTATGTAAGTATTTGGCGCCGACTTCAAAAAGTGATTTGATGCAATTAAATATTTTGTACGTGTGTCTTTTAGTCATATGTTTTGTATTTGATGTAAAATTAACGTGCTGTTGAATTAAATTTGTCAATTATTTAAGACCTATATAGTTTTATTTTACATGTTTTCATTATATCTGTTTTTGGAGTCGGTTTTTTAAGATCACTTTTATTTTTCCATTTTCAGTGATATTTATTTATTTATTAATTATTAAGGACCACTTACAGCTAACAAGTTATTATACCGGTGGATCAGCTCTTACCTAAGAAATCGTCGTCAATCTGTGGTAGTTGGCGGGTACAAATCTAACTTCATCTCCATTCCCTCAGGCGTACCGCAAGGGTCACATTTAGGACCACTTTTATTCAACGTCTATAGACATGAATAAAAGTGGTGGTAATGAAATAATAATTATGTACTCTTGAGAATAAAAAGATGTTTTTTTTATATTTATTATGTTTAATATGTCTCTATGTATTAGAAATATAATATTTTTTTAATACAATAAATCACATTCCTGTGCAATAAATGAAATTTTGAATGAAACCTGTATTTTATTTCACTCCAAATATCCTACCTGTGTAAATTAGCAGAATACTGAGTAAGTAGATTGAAAATAGCCAAGTAGCTTTGCTGTGGCTACAGAATAAATTAATTCAGAATACTGAGTGAGTTGATTAAATCTAACCAAGTTGTTTGCTGTGGATACTGAATGAATTAGTTCACATTACTGAGTAGTAGATTGAATTTAACCAAGTTGTTTGCTGTGGATACTGAATGAATTAGTTCACATTACTGAGTAGTAGATTGAATTTAACCAAGTTGTTTGCTGTGGATACTGAATGAATTAGTTCAGATTACTGAGTAGTTAATTAAATCTAACCAAGTTGTTTGCTGTGGATACTGAATGAATTAGTTCAGATTACCGATTAGTAGATTGAAATTAGCCAAGTTGTTTGTTGTGGATACTGAATGAATTAGTTCAGATTACCGAGTAAGTTGATAGAAATTAGCCAACTAGGTTGGTTGAATTTGACAGTTACTTTGCTGTTATTACAAAGTTAGTAGGTTAAGTTTTGACAGGTTACTTGGCTGATTATACAAAGTTGTCCGTGGTTAACCAAGTTACTAGATTAATTTTGACAGATTGTTAACAAAGCTACTCGGTTAAAATTAGCAGACCATTTACTTGGCAATTTTTAGCAACGAACTTTGCAGGTACTATATTAACAAAGTTGCTTGGTTATTATTAGCAGCAAATCATTTATTTTTAACAACTACATTTTTTGAGTGTACATATTTGACATAGGCGACTGTTTCGTATTCTCCGATTATGAACTTTTCGCTGACGACATGAAAATCTTTTTAAAAATTTCTGATTTAAATGACTGCCTCAAACTACAATCGGATCTTGACAAACTATCTGATTACTGCCGAAATAACAACCTCTTAATTAACGTCACAAAATGCCATAAAATTTGTTTCTTTCGCAAACTATCTCACATAGCCTTTCAATATACTCTCAATGGTAAACCTATCGCTTCTAGTGATAACGTTAGAGACCTTGGTGTTATTATGGACACCAAACTTAGGTTTAACTTACACATCGACTGCATTATAGATAAGGCTTACAGAATGCTTGGATTTTTATTCAGAACCAGCAAACCATTCACAAACTTGAAAACGCTCAAACTTCTTTATTTTTCCCTGGTTCGCCCTATCCTGGAATACGTATCTCCTGTCTGGTCTCCCCATTATGCAACACACATAAACCGTATCGAAAAGATACAAAATATATTTATTAAACACCTAAATCGAAAAGCATTTCTTGATTTCCCATCGTATCGTGAGGCAAGGTTTTACCATGGCATTGATTCACTCGAAAACAGACGTACTCTATCTGATATGATGCTTCTCCACAATATTATTAATAATAAAATTGATTCTCCTGCTCTCTTAAACTATATATCTTTCAACATCCCTACCCGTAGAACTAGACACACTCCTCTTTTCCGTCTTACCACTCAACACACCAACTATGCTCAACATGCAACAATGTACAGAATCTGTAATACATATAATAGGCATTTCCAAGAGATTGACATATTCTTACTTAGCGCCCCACATTTAAAAAATATATCCAACTTAAAATTTCATCGTCATAATCAAATTTAACACTTAATTATACTGACACATTTATATATGCAATTTCACACATCATTCACACAATATCTCACCATAATATGTAACCATTCCTAATATATCTTAATATACTAAAATAACTTCAGCGACAACCTGTAATTGGCTTTATTCTTGATCAAATTATCTTTATGTTTTATAATTTATTATATGCGGTATGTTATCCTTTAAATAAATAAATAAATATATAAATAAATAAATAAATATACATCAATAGTTTCATAAAATAAGAACAAGCTACTACAACACTGGTCAGCTATTTACAAGTGGCCACACCCTGCGTTAAAAATTGGCGTACAAATTTATAAGAAAATAAAAATAGGTATCTTAAATGGAATTTATATAAAAATGAATAGATACAATAGAAATTAAGATCACAACAAAGAAAAATAGTGAAAGATGTTAACAAATGAAAACAAAAAGACAAACATTACTATAAAAGATACAATTTAGCACGAATAGACAAAAAAGAGAAACATTATAGCTAGAAAAAAACAAATTTAAACAAAAAAGCTAGTTTAATACGTTAATTTATAAGTGAGGAAAGTTTTCTTCTGAATGTCACCAGACTGTCATCAAAAATATCTATGTACTTTTTAATATGTAAAGTATTATAAAATCTACACATCCGAGAAATGAAATTAAAAAAAACCCGTGTTAATGTTGAAAAACTGTAATCTAAATAATTCTGGGTTCCCTACCTAAGTGACATTGAAGACTTAAAAAGATCGCGCAACTCATTGAAATTTATATATGTGATTTCACCTCTGAAGCACTCCCTGCCTATTAAAAAGCAATCATTAAAATCGGATAATATGGTAAAGAATTACTATCACTGAAGTGAAAATTGAAGCGTTTGATGATTTTCTCATGGACCACATAATCAGATCTTGACCAAATTGAAATGGGACCAATCGGAAGATACTAAATTTCCAATGAAAAAATAATTACCGAAATCGGACTACATACGTAGTAAAGTGTAGTGACGTCGAATTGATAACCTCTACGGTTTTGGAAGTTGTTTAAAAAAGATTATTATCTATTTCATTCGTTTACTTTATTATATGGATCGGTACGCGGTGGCTGGGCGGTAGTGTACAATTAGAAATATATAGTTATATAATAAAAATATTTATTTCATTTTATATCACTTTAGTTTCTTTATAAGTGAGAAGTACCTATTCTCTAACATTTATTTACTGTGTTAAAGAATTATAAATTGGCGTTTAGATATTCAATACATCCGCCATTGTTTTTGTGTAAAATCTTATTATTGGATTTTCAATAACATAGGTATCATATTCATATGTTTTATTTTCTTGTGATAATCCTGAAATCCAAATGTTTCGGGGAAAAATTCAAGGAACTTTTTTGTGAAACTCATGTCCTTACGCTTTGGGCGATAGATGACCTAAACTAAAATAGATTAAACAAACTGTTACAAACCTGGACACCTGTTATGACAACTTCAACCTTTAGTGGGCAGAAATTAATTAGAAATCATTTAGGTAAACATGCCGCAATAATGAAAGACCACACCTAGATAACTACAGCCGAATAGAAAATATATTTTAGTGAGCAATATGTTTTTATGTGTGAATATTTATTTATATGCATGTAGGTATTAATTTTTTGTGTTCTAAATCTAAAATAATAGAAGTTATATATTCTGCAAATCGCTTTATATAAGACCAGTGAGTTACGTAGACAAATAAAATATGTTACTTTTATTTTTTAAAATTGTTTCAATCGAAATATACATTATCATGAACAAATATTTGTTTACTTAAAACTCAAAAGTACGTATTTACACGAATAAAATATTCTCAATTATTACACAACGTCTGAATGAAAATTATGGGATTATTTCGTTTAATTGTAATATTTTTCTTTATTTTAAAATAAGTATCTTCTGTGACAATGCGTTTATTGAAAACCACGTACTTGGAGTTGGATCAAGAAGGACTGAATGACCCAAGGACTAATCTTACTGATATTGTATTTTGCACACTATTTTCCAACGCTTGAATTTAATTTAAACCATTTTTCCATAGTCCAATCTTTCTTTTTTTATACACACTTGCTTCCTATGAAAATTTATAAAAAAAAATGGTTGTGGCCAACACTACACTCTTTTCTATGCTAGGTATATTCAATGCAATTTCAAACCACTTCCCAAAGTCCTTTGTTTGAGAAAAATGGAGGGGACGAAGGGAATGATGGGAGGAACGGAAGGGACTTATTTTTTTAAAAACTTAGTTAATTTTATTTATTTCATTGAATGTTTGGTACAGTTCAAAATTACAGTAACGATTTTCTTTATGAGTGAGCTTCATATTATTTACCTTCTCTAGCAGCGCCGGGTATAAAAAACAAGAAGAAAATATTACATCGGATAGCCGGGAGAATAATACTTTCTTAATGAATGATCCATGCTAAAACGATTTTATATAAACTTACCAAGTTCTGTGCTCTACAACAACCTTGATATCTCTTTAATTCACATTCTAAATCCACTTGCAATTTATTTTTAGTTTTAGTTTTAGTTTCAGTAAATATGTTTAAACTAAAATAGAATCGTTACAAAATTTAATGTATGTAACTGACGTTGTTACTAAACCTAAAGTATACTAAATTAGTGTGCCATAGATAATAATTTGAACTCAAATTATCTACGGCTCAGACTACGCATACGTACCTACTGCGCACTGTTTGGACTGAGGCAAAAATAACTAATTCGCTTCCAATTACGTGTGAACTAAAATGAGGAACGTTTTGACAGTTGGTACGATTAAAACGTGGTTATAGAATAGGGAATTTAATAAATTCGTGACTTATTTGGAGTAAGAACGTTTCTATTTCAGCGTTATAGAATATCAACTTGGACTGAGCCGACCGCCGTGGCACAGTTGGTGAGCCATTTGATTTTTGTGCGGGCGTCCTGGGTACAATCCCCAGCAGAGGAGAAGTTATTCAAATTTATTTCTCACACTAATATTGCTGTTCTGGGCTGGAAACACTGGTTACTTGGAAAAATTTGCTATATGGTAATAAATCGCCACTTGCGCAGTATTATTATAAGTGCAATATGAACGCACCTATTTTAACCGGAACGTTCTTAAAAAGTTATATAATCGGACGTAATGTTTCCGAAAACTCTGCATGTAACAATTTCATGTTTGTGTTACTCGACTATCGATTAAATTTTACAAAGTCAATTAAAAAGTAATTTACAATAAATTATGCTCGAATCAAATATTTTTTGTACTGTTTGTTCCTTCGATAACAAATGCTGATTATGTTTCCATAATAGACTTGTATACAGTGGTAAAAGTAACCAAAAAGAATTCAGCATTATATAGTAATTAGGAAAGCATCCCTTTGCATAAAGAAGTAAGTGTATTTAGTATGCCTGGAGGTTAAACTTTCCTCCAATATGGTAGAGAAAATTAAAATGTATGTAATGTTCTTGTGGAAGTATTCAGGCCGTGTATTTTGGGTATATTGTGCGTATTCTATGGTTTATTTTATCCGATGTTTAAGTGCTGCAAGTTGAGTAAACTCAGTGTGTGTGTACGAAGAATAATTCCAAGAAAGAGATAACTGGTACAGGTAATATTCGCCAGGTTAAGCGGATAAAGTTTGTTATAGAGCAAGCAGCGTGCGTGTCTATCTTGTTAGAACAGATATGTACGTTCTGAGGACTCTTCAACTAACTTCCAAGTCGCGGTTAGAAGTATCATGTACTCGGGTATTAGAAAAGTAATAAATTGGCACGCTAGCAAATATACAATGAACATCTTGTTAGTTGGTGTCTATGTACTTCAGTCACGTAAATATTAAACATACCGAAGTATCTTAGAAAACGCTAACTGTGTAGGTAGATACCAAGTTTGTTTCAGAAGATTTTTTACTGCTTTCAGTTTTTGTTTTAAAAACTATGAAAATATATAAATCAGAAAAATAAAACACGAAAAAGTTAATTTTATTTTCTACCATCTCAATAGAGACGAAGTTGGGATATTGTAGAAGAACCAGGAACTCGAGGCACCTACAGGGCTTACGACCTGTCATCGGCTGGTTTACGTGATCACTTTATGCGCTTGCGCAACGTTCACCAATTATGCCTTCTTATTGAGTTCCCTTATCAATGTAATTTTGAAAGTTCTTTATAAGTATTTGCATAGTGTGTAACAATTCACTTGCAAATAAGAAACTATACTATTGCCATCTATGGAGTAACGGAAAAGCCTTTTTGTAACGCCATCTATTGAGAAATTAAGAAATTAGTTTATTTGTGAACAATGAAAGCAACAGTCCTTATAAATGAGATGACGGTGTATCGCACATATGTCACCCCTGAACTGCGCCAGAAATATTATTTCATTTGTAGCTTGTTTTACCTACTTGTACCAATGTGTATTTAAATCGAATATTTTTTTAATTGCATATACGCAAACATTGGATTTTTTCCCTTTCGGGAGTCAATCATCCCGTAAACCAGCCGATGACAGGTCATAAGCCCTGTAGGTGCCCCGAGTTCCTGGTTCTTCTACAATATCCCAACTTCGTCTCTATTGAGATGTTAAAAAAATGTTTGTCAATAAAAATATCATTTGATTCCCGAAAGGGAAAAAAATCCAATGTTTGCGTATATGCAATTAAAAAATATTCGATTTGCAATAAATAAAAATTAACAAAAGTAAGTTTTTTTAAATAGTCCCCTCCGTCCTTCCAGTCCCTCCCCTCCATCCGTTCCTTCCCTTCAGTCCTTACTGTCCCTTCAGTCTAAAGGAAAGTGGTTTGAAATTTCAGTAGGATTGGACTGGCAAAGAAATTTCAGCAAGATTGAAGTTGAAAAGTGGTTTTATAATTTGAATGAATTTAATCATTATGAAGAGTTTAGTGTTGGCCACAACCCCCCGTTCTTATTTTTAATTTTATTTTATTTCATCTCAATTTCTTAAAAAACATTACACATATCAAAGCCAATTACAGAGATGTCTTAAATTATTTTAAAAATAATGCTGAAATATTATAGTAAATTTAGTAGGTAGACATTCAATATACTAAGTAATAATATTCAATATATTTTTATTAAGTGTGAAAAGAGTATTTAAAGTTTTCGCTTGGCCCATCCGCTTGGATCGTTAAATGAATTCCAAGTACACACTTTTTTTTTATATTTTGAGCGCTTTCGATGGTTACACCACCATCCTCAAGGCGATAAATAAAACTTTATGTCTCATTGTAACTCATACGCAGATTAAAACTGTATTTTTATAATCGTAATAATCCAACTGTCAATCCGTTCAAGAGAATTTAATTCTCTTAATGAATCAACAGTATAAGCGTGTATAAAGGAACATTTTGTATGGTGTACAGGACTTTTTGCATGCCAAAAACATCAACTTACAGGCTTCGTAGCATATATGTAAATAATAACAAAAATAAAAGCTAGAACGCTGAATTTTTTTATAAATATAGACAAATACAAAATCTCAAATTGGATTTTTTTAAAAAAGTTTGAGTTTCTCAAAAAAATTTTATTAAGAAAAGTATTTTTTTATGATAAATTTATGTATTCAACTGCAAATATTTCCAAAATTTTTAATAATATCGAAAAAAGCCGAGACACCCCAACTAGATAATTTAATTTCCTATAAAAAAATTGAACGTACATCCCATTTTTTTTATTAATTTTTATAAAAATTGAATTCAATGACGATAGCTATGTTGGAAATCGCATGTATCAAGCGGCTTCAATTGATGTAAACTTGATTCAACTAATGAAGAAAATGAAGATGTTACACATTTCGGTATAAGATAAACAAAGATCGTTTCATACAATTTGTAAGGCAGTAAACACTACACAATATCTCACTCAATAGTTTGATACCTACTTAATCTACAAACATACATTATGCTGTTTTCATATTCTGGGTAGGAAACACAGACTGACCTCCATACTATCTTATCCTGACATATATACCTACATGTTTTATATAGAGAACTAAATATCTTAAAATGTTATTAATTTGTGTGCAAGTGTTTATAGTTTGGTACGTTTTCTTCAATTATGCATAAGTACTATCGCCATCGACAGTTGGATCTCATGCTTTACATGAAACTAGTTTCATTATGAACTTCCACTCTGTGAACGAAACAACGTTCTACTCAATGCATTAATTTGTGTGTTTTTTTAATCTATATATATATATATATATATATATATATATATATATATATATATATATATATATATATATATATATATATATATATATATATATATATATATATATATATATATATATATATATATATATATATATATATATATATATATATATATATATATATATATATATATATATATATATATATATATATATATATATATATATATATATATATATATATATATATATATATATATATATATATATATATATATATATATATATATATATATATATATATAAAAATGGATGTACGTATATTTGTTTGTATGTTCGCGATGGACTACTAAACCAACCATCCGATGCGATGAAACTATGGGAATTTGTTCAGCTCATTCAGGAGAAGGTTTATGCATTATATAATTTATTTATTTATTTCTTCGATATCTCAAAAAGAATTATAGAATAAAGAAATAAATAAGTGAATAAATACACAAATAAAAAAAATAATAAGAAAAAAATCCTATATACCCATATATAAAATGGTATTTATCTTTATATATAAAAATGGATGTACGTATATTTGTTTGTATGTTCGCGATGGACTACTAAACCAACCATCCGATGCGATGAAACTATGGGAATTTGTTCAGCTCATTCAGGAGAAGGTTTATGCATTATATAATTTATTTATTTATTTCTTCGATATCTCAAAAAGAATTATAGAATAAAGAAATAAATAAGTGAATAAATACACAAATAAAAAAAATAATAAGAAAAAAATCCTATATACCCATATATAAAATGGTATTTATCTTTATATATAAAAATGGATGTACGTATATTTGTTTGTATGTTCGCTATGGACTCCTAAACCAACCATCCGATGCGATGAAACTTTGGGAATTTATTCAGCTCATTCAGGAGAAGGTTTATGCATTATAATTTATTTATTTATTTCTTCGATATCTCAAAAAAAATATAGAATAAAGAAATAAATAAGTGAATAAATACACAAATAAAAAAATAATAAGAAAAAATCATATACATATACCCATATATAAAATGGTAAGTTATACAAAACTTGTATAATGCTAAAGGTTCAAGTATATTTGTTTGAATAATTAAATAAAATTATAAATGAATGAATGAATAGGGACGGAAGGGACTGTGGGGATGGATGGGAAAAAATACGGAATTATAATAAGCGAATCGAAATAAGAATGTCAAATAATAAAAAAGAAACATACCGATAAACCATTTTTATATATTTGGAGGTAAATAATTAAACAGGCAGGACAACGTCTGTCGGGTTTTACTAGTTGTGCTATAAAGCTACATATTATGAAGATATAGCAATGTAGGTCACGTTAATTTCATATCGGATATCTCCAAAACTTAATATTTTATTATTTTTAAAATGTCAATGGTGATTATATTTGACCTTATTTGTCGTTGGAAAAATAAATCAGATTGGTTTGATTTTCTTTTTATCGTAAAATACGTATTTTCGAAGCGTATATATTATTATTATTTGTTTTCATACGAAAAAATCAATTTGGTGAGTTTCGAAAATAAGTTGAAGATATACCTATATTATGTCTAAAATTGAATCTTAAATCCCCACATGTTCATTGTTATATAAATCTTGGTACTTATCTTCTAAATCCAAACAACAATTTATTTTACCTTCGGATAGACTGCATTAATCTGATGAGATGATATCAACAATATTGACTTCTTGAAATAAAATAAAAAATAAACTGTAAAAATTTATTCAAAGTTTTTGAAACATTGGCAATACAAAAAGAAATTATTCTATTTATTTCATCAAGCAAATATATATACATTATAGTATTAATATGTCATCATTCAGACAAAGTCCACAAAGATGATGGAGGCTCGGGTTGACATACCGGTAAATGTTTCAATAATAATAATAATAATAATCGTTTATTTACTTTTAAAAACAGATTACATAGGAACAATATTGAATGTATAAAAAGTAAAAAAAATAATAATATTTACATTTATAAATAAGTATATGATACATGAATTCAACCATTTTTGTGGTAGGTATATAGCTTGTGTTCCATTATTTACCTTTGTCTGCCTAACTAGGAATAATTCCTGTTTTAAGGCAGCCAATTTATTTCTTGTTTATTTTATAGTTTTCTTCAGAAACAAATATATGTTCTGAATGAGGAAAATATAAATAAACAATAGATCTAAATGGTGCACCCTTTAAACAAAAAAAAAGAAAATTCTTTTACTCAAGAAACAGATTGACTATAAATATTTAGTAAATTACGTCAGAGAGTACATATTTGAAAACATAGAAAAAAAATACAGGAAACAAACTACATCACATGGAAAAACACTTTTTAACACAGAAAACATATCAAGATATACATCGTAAGTGTATGAAACATTTTAAACACATACCTATATACGTTAAATTTAGTTCAGATTATTACGTTGATTATGGATCTCTTTGTGTCAAACACTATGTTTGACCACAAAAAGATCCATATGTATACATGGGAGAGAGGGGATGAAAGATCTATCATATATTTTAGGTGTGTGGACTCTGCTTTGAGGAAAGCGACGGTGGACACGAGGGTTTATAGAGGTGCCAAACTGGAGACAGACCATTTTCTGGCTGTCTCAAAAATTAATCTTTTTGCTGGATGGCGATCTCGAACTAAACCGTCGCGAATCAAAGTGGAGAAGCTACAGGAAGAAAATGTCAGACGAAAATTTGAAAGAAAGGTTGAATGCGCTCTTGGTACTCACATAGCGAGAGATATGGATATATATGAGGCATGGGACATACATACTAAGGAACACTCTAATTAGTGCAGCAAAGAATGCGTGTGGTGAAGCGAAAAGATGTAGAATGAAAGGAGACGCATGGTGGAATAAAGAAGTACAGGAAATAGTGAAAGAGAAACATGAATCATGGAAGAAGTGGTTGACGTGTAAAGGAGAAAGGAATAAAAAAGAAAAAAGCGCGAAAAGTATATAACGAATGCAAGAGGAAAACAAAAGAAGTAGTGAAAAGAGAGAAAAATGCCTTGAAAGAAAGAAAAAGTATAAAAATTGTGAATGATTTTGCAGGTAACAAAAAAATGTTTTGGAAAAGAGTGAATAGAAGAAAGCAAGTAACGTCGAATGGATCAAAATGCATCAACGACAAAGATGGAAATATGGTTATGGATGAAACGAAAGTCACGCAGAGATGGAAGGAGTTCTTTGAAGAATTGTACGAAAGCTCGCAAAGTGAAAGCATGAGGTATGTAAGAATAACACAGAATGAAAACGAGAACGTTAGAGGTAAAATTACAATAGATGAAGTTAGAGAAGCAGTGAAGCATGCACGGACAGGAAAAGCAGCGGGATTTGATTGTATAACAACTGAACTCATCAAATATGGTGGCGAAAAGACGATGGAATGTGTCATTGCCTCTTAAACAAATGTTGGGATACAGGATATACCCTGTCAGATTGGAGAAACGCAGTGATTGTGCCCCTATTTAAGGAAGGGTCAAAATTAGACTGCAAAAACTACCGAGCTATCAGTCTGCTGAGTTCAGTTGGAAAACTGTATGCTAGGATCTTAGATCAAAAATTACGAAAGGTGACTGAAAGCAAGGTATGGGATGCACAAGGAGCGTTTGTTAGAGGTAGAGGATGCACTCACCAAATATTTTCCCTTCGAATGGCAATTGACAAGGTTCCGGCGAAAAACCAGAAGCTTTTCTGTGCTTTCATTGACCTGGAAAAGGCTTATGATAAAGTCGACCGGGAAAAACTTTGGAACGTGCTATCAGTGTACGGAGTAGAGAGTAAGCTGATAGGAGCAATTGCGTCTCTTTATGAGGGTAGCCAGGCTTGTGTGAGGGTTGATAACTCTCTCACGGAGTGGTTCCCTATCAACAAGGGAGTGCGACAGGGCTGCGTCCTATCACCGTGGCTCTTTAATCTGTACATTGACTACTGTGTAAAAGTACTGAAGAATGCAAATATAGGTTTGAAGCTGGATGATGTCAATGAATGTGATCTTATGTATGCGGATGCCAAGGTATTGATGGCAGAAAGTGTGAAAGACTTAGAACACTTGGTAAAAATGGTATTTGATGGTTGCATACAAAATGGACTGAGAATGAATGGAGCAAAATCTAAAGTAATGGTATTTGAGAAGAGCGAAAGACGAACAATATGCGAGATACGAGTAAATAATGAACTATTAGAACAAGTGGATGAATATGTGTATCTAGGAAGTATGTTTCAGCGTGATGGAAGATTGGAAAAGGATATAGAAAGGAAGGTAACGGCAGCAAATATGTAGAGTAAATGGTGCACTTAGAACAATAATGGCCGACCCAATTATTTCAAGGCCAGCAAAACTCGCTGTGCACAACGCTTTTGTCGTTCCAACCATAATGTATGCAAATGAGACATGGACATGGCAGAAGACGCATGAAAGTAAAATTAACGCTGTGGAAATGAGATCCCTAAGACGAATGTGTGACAAAACAATTTATGATAGGATAAGGAATCAAGATATCAGAAGAGAATGTAATATTGAAAGAGATATTCAGAGTAGAATGAAGATAAATGCTTTGCGATGGTTCGGACATGTAGAGAGAATGAACGATGAACGACTGACAAAAAAAGTATACAAGGCTGAAAAGAGTGGAATGAGATGTAAGGGTCGACCGAGAAAGAGCTGACATGATCATATAAATAAGATTTTGAAAGAGGGGAATATACGAAGTCAGAATAATAGGAGAGCATGTATGACGCGATGTATGAATGTAAATGAGGCAAAACAGGTATGCCAAGATAGAAGAGTCTGGCGTTCGGTTCTCTCTGCCTACCCCAAAAAGGAAACGGCGTGACGGTATGTATATGTATTGTATTGTTTACGTCCAATGTTTACAAGCCAGTTTTTTATATATCACAATAATCAGTGTTCTGAATCAACCCAGGATGATGCAGACCTTTTTGCATCCTTTTTCAGAGTATATACGATGCTCCATTTGCTGGCCCTGTCACCGTTTTTTTCCTCCACTAAGATTATTGTTTTGTTCAGCATTTCACTAGACGAGGTCAAAAGTGCCATCCTTGCTTTAGATACCTCAAGATCGGCTGGTTCTTATGGAATACTTAACATATTTATAAATAATTATATTGAAATTATGTCTAATCTTTTACTTGCCTTATTTAATAAATCCTTAGAAAAAATATTTTTCCAAATATCTGGAATTCCGGCTTCATAAACCCAATACATAAAAAGTGAGAACTTAATCTAGTGACCAATTATAGACCAATATGTATATTGTCTGCAATTTCTAAGCTCTCCGAATCGATAATTGCTAAGAAAATAAGTCAACCGATAAACAACATTATTACTTTAAATTAAATACTTGTTTTTTTCTTTCTACATTTATTTTATTCCTCTCCAGGACGACCATTTCGCCTGGTGAAGGCCTTTTCAACATTATTACTGTTTCCCAACATGGCTTTATTCCCAATAAATCTACATTAAAGAACTTAACAATATATCATAACTAAATTGCCAATACAATATCTAGGAGAGGTCAAGTCGATTCCGTGTATACTGACTTCTCGAAAACTTTTAACAAGGTGTCACATTTTATGTTATTATATATGTTACGTGGATACGGAGTAGATGGTATCTTCCTACATTAGCTTAAAAGTAACTTGTGTGATCGTACCCTTAGAGTTAGGATTGGGAATTGCATATCTCAGCCAATACAAGCATCTGTACCACAAGTGGTGTTCCACAGGGATCGCACTTGGGACCAATACTATTCAATTTATTTTTGATGACATAGTTCAGATTTTCAGAGGTGTTAAAGTCGTGTTGTTTGCGGATGATTTGAAAATTTTCAAATCTATTAATAATATCGTAGACTGTTTAATCATTCAAAACAACCTGTTATCTTTAAGCGAATGATGTAAACGTAATAAACTTAAATTAAACGCTTCAAAATGTCAAGTTATCCATTTTCATAGATCAAGATTTCAGTGTACTTATAATTATACTATTGACAATGTTACTTACTTGAGGGATATGGGAGTCACATTTTCTGGGGATCAGATCTTCAATTTTACATATAGAGGAGGTGGTCGGGAAAGCTATGAAGGTTTTGGGCTTCATCACGAGACTGGCAGCTAACCTTAATAAAATTGAATCCTACAGGATACTGTTTGTTTCTCTAGTCAGATCATTATTGGAATACAACTCGGTAACCTGGTCCCCTATTACATACAATGTCCATATATATCATATAGAAAAGTTCCAGAGAAAATTTTTACGGTTTGTAAATTATAAAAAGGGGACTCCAATAGAACATATCAACTACAAAGATCTTAAGCTGTCATTTAAACTTTTATACCTCAAAGATAGAATTAGTCTTCAGAATGTGGCATCTTGTTAAATTAATATTTGACAAATATTCCCGAGAAGCTATTATGTTTATTATGTATTCCCGAGAAGCTATGCAAAAATTATTTAAAATATCTCTATTCTTTGTCGCAAATTCTTTAGTGATGTGGAGCAACAGTCATTGCGCCACATCGCTATGAAGCGCTACACCGCTGCTACGACGGCGTGTACTGCGCTACGATGCGCTACGATACATGCAAGCGGCGAGTTACCACCAACGCTCACCGAGCTACGACAGAGTCGGTATATAAGGAGCTCCCCCGGGTTCACAATCATTCGGTTTCAATCAGACCTCCAGCTACGTCCTTACGCTGCCCAGTCGCCTATTCACAGTTCAAGATCCGCGATCTATATTTATAACTAAAAATAAGTACTTGATATATTTTCACTAAATAAATCGTTTACCATTATAATATATAGAAGCACAAAACGAAACATTAAACGAGTAAGTTATATTCTTATTACATCTTTTAATCTCTGTCCAACAATAATTACTTGAGTTTTATTCTGCATTCATTATCAAATTATTTACGGTATTGTGTGGGCGTTGATTGATCTCTACGTTATATCCGGCTAACGGGAGACCCCGATAGACGATTATCCCGTACCGATCAAGCGCACATGTGATATCGTTTGGTTGTATTTAAACCAAAGGCGGACACACAGGTTCCATACCTACACGTCCAACAAACCGGTATTACCACCATCTACCTGTCGTGGTGACTGCCGACAGGCTTGCATCACCTTGCCCAAACTGGTGTGCAAACCCTTACAACCCAATTGGTGACGATACAACTAAAGCGACATGAGGAAAAATATTAAGAAAGTCACCTAGGAAAATTTTCGTTTTTTTTTCAAGATATTTTGAATGAATATTTTACAACATAAACGAATTGAAGTAAATTAAATTAGATATATTTCATAATATTCATTGTAATTGAGTAAATTGAGTAGAGAAAACGGTGATAATTCATTAATTAAACGTATACATAGCCCCCAAGTCAAATTGAAAACGCTGTTCGTTTTCGCCAAGCGCTAATTTTTTTTGTATGGGATTTGACGTTTGTTGTAGAAATTTTTTCTACAATAACAAACAACAAACGTCAAATCCCATACAAAAAAATTAGCGCTTGGCGAAAACGAACAGCGTTTTCAATTTGACTTGGGGGCATTGTATGAATAACTCGTGTTTGGGGAGAGTTAACAGAATTAATTATCTCTCAACCGAAGCAGGTTGTTCCTGCTAATCCGATAGATAGGTGATTAGTTCTGCTTTTCACTATGAATCACTTTGTCGTTTTGGGACCATACTATTCGTATATACTACCTTTACAGTACCCGATCTTAACAACGAGAAAATATGTAAATAAATGAAAAATCAATAAGATAAGTACATAATAAAAATTATAATCAAAATCTTTTCTTACACCTTTTTAGACATATCCACACACGCAAACACACCCTCACGTTAACAAAAACACAAAGACATCTGATAAATTTTTTCATGTATCTACTATTGTATTCTATATGTACTTTTTTATATTTTTTTATGTCTTAGAATGTGTACTATTGTACTTTATTATTTGTACTTTTTATATTTTTGGTGCCTTAGAATATGTTAAGAATTCACGTAGCTAATATTTTTTTATGTCTTAGAATGTGTACTTTTGTACTTTATTATTTGTACTTTTTATATTTTTTGTGCCTTAGAATATGTAAAGAATTCACGTAGCTAAAATTTCTGCTTACTTATTGCCTAGTATTACCTCGGGTAATAAATTCCATTTATATATTTCATGTTATGTTATATTTTATATTATATTTTGTATTGTATTATGGAAATTAATAAATAAATAAAAAATAAAAATAAACATAGTGTACCTAATGGTTTGAAACAACTCCTTAGAATCATGATAAAAAATATTACACACATAATACCTACCTGTATATACTTTTCGATCTATCAATTTTAATCCACAAACGCGACTCTCATCCACTGGTATCGCTCTATGACGAGCATCGTCAGAATATGTATAATATTTTTTATCACAATTTATAGTAATTATGGAATTCAAGCAATTAATCAATTGATAATAATTAGTTAATACACATTACGACCAATTCAGTAACATTTTGAACTAAAATAGAAACGTTCTAAAACTTTAAAATTAAGGTCTTTTGAACTTAATTTCGTAGTCTGTAACTGGCGTTATTCCTCAAACTAAAATCAACAATATAAGTGCATCGTAGATAATAATATGAACTCAAATTGTCTATGGTTCAGACTGCGCATGCGCACTGCGCAATGTTCGGCCATGTTTATTTATGTCATGTCGCCGTGATGTCGCCTAACCTAACATTTCAATTTATTGATCTTCACTGATATTCTTTGTTTTTTTTATTTTCGACACACCGCAAAACGTGTAAATTATCCATTATATTTCTTTTTCGTACACAATTGATGTTTTCAACTCAACTTAAATATCCCAGAATGCTGTGAAAATAACTAATACGCTTCCAATTAGGTGTGACAGTTGATTTGACTAAATATGGTTATGGAATAGGGAATTGAACTAATTCGTAACTTACTTGGAGTAAGAACGTTTCTAAATAGGAATGTTCCTATTTCAGCGTTATAGAATATCCACTCGGACTAAGTGGAATAGGAAGGCACCTATTTTACCCGGAACGATCTTATAAATTATAGTCAGACGCACAATATTGTCTTGTTGAATGTTTTGATATAAGTCAAAGGGTGCTGTTGCTTATTTTCAAGTAATAGTGAACAAATAAGTCATGACTATATTCTTGGTCTACATATGGTAACGACTAATTTAATGAAGGGGTCAATCCTCTACGGCCGATATTAGAATAGCACGATTGATAGATTTATTTAAACTCATGAATTAAAGATAAATCATACTGTCTTAATATCATGTTGGTCAGGTTGAAGATTCACAATGAAGTCGTGATCATAGATTTACATCATAATCCTTCGTAATGTCTATCCAATTCCCAAAACTCCAGGATTCAGACAATCTTTGTATGAAATTATTTTTTTAGTGCGTATATTCTTGAGTGATGTGCAGATCTATGAATAAAATCTATCAGGATTTTAACCTTGGATCACTTATCCTTGAAATATGTGAACTCTCTTACTCAATCTCCGCCACTAGAATTTATTTCTGAAGATGACTAGCTTGGATTTTATTAACGTTATTAAGATAATGAAAACTGCATACATTTTTGCCTTTCAATAGCTGAATAATGAGGCACAAATTAAATATGTGATCTTTCTTCGGCTGGTTCGGGAAATGGCTTATTTTTTTCTATATTTGGCATTGGTATGGCGGTAGCGTAATTTAACATGTGTTGAATGTTGCTGAATTGATATTACTTTGTCTGTTTGAGGTTTTTTTATTGGTCCGTGGCTTCACCAATATTCAGACAAATTATAACGGAATGCGCAAAGGACTCAAACCGGATATATTGAAACATTTATCCTACCTGAAGGACTGTGGAAGGCAGAAGGACTATGGAACATTCCTCTAAGCTCCTAGTGACGATGATGAAGAAAAACTAAAAAAATGAGTAAACACAGGCACAGATAGGTTTTAATTTTAGGGGGATAAAAAAATGTTTTATGAAAGCGAAATGGACGTGCGAATGATAATCGTTCGGTACGAAGTTCAGGTTGATACTGAAGAATGAATGCGTCCGCTACTTAGCGGCGATGATGTTATTGTTGCGGATGGAGTATTGTAAATTGAAAATGTAATTAGGTAGGAAAAGGGCATAGGTAGGTACTAGATAATGGGAAGGCGGAATTTATTCCACTGAAATCCGATCCAGCCACATGCATTCCGTCACTTTACCTCCTCATCAATACATTGGCGAAACCATGTATAGATTTAAACTTTTTAATTATACTAACTTAGATTTTCATTTATGCCAGAAAGATTGACATAGTGATGAAAATCAATATTGTATGTACCAACGTTTGTCATGATTGATGTTTCTCAACGAATATATATTTATAATATTTTAGACAGATTTCAAATTGTTCCCATTTCAACTTTTCAAATGATTGATTACAACATAATGAAAAGGTCAGTTGTACCTTTTATAGGTATTCCTGTACTTAATTATTAAAAAAGCAGCATAATTTATATTATATTTATTTCAGAGTAGAACTCTTTGTAATGGGTTTTAATAAAATTACGTTATTTTAAGCAGGAATAAGGTGTAATGACTAATAGAATATGAAATATTCTCGTTATGGCACATTCAAATATAGGTGCATTACATAATGGTCAAAATGCCTGATTTTGCACCAAAAAATTATTGCTTTGTGCAAAATACTTTGTGCAAGATGCTGACCAGAGACAAACATGAAAAGAAGATTAGATTTAATGTTATAACTATTTTATTCAACTTACTAGTTACTAGTTGCATGTAATACATGAGATCCAACTGTTGATGGCGATAGTATGTATAATTGAAAAATACGTACCAAAATTTATACACAAACACAAATTAATAAATATTGTAAGATATTTTGTTTTCTATAAAAAAAACATGTAGGTATACATGTAGGATAGGATAGTATGGAGGTCAGTCTGTTTTTCCTACCTAGAATACGAAAACAGTATGATGGCATGTATGTATGTTTGGAGATTTGCTACTAGATACTGCCTTACAAAATATATGAAACGATGTCGTCACTAAATTGAATTTTTATAAAAATTGTTAAAAAAATGTTTGAGATGTACTTCTACAATGTTCATATTTTTTATAGCAAATTAAATTATCTAGTTGAACAGTTGAAGTGTTTCGGCTTATTTCAATATTTTTAAAAACTTTGGAAATATAGGCAGTAAAACACACAAATTTATCTTACATAGTTTTTGAGATATATAGAAAATTAAAAAATTTAAAATTAAAAAGTTGATAACCCCTGACTGAAACAAAAATAGAAAATTCTAAATAAAAAGGGTTTGAAGGCCTGTAACTATCTATAAATTCTGAAATTTTGGACTCAGTAAATTAGGCGAATCAAAAGTTATAAGGCGGGGGGGGGACACACAGACACACTATTTGTTTTACTCCGAATTCTGAGTAAATCTATATATGAAAGATATATGCTGCGAAGCCTCAAAGTTGGTGTTTTTTTTACTTCAAAGTTGGAAAAACCGTGAAAAATATAGACCATACATACAAATCTTGCGTATCTTGGCTTGATACTTAGTCGATATGTTAAGAGAAATAAATTCTCATGGACAAATCAACAGTTGGATAATTGAAATAAGGGCCACACCAGAAATTTCGAAAATCAACGGTGGATGGAGGCTGATGGCTGCACCAGAAAAGGCAAAGTCGAATTTCGTCTCTCAGAAAAGTTAAAAAAAAATAGTGCGTAACTTAAAAATTGAATAACGCTTAGTCATAAGTTTGTTTAATCGGTCTCGAGGTTTAAAAAATGGATAAATAGGACGCCCAACAAATAGTTATATTATGTAGGTAACTTCGTAAACATATATTATAATGACAAGTGTAGGATTATATCTCATAATCTCATCTGCATATGGTATCACATTATGTGAACATTGATGGGTTATAATATTTGCATAACATACAGGCATGGCACATGACGTCAATTATTATCAACTACTGGTTGATAAATCAGTAGGTTGTGTTGTGACTATCATGGGACATACCGCGGGATACAGCTACCTTATACAAGGTGTCGCAAAAGAAAGTGGATTTATATTTTATGGATCGATTAAAAAAAATGATTATTAATTATTAAAGTATACAATATGGGAATTTATTTTTTTAAAATAATATCGTCCAAATGTAGACCCTCGGGTTTGCAGCACTCATTTAATCGAACAGTATTATTACTTATGACGGTTCGGCAGGTGGACTCAGTGATGGCTACCATTTCGTGATGGATATTTTCTTTCAAATGCGCCAGGGGAGTCGGTTTACTGGCGTAAACTTTAGATTTAACATAACCCCATTGGAAAAAGTCCATAGGGGTTAAATCAGGATTGCGTGGTAGCCAATTTATGTCACCTCTCCTGGAGATCAATTTGCCTGGGAAAATTTCACGAAATCGTGGCAGAGATGTATTGGACGTGTGTGACGAACCATGTTCTTTGGTTATAGCCAGGAAAGTTATGCAGTTCAGGCACCAAGAAGTCGTCTAACATCTCCACATAACGCTCTGAATACAAATATAAACTTTCTTTTGAGACACCTTGTACCATCCAACTAATAATTGGACACATTTCACACATTATCCTACCTGCATACTATATAACCTATTATTTATGAATGGTTGTATTAACTAGATTCGTGGATGAAAATGATTAGAACTCGGAAATTTCATCAATTTAGGACAGACGGATTACCGAAATAATTTTGGAAAATAGATACATACCCAAATAATAACCTATTGGCCTTATTAAGTTTTGCAAGAAACGATTTCTTTAATGTAAATTAGTTTTTGAACGCTAAGAAAGCATTGTAGATACATGATTCACTTTCATCTTTTTGAAGAAAATAACATTCCTCTTCGATGTATCGCCACAATTAATTGTATATGAATCGACCTTTCTGAAATTGAAATCAAATCAGTGCAAATGTATAACATCAACTCGTCAAACTGTGGCCTGCTTGACGAGTTTCATTCATCACAATATTTTACAAAAAAATTACAAACTACATACAACCACTGATCAACCCACGTCCCAGCTTGTAACATGACCACAAAATACTATGAACCTATCAACGTTTGAAGAATCACACCTCTGTAACCTTAACCAAGATTCTCTGTTTCGTAGTAAGCATTAGTCTTAATTCTAGAAATCTATTCTATAAATTTCTGAATAGGTTTAACTGAAAACCTGTCATTCTCGTTTATTTGTTTGAAAATGGATAGGAGTACTGGGAATTCGAATCATTCTTCGAGAACATCATATTAAGTATTATCTTCTACAGTTGGTATATCATTCATCTATGTTGCAGAGGGAAATACAACAAAGTCTACCAGAACATAATGTTTATTGATATATTTTTGTTTTAATTAAATGTATTTATGTTTTTATACCAAATATAACTGTATTAAGAATTCCAATCGATATTTAAGTATGTGAAATGCTACTCTAAAAAATCGTTTTATCGACATATTTTTGTATATCATGCGTATCAGTTAAAAAAAAACATTCAGTAATACCAGTGAGACACATTTGGGAAGTTTAAAGAAGTATTATTTGTATTAAAGTTATTATGTTATGAAACAAAGATTATTTATTAATTTAAAAATTATTTTTTACAGGTAAAATAATATCTGATGTAGTTACAATAGAAGTTGATATAGTTGTATATAAAATTTATAACAATATAATTAAGTTAAACGTTAACCGTCTTACTTATAAACGTAAACTATCTATAATATCTACCTGGCAATAGAGCGTGATTAACGAAAAAGTTTACTTATAAACCGTGACTATCTTTACACCTTTATTTCATAGACATCAAGTTAGGACAAGTCGAGGGGTTGTTTAACGCTTGATTAACGCGTCATACCAAGTATTTCAAAATGGCTGATCTTTCACATATGATCCGACGCATATTTGAGAATGACAGAAAAATTTAATCCGTATAACGTTTTTCCTTGTTACATATTCTTCATCGCAATCGTGTTTAAGTTGACTCAATATGGCACAACGCGGTGTTTGTTTTCATTTTTCGAAGTCAGTTATCCAAAAATTACATGCATTTATCTATTTTTTGACATCTGTGAAGCCAATGCGGCCATATAAAAAAATGAGGGTGTTCGTAAACAATTCGGTGAAATAGTTAGTCACATCTTAGTATACGTTTATAAGTCAGATATTTTACTACCGATCGTAACTACTTTAGTCATGAGTATCTAATTGCGCTTTTAGTATGTTTTTAACGAAATTTTATAAGTAAGACTGTTAAAGTATTTGCTGACTTGCAGATGGGTCGGTGGCAGAGCGGTTAGCGCGCTGGGCTAGTAATACAGTGGTCGCGAGTTCGAATCCTGCCTCAACCGATTTCGTTCACCTAAGCACAATTTTTTATTTGCTCATTTTAGGGAACGTAGGAAGATGTATATGTACTTGTTTAATAAGGACATATTCATTTAAAAAAAATAGTGAGCCTATATTTGGGATTGTAAGATTATTCGTGCAGTTATCACCACAGGTACCCACTGTGGGTAACTGCGGCATGGTTTATTATAATTCTGAGCTGATTTTTTTTTTCATTTGTATTTAATTGTATTTTACTAGTTGCATGTAACACATGAGATCCAACTGTCGATAGCGATAGTATGTATAGTTGAAGAATATGTACCAAACTATAAACCCATAGATACAAATTATTGAATATTTTCAGATATTTTGTTTTCTATACAACATATGTAGGTATGTATGTCAAGATAGGATAGTATGGAGGAAGATCCTTTTTCCTACCCAGAATATGCAAATAGCATGATGGTATGTATATGTATGTTTGGAGATGAAGTATCAAACTATTAAGTCTTCTTACATATTGTGTATAGGCGACTGCCATACAAAATGTATGAAGCGATGTCGTCACTAAATTCAATTTTTAAAAAAATTGTTAAAAAAAAATTGAGATCTTCTACTACAATGTTAATATTTTTTATAGAAAATTAAATTATCTAGTTGGGGTGTTTCGGCTTTTTTCGATAATTGTAAAAGTTTTGGAAATATAGGCAGTTAAACTCATAAATTTATCATAAAAAAAATATTTTTCTTAATAAAAAATGTTTGAGAAACCCTGGAATTTTTTTGAAAAAACTAATTTGAGATTTTGTATTTGTCTATGTTTGTACCAATTTTCAGCGTTCTACCTTTTATGGTTTCTGAGATATATGGAAAAATAAAATAAAAATTCAAAAGTTGATAACCCCTGACTGAAACAAAAATTCAAAATTCCGAGTATAAAAGTTTTGTAGGCCTGTAACTGTTTATATATTCTGAAATTTTAGGCTCTGTAAATTGAGCGGATCAAAAGTTATAAGGGGGGGACGGACACACAGACACACAGACACACACACACACAGACACACACACAGACACACACACACACAGACACACGAAATGTTCTACTCCGAATTCTGAGTAAATCCGTGTATGGAACATATATGCTGCGAAGCCTCTAAGTTGGTGTTTTTTGACTTCAAAGTTGGAAAATCCATGAAAAAAGTAGACCTCTCCATACAATTCTCGCGTATTCTGGCTTGATACATTGTCGATATGTTAAGAGAACAAAGTTCTCCTGAACAAATCGACAGTTGGATAAACCAAAAAAATGTTCAACCATTCATTTATACCATCACTGCATATCCCACAGCGTGGTGTAACCAGCGGCAGGTGTGCCGGTTCACAGACCGTATAAAAAGTATCACAACACATGCGTGTATCGCCAAACACCACTCTCGTCTCACCTTAAAAAAACACTATGCACATTCAGAATGGGTGGTGAACCTCATTTCTGAACCATGAAAAATGCTATTTTGCTTTTTCTGTTTTCGATAACCCGGCTCTTACGAGACACCTGACAACGGTGATAAAAGAAACAAAGTGGAAGCACCATTCTAAACCGGTGTATCAGAAAGTAATTATCATCCTAAAATCAACTTTTCTTAGCCTTAGGTAAGTTTCTTGTTTTGTAGGTAAACCAACAATTTTCTAAATACCTTAAAACCTTTAAGTTGTTTCACAATTGCCCAGTAATTAATTGATGATACATTTTATCTACCTACATAGAATATCATAATACACTAATTACAACACAAGTATCAATTTCGCATCACGACAAATATGAAAGTTTCCATCCCGAGGAGAAAGGTAGGTACTGAGTATAGGTAAAAGTACATAATATTTAGTCAAGGATAATTTAATACTGAGATCCTATTAGTTTATCACTGTTATTTCATATTTATCATCCCAAGTTTATCCAATACATCATAATATTATGATACCTTCGTGTTAAACTTCGTGTTGGTCGTCTCTCAAACAAACTCTGGTCAACCACCGTGGTTTCCAGGAGCAGACTGTTTTAATTAACTTAATTAATTAAAATTTATTTACCTGTAGGTATCAACGGTAATTTAAGAGCCTAGCGGACATTTTCCATGTTGACCTTTCTTGATTGATTAAGTTTGTACATAAAATACCTCACGTATCATTACAGTAGGTATGTTGTGTGTGTAAATATTGATAAAATTTACCAGTTATAAACCAAAAACTGCATTATTTTATAAATATATAACATATGTATTTTTTTATTTAAATATATAAATTACATTTAATACATGTTATAAAAAAACATCTTATGAATGTTTCCTTTCCTAATTTAAGCTGGAAGCTTGTGTTTAGAAACACAGCAACTCTTTGCTTACACAATAAAAATACTTAAAAAAAATAATTAATTAACAATTTAAAAAAAAAAACATTTCAAAATTGAACTTATTTAAACATAATCGAACAATGGATAATTCAGCAGTGGAAATGATCGTCCTTCATTAGCAGACAAGTACAAACAAAGTGTTTTATTATTAATCTAAACAGTTTTACCTATAGTACTTTCCAAGTAAAGCAGTAACTCTATGCATCAATAGAGAAATATCAATTACCTATTAATAAAAATTACAATACAAAACTTATAATTCATATATTTTAACAATGTAAATTGTTTATGATACTCGAGTAAATATATATTGAAATTAAAGCACGCAAATAAAATATTTTTTTAATAAATCCGTGAACCATTTTATGACGATTACTGTAAATTACTGTGTTCTTTTTATATTTTTGTGTAAATATTATAAAATTAAAATAAAGCATAGTAAATGGTCATCTCTTAAAAATATATTATTGATGTGTTGAGCTAGAAAATGTCCTTTCTCTGAGGATATTATTATATACGATGAGAGAAGACAAAAGCCGCCTACAGTTTGGTGGAAAAGTAAGTCTGTAGGTAGCCACCTATATCTGGTAGGAAGCAGTAGGTATCTAATCAAAATGTCCGGGAATAGTTGACGGGATGTCCAATGTTAGTTTGTAATTTATGGCCACTTAATTGAACCACTCCCGACCCGCCTCCACCACTAACTGGACTCCTACAAGATTGACAAACCTAATTTACCACCTTAATAGAGAAACTTGCTATGCTATTTCCATTTTATACTACAAAAAATATACAGAAGATAAAGAAAATAACTTATAGATATAAAAACATAAATACACATAAATCAATAAGTATGTAAATACAAAACAGCAGTCCGACAGCGAGCGGTCCTACCAAATATATTTTTTTGTATATATGTATTTATGTATATTTTATCTAGATGTAAAAAATAAAATGTGTGATATAAAAAAAAGATATGTGATAAAAAATATAAAAAAAATATACCAAAAATGTGTGATATCGCTTGATAACTTTCACAACCTCGTATCTCAAAAAGCTGCATTCTCATATCAATAAATAAACAATGTTTTTAAAGGCTTAAAGAAATAAAAAAAATGCAATTAATGAATTGCTTAGATGCATCATTGAATGAACTTTCAATCCACATTAACAGAAAAATAAAAAATAAATTGTTTAAAGAAAGTCACGAAGGTTTTAGTGTCTCCTATAAAATGATACTTTTTGAGATACGAGATTGTGAAAGTTATCCAGCGATATATTTCCTTGTGTCATACAAAAAGGTTTAATATACCACGGAAATGATTGTGGACTGTATGATGGAAGGAAGCCGAAGGCTCACCGATATTGTCCTGAGTTTTTCCAATTTGCATCCTTAGACAACGCGTCATTTGGCTTAAGAAAAGAAACAAGAAAAGATAACTCAATGTTTGGAAATGACAGTTGCTGGTCACGTGACAACTGTCACATCCATACTTTTCTTGTTTATTTTCTTGAGCTAAATAACACGTTGTCTAGGAGGGCTGGTCCCGATGCAAGGAGGTATATAATCACCAACACAACACTAATTCCACTGCGGTGTTAGACATTTAATAACGGACCGTCGAATTAAATGTCTCCGAAATTACAGATGCCGAAATATACTAGATATGTTAGATTCAAACATAACATCACGCCATGTCCCTATTGGGGTAGGCAAAGAGAACATCTACCATTTTATCATTGCCACACTCGCTTTATTGTGATATCTTACGCTTTCATCTTTCCATACATTGTTTATAATATTTTACGACGTGAAAATGAAGAGTGAAAAAAACTTAAAAATAAAGATTTATTTTATGGAATTCTGGTTTTGACATCAATTTCTTTTGTCGATGCCACTAAAGTATACTGTCCACAATACCAAAAAAAAATGAATCAGTTTATTTTTTCACCGCTGGAATTCAAAATCGGGATTTTGGGACCAATTGCAAACGTCTTTCCAGTCAGCTAAATTGGTCACCTTTCGATTGCTTGTTGAATACAAGTCCCTTTATTAACGACTTTTTCGATATGTCAGACACTTTAAATTTATCCAACAATCGATTAGTTTAAAATAAATTATTTCTCTTAAAAATTGACCTTAGTGCCGTGTGAGAGAATAGTATGGATTAAAGGACTTTTACGTGTTTTTTTCCAAATTTGAAATCAATATAAACCAATACCAGCTAATAGAGGTCGCTTAGCAACCGGGTTGTCAATAAGTTTGTGTTTATATTCGCTCTGAAAAAAATATTGTTTTTTTACTAAAATATAAGTGTATTTTATATTTATTGTGCACTAATTTCATTATTGTGAGTTTTAGTTTGTATCCGTTCATTATCCATGAATATGGATTTGGATATTCCACCTGATCCGGGACCAAGTCTATGTGTTAAAAAATCTGACATGTCAACGCCACCTAAACAAAACAACAAGAGACCTAACACAAATAATTCTGACATTATCCATCCGTCTAAAGCTCCAAATTTAAATAGTTCTCCGGAAAAATTGTACAATACTCATAGTGAAATTGAAATCCAATACCTGGAAAATTCGCCTGGGCCTTACATTGTTTTCGTTCAAGATATTGACTCTAGCAAGAATATTCACCCAATGAAAATTGGTAATATCCTTATTAAACATAACATTAAAAATATTTCTCCGGGTGGAGTAAAATCAGAAGGGAGAAATAAAATCTCAATTACTTTCAAAGATGCTAAGAGTGCGAATCAATTCACGACAGCCATTTTTTTAAAAATAAATAATTTAAAGGCATATATACCTAGATTTAAAGTGACAAAAATGGGTTTGATTCGTGGTATTTCAACAGACTTTTCGATTGACGATATTATAGAAAATTGTGCAGTACCAAACCATATTGGGAAGATTTTAAAAGCAAGACGCCTCAATTTTAAAGATAAATCATCAGGAGAAACAATGTGGAAACCATCTCAATCCGTTGTCTTAACGTTTGAAGGACAAAATCTCCCAGAGTATGTTTACCTTTTTTATAACTCTTTGAAAGTTGAAACTTATGTATTTCCAACCATCCAATGTTATCGCTGTTGTCGCTTTGGTCACATGAAGATTCAGTGTCATTCTATAACTCGCTGCTTCAAATGTGGAGATAGTCACCTTGGTGAAGTTTGCCAAGTGGTGGACTTTTTAAAGTGTATAAACTGTTCAGGATCTCATTCAGCTACAAGCCCAATGTGCCCGGAATTCACTCGGCAAAAAAATATTAAACATTCAATGGCTACAAAAAATATATCATATCTGCAAGCATCTCAACTCTTCCCATCTTCTGTGAAAAGCTATTCTGAAGTGACTAATAACCAATTGAACAATAAACAAAGTTTTAAAAAAACAATATACACTAAAATGTCTTCGGAAACTCAAAAACAGACAATTCCTCATATTAATATTAAAGAAATAAACAAGTGCATGTCGTATTCAAATGGTGAAGCTAGCCATCCTACAAATGGATGCGCTGTTTTAAGCCAGTCAACTACTTCTGCATCTAATGAAGTCCAAGAAAATATTTTCCAAGATGATGCCCATTCTGTTGTATATTTAATTACGCAAATTCTTATTAGTTTAATTTCCAACTCAAATTTTAATTTACCGTCCAACGTTGCCAATCTTATCCCGCTTTTAAATTCTTTTTTAAAAAATGGTTCAAAATCACAAAACCCATAATCCTTTAAACATTTTACAGTGGAACTGTAGAAGCGCATGTTAAGTGACTTTCTTTTATTTGATACTGTTCATAGTGTATGTCTTGTTTATATTTAAGTTTGAGTGTTCTGTGAATACAAATATGGCACAAATCATACAATATTGTGTGAATTGCCTAATAAAATAAAAAAAAAAAAAAAAATACCAGCTAATACGTTATATATATGTATATATATATATATATATATATATATATATATATATATATATATATATATATATATATATATATATATATATATATATATATATATATATATATATATATATATATATATATATATATATATATATATATATATATATATATATATATATATATATATATATATATATATATATATATATATATATATATATATATATATATATGGATGAACTCAGAATTCAGACTAGAACATTTAATGTATGTGTGTGTGTTTCCCCGTCCCCCTTATAACTTTTGATCTGCTTGATGCAGAGTCCAGAAAAATAAAATGAAAATTTTAGGCTTCTAAAACTTTTACTGAATTATCAATTTTTGTTCCAGTATCAATTTTTGTTATTTTTTCATATAATTATGTTTAACTAGGTAAAGTTTCATTTTTTTAAATACATCGAAAAACGCCGAAACATTACAACAAGATAAATTGATTTTATATACAAAAACAAGTACATTACAGTAATATTTGTAAAAATTGAATTTAGTGGTGACATCGTTTCATACCATTTGTAAGGCAGAATCAACAATATCAATGGGGACTCTTATTTTTTTTAAACAAATGAATATGTCCTTTTTAAACAAGTATAGGTACATATACATCTTCCTACATTCCCTAAATTAAACATAAATGCTTGTGCTATACGTAGAAGATCAGGAGTTGAAAGAGTAGCAAACCTGAAGTGGTCATGGGTGGGACATATTGCCAGAGTGAAGAACCAAAGATGGACCAAGAGGATCCTGGAATGGAGACCACATGAGGGCAAAAGAAATAGAGGCAGACCACCTTCGCGATGGTCCGATGACATAAAGAGGGTTGCAGGGGGGCGAGTCTGGTCTAACCGGCGAAATCAAAACCCTCACGATTACCCATACATGGATATAATTGTTATATGGAGTTCTATAATATCTTTAGACTTCAAAGAACTCCATATGATAATTATATCCATGATATGAGTAATCACGAGGGTTTTGATTTCGACAGTTGGACCAGACTTGCCCCCCTGATGACTGTATGCAGAAGGCCCAGGATAGAGAAACCTGAAAAGATATGAGGGAGCCCTATGTCCAGCAGTGGACAGAGGCGACTGGATAAAGTAAACTAAGTTAAGCTTGTGCTATAGATGAACGAAATGGGTCGAGGTAGGATTCGAAATCGCTACCATTGGATTACTAGCCCAGCGCGCTAACCGCTCTGCCCTGACCCATCAGGGGTGCAATTCTGGTGCAACCGGCGAAATAAAAACCCTCTCGATTACCCATGTCATGGATACAACAATTATTATATGGAGTTCTATGATATATTAAGATGTCATTGAACTCCATATGATAATTATATCCATGATATGTGTAATCACGAGGGTTTTGATTTCGCCTGTTGGACCAGACTTGCCCCCCTGAATTGTTTTAATTTTCTTATTGTTTTATACATACATACCATTAAACTGTTTACATATTTGGTGTTAAAAATACGGACTGACATCCACACTATCATATCCTTATGTAATACATACCATCACGCCATTTCCCTATTTGGGGTAGGCAGAGAGAACCGAACGCCAGACTCCTCTCTCTTGACATACATTCCTCGCTTCATTCACGTCCATACATCGTCTCATACACGCTCTTCTATTATTCTTACTTCTAACATCACCATCTGCCTGATATAATTATTTTGTAAAATATCCTAAAGTATTCAATGATTTGGATTTAAGTGTTTTTAATTTGCTACGTATTCCTCAACTATAAATATGCATTATCGGCATCGACAATTTATTGGGTCTCATGTGCTTCATACAACTAGAACATAAATACACTATTTTGAATCCTTTCATATATAAACATGTTATCAACCATTGATAGTTTGAGTACTTACATTTATACATATTACCTTACATTTTGACAGTTTACATTTTTATTATAAACATTTTTCACATTTAATATAAATCCAGATTTAATAAAATACCAGCTTCATCTTACGCTTCTTTTGGTTTTACAATTCAACTTGGTAGACAAATCCGTGTCTAACTCAAAGAGGCTTATATTGTTTACTTTTTTTTTCATTTTAGTTAATCCACAAGACAAATATATTTCCTGGCGCAAGGACTACAATGACGAACACACCGAAAGTGGACACGTTAAATTTTGGCTAATTGTACCCAAAGTTATAAAATACAGCCACTGTAGATGAGTTTCACCCTGACCAGTTGGTCCATCATTCATAATAATTATTATTGTCCACAATAGTAAAAATAGAAATTTTGTTTCAAGGATGATTCGTGAAGATAATATTTCATATACTTATACAAGAGATGGCCTCTCTAATTTGGAGTACCTACCTAAGTTTTTAACTGCTGATAGAAAATAGCTGTAGATTTTTATAACCACCAAGAACTTATATTAAGCCAAATACTAAATATTAGAAATGTTTTCCCCACAAGCCACATTATTTGCATTTTTTTGAATATGTTTTTTTTAATTTTTCAGTTTATTTTGACATCTTTATTGTATCGATAGAGTTTTTTGTACTTTGAAACACATAAATTTATCACAAAAAATATTTTTCTTAGTAAAAAATGTTTGAGTAACTCTGGAATTTTTTGGAAAAAACAAATTTGAGATTTTGTATTTGTCTATATTTGTAGGTACTAATAAAGAGATTTCTAGATTATATGGTTTTTGAGATATATGGAAAAAAGTAATTATTCAAAAATTGATAACCCCTGACTGAAACGAAAATTCAAAATTCTGAGTATAAATTTTTTATAGGCCTGTAACTATCTATATATTTGCCCTTGACATTAGAACTGCACCAACGTTAGGAACTTTCAAAACCAGATTAAAACGCGCGCTCTTACTTTCCATTTCTTAACCTACATACTTCCCATTTATTTCCCTATTCTTGTAGTTAGTCATATCTCCTCTCCTTTTTTTTCCCTTCCCTCCCATAGTGTTGTAACAGGTTTTATCTATGATTTGTTAAATTTACATTGATGTACATATTCTTATTCTTCTTACTTTCTTGTGTTTAAATGTAATATGTTTATGGTTTTATATATATTTTCTTTTTTGTACATGTACCATTTTGTCTCATAACTGCCACAGATGGTTGTCTGGAAGAAATTTCCAATAGGCAATAAGTCCGCCATTTGTACTAGCAATTAAGTAATGTACAATAAAGTGTTTAAATAAATAAATAAATAAATATATTCTGAAATTTTGGGCTCTGTTAATTGAGCGAATCAGAAGTTACAAAGGGGGGGGGACACACAGACACACAAAAAACATACAAAATGATCTACTTCAAATTCTGAATTCATCCATATATAAAGAACATAATTTATATCCTACTAAGTCTCTAAGTTGGTGTTTTTGGCATGCAAAAAGTCCATTACAACATAAAAAATGTTCCTTCATACACGTGTCTTAGCTTAATACTGTCAATTGAATTCTCTTAAATGAATCGACAGTTGGATAAAGATTACAACGATAATCGAATCTATATAATGTGCGTACTTCGAAATGTATGTAAACGTCACATAAATAATTTTAAATGGAGAATTATACTGGTTCAATTGAAATTTAGTTACAATGGCAATTGATGAGTCATTCGTTTGATCTCTTCGAAATTAAACTAGGACTTTGTTGCGTTAATCTACGTTCCGATACGATAAAATAATTTATTCTTTTTTCCGGTCTGACCAACGCCACTAATTGTTTAACCTGAAATTCAATTAGTAATCAACGTCCGAAATTCAGTGGTACCAACCGGTCCGGCCTTTTGTTTTCGTTTCACAGTTTGATTTCGCTTTGCCGAACAATTACGAATATGGTCTGCGGCATTCGCTGTTATTATTTGTTTTTAAAAACTCGATTTTTACAGTTCATTACAAAAACCCTTTATCGATATTGTTTTTGATATATCCGTTATAAAGTCTGTTAACTTATGTACAAACTCCATACAATAACCGTCTATCGTAAATAGTAAATCTGTTATCAAGTACGTCGTTAACATCGGATCAAAAAATACGGGTCTTAAAACATCGCATTTTACGTATATTGACAAATGCTTAGTCTGCATTTAAGTATTATCGAGTCTACGTTTGTTGCAATAGTATTTCTTTATCCACGAATTGGTTTGTATCATGTAAGTTCCATCTAAATTTTCCAATGTGGTCGAGAGAATATCAATGAAAAATTGGAGATGAGCAAGACACATACGGACGAAAAGACTGCTGGAGCGGCGATTAAGAGGCGGCAATAGACCACAAGGGCGGCCACCTAACAGATGGGTGGACAACATCAAAAGATAATATTATGTTGAACCACAGTGGATGGGAGTCGCACAGGAACGAGAGGAGCTGAAAAGGAGAGGGAAGGCATATGTTCTGCAGTGGACGAACACGGGCTAAAATTTTAGAATATTCGCAGCACTTTATTCTCAAAAAATAAATTACATTATCTTTGATACTATGTAGTATGTCGGTACTATAAATCTTTAGACTCACAACTAAAAACTAAACTGATGATGAATAACTTTATTAAAATAATGATTTTTGTAATACCGACAAACAGGCATTGCCTGGTGGGATTTCTCTTGTTTATTTACATACTTAATAATTATTGTTTTTACTCCTCACTAACCCAAGGGGTTATAGTGGGGAGTTATGATTTCGCAAATTTTAAGGCTATTTTTTGCAGATTATCAACTAGTATCATGCTGAGATAGTATTCTGAAAGTTTCATCACAATGTATCTGTGCTGTGTGCTGCGTGCTGTATGATTATAGACCCTACTTTATCGATTATAGACTAAAGTACTCATTCGATTATTTTCAAATTTTGCAAATTTGTATATCTGATACTCACTTAGACCCCATTTGATTATGAAGGATATCTGAATAGTGCTTCTCGATTTTTTTCAACTTCAAACATTTAAAACTGACCCCAAGCTCAGGAAATTTAAAATTTGATTTTTTTTTTTGAAATTGGTAAAAAGACACATCACTTTCATAAAATGGCATTGAAGAATTATCAAGTTTTCATAATAAAATATTTAAATAAAAGAATATTTGAACAAACTCATTTCATGAAAATTTTCCATACATAAATTTGAATACTTTATTGTTATTGTTAGTGAGGAGTATAGCGTTGACTTGTTAGTGAGGAGTATAGTGTTGGCCACAACCCACTCGTTTTTTTTATTTTATCTAAGCATATATAATTAAGGTTTTTTTTATTTAATGATGTATAATATGATATTTATATCTTTTCTATTGTTTTGTTTTATTTTACATTTTGATATTATTTTTTAATCTTCTTCTAATCACAATGTTTTTATTGTGTTTGAGAGAAATAAAGAATTATTTTATTATTATTATTAAAATCTACGGTTATATCTTTAACCATCAATCATACGAAAGTCTTCGATTAATTAACATTAATACGAAATCGCCACAAAACTATAATCGATCATTGTGATACCAACAGATAATAAGCCATGGATGTAAAGTTAGGTAAACTACATTATAAGAATACTTAGCCACAATTTTGGATTTATATGGAATCGTGTTGCTATGCTCGTATTGTACCTATTCACAAAAGATCAAATCAATAAAATCTACTCAGATTTTTCATTCCGTATACATTCCTATCATAAAATACCTACATTGCGTCTTCAATGTATCTATTTATGTCAATATTAGAATGAAAACTCTTCTGTTATAATTTCTCTCATATTATGTATTAATTTATACACAGTTTAATGTATTTTATGGTCAATCTTTCCATCTTATTCAATCACTAAAACAATTAATAATAATGATACCGTTAGAATTCAAATAAACAGACACGATGGTGCAGTTTTCTTTTCTTATTCTGTTTTGCTTGAAATCTTTCATTAACATTGAAGAAACAATATAAGGATGAGTGTTTCTGTCGCTAACTACGACAATTTTTACTATACCCACAGTTCTGCTGTTATCCTTATATAAATGACTCATAATTATAACAAAGTTTTAATTAAATTTTCAAGACATACTTCTCATGGACCTAAGGACAACTCCATTCAGACATTTTTAATTAAATTCCCCTGTTGAGCAATAAGATGACAGACCTTTTGACTCGTGTAACGTCCAGATGTTTTATTTTTTGGAATAACTTAATTTTTACACATCTAAAATGGAATTATTAAAAGCTTCAACCCACAAAACATTGGTCTATTGCCTAATTAGGGAGATATTGGTAAGTTACAAAGGAATATTATTTTTTTTTATCAAACACATAAGTAATTAAGTTAATTATAAACATTCTGTTATTCAACTATATTATCTGATAAATTTGGTAATCTTAATATGATATAAAAAAAAATTTCAAAAGTATCTTTTTAGTGACATGGCACAGCCTAAGAATATAAATATAGAAACGGAATGTGTGGGGAACGGATAGGTATAATAAAAAATGTTTTACTATAAAAAGTATTATTTTATAATGAATAGATAGATTCTTCATTATTGAATTAAAATGATATGTTTCTTAATATTTCCTAAGAATTTTAGTTTGTAATACATATTTTTTTATTTGTAATACTATCTACCAAAATGCTCTTTCAATGGATCATTAAAACAACAATAATTATCTTTGATTATGTAAACATATATTATGTAAAAAGGTTGTGTTTTAGTTTTTTCTGTCGCTTTTTGTGTGTTAAATGTAAAATTTGTTGTAAACAAAATATGGTTTGAGTACCATTACACCGCTCTGATTATTTTATTTTTATTTTGTGAAGTGACAAAAATACTCATTATATTAAATGTAAAATCTTAATAGTAGGTAATTGACATTTAATCAATATAAGAATTACATAACATATTATGTGCATCGATTGTGAAAAATTGGACTATAAAATCAACAATTTATTAAACAAATTCGCTTCGTTGACAAATCAGATCATTGACGGAAAAATGATTTCAACCACGTTGTTAAAATTTTATTTACGTTGAATGCTGATTTGTATATGTGCAAAATCCTATAATTAAATGAACCAAATTCAACAATTGAATTTTCACTCTCAAATTAAATGGTCACATACCAACTACAAACTGACTGGTTAAACAATATACATAAGTAATATGTATAATATACCTAATATACGTTCGCATTACATATGTAACGATAAACCATTTCAGCTCGACCAATGCAATAATTGAAACCAGGTAAAATTTATTCAAATCGAAACCTATACACTGTTTACCATTTACGCTCATAATTATTGGTAATTAACCGTATGATTTACAACCGTTTGCTTTGGAATTAATTTATAACTATGCACCTATGGAAACTGCATTGATTTGTTGTTGATTAGATGCTTTCAATAGAATATATTATTGTACATAACATTATATATATATATATATATATATATATATATATATATATATATATATATATATATATATATATATATATATATATATATATATATATATATATATATATATATATATATATATATATATATATATATATATATATATATATATATATATATATATATATATATATATATATATATATATATATATATATATATATATATATATATATATATATATATATATATATATATATATATATATATATATATATATATATATATATATATATATATATATATATATATATATATATATATATATATATATATATATATATATATATATATGTTATAATATTTTTATCTCGGTTTTCCCGTGTCAGTAGGTCTTGACTAAGACCATTTGTCTTCCGACGTTTCGCCTGAATATCACCAGGCATTTTCAAGGACTTAACGAAAAGCACTTGAAAATGCCTGGTGATATTCAGGCGAAACGTCGGAAGACAAATGGTCTTAGTCAAGACCTACAACACGGGAAAACCGAGATAAAAATATTATAACATATTTCACCCGTGAAAACATCAAATATAACATATATATATATATATATATATATATATATATATATATATATATATATATATATATATATATATATATATATATATATATATATATATATATATATATATATATATATATATATATATATATATATATATATATATATATATATATATATATATATATATATATATATATATATATATATATATATATATATATATATATATATATATATATATATATATATATATATATATATATATAAATACTGTTACTGATATATTATAAATACTGTTTCCTAACTAAAATGTATAAACTTTAATGGAATGATTTATAACTAATGATATTATTTTAAATTCTTCAACAAATCAGGATTAATAACCGACTTCAAAAAAAGAGGAGGTTTCAATCGATAGTAAATTATATAAGACGTTGTCCGATTTCAATGTTTTTTTTTTACTCTTTAATTTACAGACATTTTTATGTCGTACAGATTATGGACGAACAATTCTTTACCACTTCAACTGTTTTTTGCAGTCGGATCTTTAATATGAAAGATTATTTAGAAACAATAAACTTTTTCATATTTATTACGGAAAAAAAAATTAGTGAGACACCTCATACTAATTTTATCAGAATTAAAGAGTACCGATTTTGAGGTGATAAAGAGACTCACGTTGATTTGTGTTTCTGTATGAGCAGTTCCCTGAAGTGAAACGAATGGCCTGCTGGTTTCAGTGGAGCGTTTCCTGAATCATTGAAGACGCTGAATATAATAAAAATGTATCGTATTTTGACCACTTCCCCGCGCCCTATGCAAGAACTTGTCAGAATTTCTTCTCTGTTAGGCATTAAATCTTGAAATACTAATAGACGATACAAGGATTTGACATCCACATTATAAGTTTTGATAAAATACTAAATTCGGTGTACTTTCGGTATGACAATTTGTTAAGTCGAAATTAATAAGGCTCTTCATGTTTTCAAAGTACATTCTCAGTATAATAACCATATTTCAAGCTGGCTTCAATGCTTTTGAGAAACGAGTAAATCTGGCCATTATAATATTTGAAAGATTTGCATACCTAGTATAAAAACGAAGCAGAGACAACATTTTTTATTTATTAATCCACCAGCCATTATAACTATGTTGAATCCCTGTCAAAAATCCTTTTGAATCCGAACTGCTTGGCGAATGTTTAACGACCAACTGCCTCAGATCTAATTTTTTCGCTCAACAATGGATCCCCCCGTCTTGTAATGAGGTACTGAGAAGAAAACTAAATGTCGTTTTTACATACAATCTGTACCATTGTGCCTAAGTGTCTTCGGAAAACGTATGTCAAAAAATATATAAGAGATACCTAGTATGAATGGCAAAAAAATAAAGTAGTATAAGATAAAGATGGTTTGAAATGTCGGTATTTTCGCAAACATATCTTCAACAATACCTTATCGGAATTCCGCTTTTATCCACGTCTGGATTTTTTGTTAGGATCTTCCTCCATTGTTGTAAGTCAAACGTAAAGGTGAAAAATCAATGCGATTTGGCGTCAATTGAGGCAGAAGTCCTTATTGATGGTACAGACCCGCGTGACGGGGCACAAAGCTTTATTAGCCGAAAAACAAGACATCATTGAATGGGGATGAAATGCTTCGCCACTAATGGCCTAATTCATTCTGGTGTTTTATACTCAATAATACCTGAATACCATTTATTTTACCCTCAGCGTAATGGATTATACGAACAAAGATAATAAACTGAGCTGATTTCCTTTATTTAAAATATCTTTATTTATCTACTGATTCGTCTATCTTTACTCTAGAACTTTTTTGGCAAAATTCATCTTTCAATGTTTTATCGTATGTCAAAACACACAATACCCCGTATTCAGTAACTATTGGAACACAATTAGGAACGTTCTTAAATTGTAGATTTTTGATTTACGGTCTTATTTCAGCGTTATTAAATATAAACTTGGATTAAATGGAATAAGAATGTACCTATTTTGGCCGGAACGTTCTTAAAAAGTTTCCTGAATCAGACGTGCTATGAATAATTATGAAAATTATGAAATTTTCATCATTTTCATATTTTTTTTTTATTATTATTGTCACCAAAAATACAAAATTACAATATATGTACAAGAAAATAAATATCAGAAAAATTAAAATTATTACAGATCAAATATATGGGTTGGTTTATACCACCTCACTAGGCCAGGCTTGTTCCGAGGTGGTAGACTAGTTATATAATATTAATTACTAAATCAAAATAAACTGTAATATTTTGCAGTGTGCAGTCTATGTTTCACTATGTGAGATTTGTTGTATATGTTGTTAAGGATTATTTTTATTATTCAAAATACTTCTAATTCAGTAACTTTTTAAGAACGTTCCGGCCAATATAGGTACGTTCCTTTTTATAACGCTGAAATAAGACCGTAAATCTAAAATCTACAATTTGAGTATGTTCTTATTTTAGTTACAATAGTTACTGAATACGATGTAATATATGATTCACCTATTTGTTTCACTGTTAACAAATATAGAAAAAAAAAACAAATAATTATAAATTATAATAAATTCCACATATTAAGTCAGTGATCACCAAAGTAAAATTTAGCATAACCATGGATACTTAGTTCCTTAAAATTGAATATACTCAACAACTAATACAGATATTTTATGGAATAAACTATAATCAATTGTTAATAAACTATATTTTTATTATCTTTCTCATTTTGACATAGTGCGTTGATTGAATTTGTCAATTTATGTAAAACAAGTGTCAAGGTATGTATGTATGTACAGTACAATGGCCCAATATAACAAGTAGGTACTGTTGAATTAGGTACCCACTAAATTTCTTAATACATAAACATAAATTTGTGGGTACACTATATTCATGGTGTCATGGCCAGTAGGTACATTTTTGCCTCGTTCAATGTACCTGATTTTTTTTTATTTTAAATCATTTTTTTATTTAAATTTATCTTGTTTATCTCACTCTTGTTATATGTAATCTCAAGTAATAAAGCAATCAAAATGTTAGTGTCTGTGTGTGTGTGTGTGTGTTTGTCTCACGCCTTCTGAAAAACCAAGAGCATCTAAAAATCTAATTTATGTGCGAACGTGTACCTGTATACCTGATGCAGTGTCACGCTAAAAATAATGCGATAAAAATGCTGAATTTTAAAAATATTTCAATAATTATTTTTTTCATACAAAATTTTCCAAGTCGTATCTGTCAAAAAAGTGTACATTTTGCACGCAAATATCTGTTAGTTTAAAAGTTAGAAGTAGGTATTTACACGAAAAAAATTTACTTTCAAGTATAACTTAGCGTTTAAGTGAAAAACATGGTGAATATTTTGTATAATTATAATGTTTAACTTATTTTTAAAGTAAGCGTTTTGTACATAAATGCCGCCATTTTAATATCTTTTCATACAATATTTCATTTTTCTACCGAATGAATATGTTCTTGAAAATAATAAACCTTTGAAATAAATGTAACTATGAAATAATAAAATGAAACACAAGACATTACAGCGAGTTTTAAGACATATATTGTAAAAATGTGTTTATTATTAGTAAAGATATAGGCATAATAAAATTGCATAATTTGTATATAATATTTGATTTATCTGACAATTTTCATTTTTATGGCATCGAACAAACCAATGTAGGTACCTACATATTCAAAAAAGTCTCAAACCATTTGATATTTTTAACGTATTGGAATGGTTACTATGGTAACGGAAAGATTCTGAATTCAAATAAAATTAGTTATGAATCGAATTTATTTAGAACATTGTTGTAGGTAGGTTACCTACCTATTACTATTTACTTACAAATCAACAATATACTGATTTTCTATCGGAAAATTATTTTATTTGTTTATTTATGCATGTATGCGATGTACTCCTAAACCGTTTGTCCGATTAAAATGAAACTTTGGTGAATTGTCGAGCGTATGCCCGGGATGGTTTCTGGATTTAAACTTTTTTCTTATTCTTCTTCTTCTTCGTGTATTTTGTCATTTTACCTATGAAGGGGGAATATCCTGGGAAAAGAAGATCCGACTGTCCTTCCATTTCCATCTCTTCGCAGATTTCTGGATTTAAACTTTTTTCTTCTTCTTCTTCTTAATCGTGCATTTGGTCATTTTACCTATGAAGGAGGACTATCCTGGGAGAAGAAGGTCCAATTTTACTTCCTTATCTTCGCAGGTATCTGGATTTAAACTTTTTTCTTCTTCTTCTTCGTGTATTTAGTCATTTTACCTTTGAAGGTGGCGTATCCTGGGAAAAGAAGGTCCTTTCATCTCTTCGCGGTTCTTCCAGGATGGTTTCTGGATTTAAACATTTCTTAAGCGACTGAAGGGACGGGATGCAATGAAGGTATGGGATGCACTAAAGGGCCTGAAGGGATGGGAAGTATAAAAGGGCCTGAAGGGACGGGAGGTACTGAAGGGCCTGATTGAAAGGGACGTAATGATGGATTGAAGGGACGGGAGGTACTGAAGGGTCTGAAGCGACGGTTCATGGAGTCTAATTCTTTTTCTTCTTAATTTTATGTAGACTTTACAGTTTTTACACAAACTATTTCCTTTAGTCTTTTTCTTCGTTTTCTTTGTTGAATTTTATACAAAATTATTTCCTATAGATTAATCTTCTTTTTTTATGAAGACCTTTTAGTCAGTTTTTATACAATCTATTTCCAATAGTCTAATTCTTCTATTTTGTGTATGTTTTCTTATTTTATGTAGACCATTGGGATAGTTTTTTATACAAACTATTTCTTATAGTCTTTTACTTATTCTTCTCTTTTTTATTTAGACTTTTGGGTTAGTTTTAAGTCTAATAGTCTATTGTGCAGAAATATTATTAACGATATGCACACTTGATGAAAATACATATGTAAAAACGAATGGGATGTGGGATGTGACGATGTAACCTGCACTAGAATCTTTTCAATACTTTTGTTTAATCAAATTTAAACCATTTATATCATCCTATTTTGAATAATTTTCAACACCTTCATATTTGATTTCGTTGACGATATTTAAAGAATGGGGGTTGTGGCCATTACTGAACTCTTCACAACGTTTATATTCAAATTAAAAACTATTTACTATAGTTTAAGTCTTCTTCTTCTTCGTTAATGTAGACTTTTGTGTCAATTTTAAGTCTATCACTCTAATTGTGCAAAAATATAATGCACACTTGATGAAAAAATATAAAAACGAATGGGATGTGACCAACGCTAGATCTTTTCGGTACATGATTTAATCAAATTTTAACCACATTCCAACATCCAAAATTACTAAATTTTCAATAGGTACATATTACAATTTGTTTTCGATGATAATATTTAAAAATGGGGGTTGTGGCCAAACCAATCTCTTTACAACGTTGATAAATAGTCATATATTTAAAACCATTTCGCATAGTCCATGCGTGCAGAAATTGTATATTATACTTCATTCACACTTTATAGCAATATATAAAAAAGAATGGGTTGTGGCCATCACTTGAACATTTTACAATGCTTAAACTCAATCAAATTTCAAACCACTTTTCATAGTCCGATATTGCAAAATAATTGGGTGACAATATTATAAAAAACGATTGCTTATTTCTTCACAATTTTACATTCTTGGCCAACGGCGGGACATAAAAGCTAGTTTATAATATTTTGGATACATTCATTTTATTTTTCATTTGATTTAGGCATTTATATATATAAAGATTACATTTGATCATATAGCGATTGTAAATAGTTTCTTCTTTTACTCTTAATATTTTATATTGTTATGTATATATTTAGGTAGATATAAAAATCTATTTTTTTATATACTGTATACTCACACAGGCATTGCCTTTTGTGGGAATTTTGGTAATTTGTAATTTTCCTTGAAATTTTTTTGTTGTCTCTTTTATTTTGTTACATGTTCCAAAATTTAAATAGTTAAATAAAATACATAATAAAAATAATTTCAATAATAATAAACACTTACTTGCATCTTGCACAAGTGGCGAGTTTATTGCCATAAGACAATTCCTTCCGACTAACCAGTATTTTCAGCCCAGAGAAGCAATATTTGCGTGAGAAATGAATTTAAATATATCTCCTTTGCTGGGGATTGAACACAGGCGCCCGCACAGAAGCCAAACGGCTTAACAACTGTGCCACGTGTATACAAATACATACTTTAATTGCACGATATTTTTCTAATAAAATGAAAGCAGAAGTTGATAAAGTTCGTTAAAGTGAGAGCTCTTTATTTTCTGAATTGAATAAATACGATATTACTTTCCTTTTAACATTAACTATGAAATAGATACGTTTACGTCAGCCGCGGACAAAATGTACATATATATCTATAGAAACCTATATATATGCATGAAAAGTAGAAAATGTCTTCCGGGATATTAAACATAACGACAATCTTCTCGATTCCTCTATCCTACCTTTTCTGAGTGACGTGGTAAGAAGAACAAAATATGTATAATACCTAGGAATGTAGGTACATTACATTATGCTAGGAATATTAACTTTAGTAGACGTAATATTACAATAAAAGTATATTTCAAAAATCTTTCTTGTACATTGTACATGCTTCATATATGTATTTATAATGACAAACAAATTTCTTTGGGTCCAACAATTTTTTTTTTTATATTTTTCATATTTATTTAGTCTAGTCAGTCTAGTGTCTAGGTATTTTGTTAAAAAATACATAATTCGGAAGCTTGATCGAGGTATTTTTACACAAGAAATATCTTGAAATGAAACATTTTTAAAGAAGAAATACCTATCTTGAAATAATTCATTCAATCATTTTTATTTCTTGATACAAATCGCATTGAATTAACCCCATTAATGGCATTAAGAGTGTTGGATACAGAGAGAAGGGAATATTGCACCTACCTGGTGGCGAATTTCTTCCTTCGTCTGAAGGGCCTTCACGGCAGATACTCACTATAACTCTTGTATCACAACACAAAATATTGATGAAAGACACACAATTTCCAAACACGGTTTGGGTATATTAAAGGGGCGCACGGCGCGTAGTAGGTATTTAGTTGATTAACATGAAAGGACACAAAATATGTACATTTCGATCGTATCGAAACTATTTTACTTTATCAACTGTGTGTGACGTACACGACGACGAGTTGTAGACGATTATATTTATATATATGCTTGGATTATTTATATAGCGCCGTTTTCGTGAAAACTCACCTCAAGGGCGATTTACAGCTAAAGACTTATGTAGGTAGCTATATATTTGGGAGAGGAAAAGGTTGGGAGTGTTGCCACTTTTACGGAACAAAGAATTTTTATATAAATTTTATATTATGTACACATGAAAAACAAGTGGGTTGTGGCCAACGCTAAACTCCTCACTACCTAGTCACTTTATAAAATATTTATAACTATAAAAAAAATTTCAGCAATTTTATGAAATGAGTTTGTTTAATTTTTGTTTTTTTTTAATATTTTATTATGAAAACTCAATGCCTTTTTATGAAATTGATGTGCCTTTTTACTAATTTGAAAATAAAATTTTCAAATTATAAGTTTCCTGAGTTTGGGGTCACTTTGAAATATTTTAAAGTTAAAAAAATTGAGTAGATCTATTCAGATATTCTTCAAAATCCAATGGGGTCTAAGTGAGTATTAGATATACAAATCTGTAAAATTCGAATAGAATCTAATGAGTATTTTAGTCTAAAATCAATTAAGGTAAATTAACACGCCGTACATAGCACACAGCACATTGCACATAGCACACACACACACACACACAGATACATTGTGATGAAACTTTCAGAATACAATCTCAGCACGATACTATTTGATAATCTGCAATAAAAAAATAGCCTTAAAAATTGTGAAATCATAACTCCCCACTATATCCCCTAGGGTTAATGAGGAGTAAAAATGTATTTTGACGATAATAATAATGGTGTCAATTGAAGATTAATAAAAATAGAAAAAAATATATTTACATTACCTAAGTAGGTATTAATAATAACCAGACCATACCGTAAATAATGCAATAAATTAAGTCCAAATAACGCCTGGATGAACAAATGTTTCAATATAATACACCTGAGAACGAGAAGAGACATAGACACAGTTTTTAATTGCATCACATGTCTCCAGAATGTGACGACTTGTTATTGGATGCGTGTCAAATTAATATTTGACATACCGTAACATGAGGTTACTTTACGCCCCATGGTCCTACTTTAAGCCACCACAGAAACTTTGTATTTCGCGCTTCTCTCGTACAAATATGTCAAAAGTGGCGCGTTTTTTGCTATTGATCATTTTATATATGGCAAACCCAGTCGGGATTCCATATTATCTATGCTGCACACATATTTATATAATATATAAGTTATTTGTCAACATGTGACTTAAATTGTTTGTGAAATTCACTATGCCAAACTTTTATGTGCTGTGTTTTTATAGTACCTACAACAGAAATCAAAACGCCTGGGTTTGTTAAACGAACAATTAGGTAAGTAGATTTGATGTTGTTTATTGTAACTGTTTTACTGATTTAAAAAAAATAAAACCCAACCTCAATTGCATCAGTTTTTATGTGAAAGTGGGGTTACTTTAAGCCGGACTAAAGTAACCCCCATCTCATAAAAAAAATGAACAAATCATGGAATTTATATTAAATGGATATACTTTTTGTTGATTTCTTTTGGTTATATTATTTATATTTAATATTTCAGCTTAGAAAAATGCCAAGAACTTATAAAAGGAAACCGGGCTCGAGAAAATATGCAGATTATTCGCAAGATATGCTCCAAAAATGTCTCGATGCCGTTAATGAAAACCAAATGAGTCAGGAGCAGCATCTGAACACTTTGGCATATGCCGAGCTACCATCCGAAATAAATTAAAACAAAAACACACTCAAAACCCAGGACATCCTACAGTTATTACAGGTTTAGAAGAATCAGCCTTTGTTTCTCACATTTTGGGTGTGTCTGAGTACGGGTTTCCTGTGGATGAACTAGATTTTAGGTTTATTGTGAAGGGTTACCTGTCTGCCCAAGGTAAAACTATACAGCAGTTTAAAAATAACATGCCAGGGCTGGAATGGAGTAAATCATTTTTAAGACGACATCCTGAGACGACGTTTGCAGCCAATATAAAACGCAATCGGGCTGCTATTAACGAAAAAACCTTGAGCGAGTATATTGAAAACCTCGCTCAAGTTGTTGCAAATGTGCCTGCAGAAAATATATATAACTATGATGAAACAAATGTTGGTGATTATGTTGCTGTTGCTTGGCAGGGAGATAAATATCCAGGAATTGTTATAGATGTCACTGGAGATGAGGTAGTAGTAGACTGCATGAAGAAAGGAAAACATTTTTGGAAGTGGCCCAAACAGAAGGACATTCTTAATTACAAATTGTGTGATGTCATAGCCAAGATACTAGCACCTACTTTCATTAAACGGGGTGCGTTTTCAGTCCCAGAAATTTAAAACTCGTATTTCCTATTTTTTATATGATTAATTGTAAACCTTTGTTTTGTAATTACACAATATTTTTATTTGATACTAAAAATAATAATTTTTGTGTCAATTTTATATTTCATTTTAGGTTAATTAAATCGAAATAAATTTATTTTACCATTATGGAGGGGTTTCTTTATGCCATTGCAAGTAAATGAAACAAAACGGTACTTAAAATATACATGGCTTAAAGTATCACCAACCCGGGGTAACTTTAGCCCACTTTTTGAAAAATAAGAAATTATGTCTAATTTTTATTTTTTTTTAAATTAAATACTTTAAATAAAACGCTGATATCTTAATCAATCATTTGAATGAAAGCAATATTAAATGCAATTTTCGAATAAAGCCTAATCGAACATTAAAACAGAAAATCACGATAAAGTGGATTAAAGTAACCCCATGTTACGGTAGTACCTTTTAGTTGTCAGAGAAGCAATCAAAATTAAAGTATCAACCAACCCCAACAACCAATATAGGCAGATTTGGAACAGTTCCAGTAAGAAGTTGTAGTATAAAGCGTGTTTTTTATATGCACTACTGAAGACTGTTTAAAAATCACGTCTTCCAATTACTGACACTTTGGTTGGTGGAATCCCCCCGACAGATACATTTAAGTTCAATCGTTTAACGTTAACAGAGTCCGAGACAGTAATGTTAACAGAGTCCGAGACAGCAGGCTAAGTCAGTAAAAAAGTCGAGATCCGACAACGTATCGCCGCTCTTCTCGTCATGTTTACGCCAGTGACGACAATTCGTAGTCACTAAGCGCTGTCGAGTTCGTAAATGCACTTATGAGTATTTGTCGCCGTTAGACTGGCTTTCGGTACATTTTTGAATTATCATTTATGGCAATACACAATATTTTCCCCATGATTTGAATAAATGTCAAATTTGTTTACATAAATTTGTTAAATAAATATAATATGGTCATATTTTTAAGCATGAAAGCAAGTTATAATACGATTAAATTAACTTCTTTTGTGTTTATTGAATGTTTTGAGTGTAATTTTAAAAATTATTTTTAATTATATTTCGATCAATTTATCAAGTCGATGACAGCAGCGTGTTATTTTTTTACTAAAAACTACGCCGAATTTTCTTTTGTTAAGTGTTAAAATACATATGTGATAAAATAGCTTACAAGAATACTTTCTCAAAATCAAAAATTATTTCAAATCTATACCTACGGAAAACATTTACGGACGCATAGAATCATCATAGAATTATAATGTTATAATCTAAGTACGGACGCATATTTCCATTAAATATATAACCATATAAAACTTTTGTTATGCGGTAATTAGCAATAAATGAATTACGCGGAATATTTAAAGGGTTTGAAGAATCTCTTAAACGGCGTCGTGTAACCCGTTTATTATTATTCTCAAAATAAATATGAAATTCGGCATTGTTCGCGTAAAAAATGACATTTAATTCAACATGGCGGCGTTAGATCTTGTCTCTCGACTCGATGTCGACCCAATCTCGCCGTCAAATAAGTGGGCGAGAACGATTCCACGCATTATCTGCTTAGTGACTACCAAAACTGTCAAAATATCGATTAGTCGATATTTTGACAGTTAATCTCGACATTTATCGGTCGAGATCTACTTACAGACTTAGCCTGCTGTAATGTTAACAGAGTCCGAGACAGTACCTAATGTTACAATAATGACGTCACGCCTGCGAACGCCTGTGTATTGCACAAAACCCATTGCGATATACCTACTGAGATGGGAGTTGCACTCGGTATATCTTCGTATATAATATACTTACCGCTTGATAACATAGGGATAATTTCTTCAAAAAATCATCGCCGTGTATCTGTTTACAATTTCAATATAAACTCATCTGCTAAAAATATAAAGGTTGCCCATCCGAGAGTGCTCGCTCTACCAACTAGCGAGCCATTTATATACAACATCCATCTCTCTCGCACATTGGTATGTCCCTTTCACACATCTCGATTCACACACACATATTAATATTACACATACATATTATGATAACAATTTAGTAAACTTTAAATGTGGCTGTCGGGGGTTTCCACCAAAGTATTATGTAAGACATGATTTCTAAGAGTCTTCCGTAGTAAGTTTTAAAAAATCACGCTTTTTGCTATCGTCGGCCTTCATGGCTCAGTTGGTTGAGTATCTGACTGCTAATCCAAAGGTCCCGGGTTCGATTCCCGGTGGAGACACATTTTTTAATTGTGTTTTCAGTCTGGATCTGTGAGACGATTAATATCGTAAATTAATATTTGACATAGTACCTGTTAGTTGCCCGAAAAGTAATGTAAAAGAATAACGCTTCATACTTATAGCTGACGTGTTAAAATAGCAATTTTCAACACTTCGAAGACTGTTTTCTGCAAAACCCGCCAGTGGGTAGGTACTCAGGGTTTATATTATCCAATCAGTGTTGCCTGATATGGTATCCTTTTACAGAAAAAACAGGCTTTATTCTATAACGTAATTCTGGCAGTCGCAGGCTCTTGGTCTTTAATTTCGAGGGAGATAAATAATAATAATAATGAACACTTCCTTGCACCCTTCGCAAGTGGCGAGTTTATTGCCATATGGCAATTTGTTCCAACTAACCAGTGTTTCCAGCCCAGAGAAGCAATATTTGCGTGAGAAATTAATTCAAATAAATTTCTCCTCTGCTGGGAATCGAACCCAGGACGCCCACACAGAAACCGAACGGCTTACCAACTGTGCCACGGCAGTCGGCATATAAATATAGGTAGACATCTAAATAGAAAAATAATCTAAAACAATATTATTTGTGATACAGTTTTCTGTGGAATATTTTCAAAAATAGAATATAAGTCATGGAAACTAGGATTAGCACCCGCTTGACATACCTATTATAAGGGCGTGTGCGTGTATTGATCCTCTAACTGAGCGCTATAATGATTGACAAACATGGTATATAATGGCCATTAATACACACCATTATTTTACTCTATCAAAATAGTATCAATTTCAACCTTATCCATGTTACATGCATTTATGAACAACCACTTTATCATACAACGTGAACGTAGGTACATTCATCAATAGATATTATATTTTAGGGATAATAATTTATAGCACGCAACAATCGTCAACCATTTTCTTGTGTTCCATTTTTAAAACTCTCCAATCAAAGATGTTTTACTATATTTTTTACCGACTTCCAAAACCGGAAGTGGTAATCAATACGACTTGATTTTTTCAGTTCAGGGGGGCAAGTCTAGTCCAACTGCCGAAATCAAAACCCTCGTGATTACCCATATCATGGATATAATTACACATCATATGAAGTTCTATAATATCTTAAGATGTCATAGAAATCCATATGATAATTATATACATGATACCTATGGGTAATCACTAGGGTTTTGATTTCGACGATTGACTAGACTTGCCCCTCAGCAATAACTTTTTAGTGCGTTATCCAATTTCGACGATTCGTTTTTCATTAGAAAGAGAATATCTTCCGATTGGTCCCTTTTCAATTGAGTCATGATATGACCATGGGAACCACGAGAAAATCATCAATTTCTTCAATTTGTATTTCAGCGATAAGAACTCTTTACAACATCGTCCGATTTGAATTATTTCTTTATCTTTTTTTTTCATTTTACCTACCAGTTTTTCGAGTCAATGTCATTGAAATAAATGCATAGTATTATACATCATATTATTATATAGGAACATTCCCTAGAATTATCAAATACATTTGTGGCCAACGAAATCGGCCGATGAAGACAGTTTCTGATTTAATAAATTTGCTTTATAAGTATAATATTAGGAAAATAACTTTTATGTTCGTCGTGGAAGGGGGCGGTTTGCACATATACAAACCAAGAAAAAATTTGAGCACCCTATTAACCCTAGATTAAATCAATCGTCGATTTATCGTTTATTTATTTATTTTCATTTTGTATGTAAACAATTAAATATATAATTGTGCCTAATAGTTGGTTTATTTAATACCTTCCGTTTCTTCATTTTTTAAGTAATCAGCGTAGGTATATGATATGTAATGGACCAAGAGATTTTGAATCAAATGTGATTTGAAACAACACCGTTGAAAAGTTATTTTTGTTATGTTTTTATAAAATACCAATATTTTGATAATGCGTTGCCACGTCCATGTTTCACTAGCATACATCAAAGTAGGCAATACAATTTCATTATTCGCAACAAGTTTGGCTTCCTGTGAGATGCTTGGATCGGACATTACTGGTCTGCTCCGTTTATTTTATTACATATTGGTTTGGTTTATAATATCTCTCACCCCTTCCTTCTGTATTATTCGTATCCTCGTTTGAATATATAGATGTACTTCACTATTGTTCACCATTCTTACAATGCTCGCCATTGAGCGATTCCGGTAAATGTGAGTCGCGTCTGCGAACTTATAAATTGAACGTAAAATAATTATATATTATTTTTTTTTGGTAAGTTAATGTGATTATGAAGTTCAAACATGAAGAGACAATTTCAAACATTAAAAAAAACTGCCTACTAATTATAAAAGAAAGACTGATAGAGGAATGACGAGTCACGATATATCATATGATTTTACTGCAGAAAAGTAACACGGAGAGATGATTTATAGTTAATGTTAAGATTTTTACAGTTTAGTACAATATATTGTTAAATATGTTAAGTTTCATCTCTAAATGTTTTATTGTAATAAATATCTTAAATTAAATCGTTAATTATACTTCCAATCAATCAGTGGCGCTACAACCCATCGTGGGTCTTGGCCTCCTCCACCCCTCCCTAACCATCGCTTCCTGCCACCAATTTACAACGCCCATCGTCCGCAAGTCCCTCAATGCTCCATCTAACCATCAGCTTTGGCCTACCGACGATTCTTTTGCCCATTGGTCTTGTAGCAAATATCCTTTTTAGTGGACAGGTTTCGTCCATCCAAGCTACATGACCCAGCCATCGGAGCCGGCATATTTTGATGTACTGGGTGACATGTACATCTGAGTACAACTGGTACAGTTCGTGGTTGTACCTGATACGCCAGGCTCCATTTTCGCATACGGGGCCATAAATGCGTCTCAATATTTTTCTTTCAAAGGTGTTTAACCTTGTTTCATCGGCCTTTGTTAGGGTCCATGTTTCAGCAGCATATGTTAAGACTGGTCGTATGAGAGTCTTGTACAGTTGGACTTTTGTTCTCTTTGATAATAATATACCAGACTTTAATTGGTTTTGCAACCTAAAATAACATTTGTTTGCTGCTGTTACTCTTCTTTTTATTTCATCCCCTACTTCGTTGTGGTTGTTTATAAGTGAGCCAAGATAGGTAACACCGCTTCGAAACTATAGTTACCAACATCAAAGGGCACCAGAGGTGGGCTCGTAATCAATGGATTGGACAGTATATATTTGGTCTTTTGTTCATTAATAACCAATCCAACCTCCCTTGCAGCTCTTTCAAGGCCAATGAAACCCTTTCGCTGTGCTTTCTCGTTTCTCGCCATAATATCTATGTCGTCAGCATAGGCCAAAATGTGTACGGATTTGTGAAAAATAATTCCATTGATATCAATTTTTGAATCACGCACTGCCTTTTCGAGAGCAATATTGAAGAGAATGCAGGCGAGTGCATCGCCCTGACGTTAGCCATTCAATGTGTTTAATTATACTTCCTATAACCCTTAATTCTTTGTTCTACTCAAAAATCAACTGTTTCAACTCACCTCGACCCCTATTATTTCAACTTAACTCGGTACAAGAGGAGTGTAAACAAAATGAGTTGTTCCGTTCAAGTCGATTTTTCTCCACAAAAATCACACTACATTTTATTTGTCAGTCATCTGAGAGTGTAAAAAGTGAACTATCGATTGGTACTAATCTCATACGATTTATGTTAATAAAATTTTGTGTACCTATGAAACAAAATCTCCTAACTGTTTCAACTCTCATCTCGGTCGCCCCTAACCAATATGTAAATATAAAAAATGGAAGTTTCATAATCGGGAGAGGAGAATTGGATAAGTAGATAGAATTAAGTGTTATTTGCAAGGAGATTAATAGTGTTTAATCATGGCAGTGTAATATAGGGCCTTATCTGTGTAATATCGACCCGCATCCCTTGTATAAAGTATGTCACCGGGTGTTAAATAATTCCCGGTATGATGTCACGCGGGGTGAAGCTGTCATATTTCCTATTTAATGGAGCATTAACTCAGCGGCATACGATTCGTATTTAAGCCCTAATTTGATTTGTTTGCCGCCCGCAAGCAACGTCAGGATTTTCCTTTCCGCTTCCTTTCTGCTAGTGGTGGTAGTAGTATTTACTTACTATAACGTTTGTAACGATTTAAGAAAATTCACCTCAATAACCTTTCTTCATCTTGTACTATGTCTCCGTAGCGATATTAACAAATCGGTAATTTGGCAATTCGTAAATGAAAGACGTAGTCACGTTATTAATTATCTCAAAAATATAAATATTCATTATTACTAATATAGGTACTAATTATTACAAGCGCAGAGTAATCTTCATACACAATTAAATACGAACAAATGCCGTCGATTTTTCTGTCCATCATGCCCCTGAGTCCAGTTAAAAACGCTGTTCGTTATCGCCAAGCCCTATATTTGCTCTCCACACTATGGAATAGTGGAGAGTCATGATTTCACAATTTTTAAGCGTATTTTTTTACATCAACTTCTCAACGTGTATCATGTAGAGAGTGCACACTGTGAGTTTCGTCGTGATGTGTTTGTATGTATGGCGTACGACGTATGGCGTACGGCGTTCGGCGTATTTTTCACTGTCCACTTCTATCTTCCTCAAGGGGTAGGCAGTGAGAACCGAACACCGCATTCTTCTTTCTTGACACACACATCGCCTCATCAACATTGATACACTGTATCACACAATACATGCTCATCTAGCTAGTTATGCAATTTTACTTAAAATTTCTCAACAAGTATCGTGTAGAAAATACATATTATGAGTTTCGTGACAATGTTTTTGTGTGTATGGTGATTGTGAAAACTTTTGTCCTATGGGAATCTTATATTTGTTAAAGAATCTAATAGAAATGTACTTCATAAAAATGCATTTAGAGATTGTCAACATTTCAAGAAGAAAAAATGAACGCTTACAATGGTGTGGAGAGTTTAGTGTTGGGCACAACCCACTCGTTTCGTATGCTTTTTAATGTTTGCTGTACGTTGTTGTAGAACGTTTTTCTACAAGTTTTTTATAAATAATGATGGATATTGAACAAAACATATCGCATGACCTCGTTACTCGTTGGCTGAAGCAGATTGGAAGAGAAGGATCTGCCTCGGTACTCTTAGATTTTTTGAGATAGAGGTTTTGGAGATTTTTTATCCTAACGCGAGTATGTAAAAAAATAAAGAAAACAAATCATATGATTGCAGAGTAGCCATGGCTATTCAAAACTAGTACTGCCTCAGAACAGACATCTAGCGAGGCAGTAAAATTTCGAAATGTGTGGAAAATGTGTGGAAAAAATAAATAAATAAAATCATTTCAAATAAAGACAAAAATTGAGGCCCGAGTCGAGTCCTCCTCAATCTTCACATATGTCTCTGAATGCGGGCCATAGTCTATCATAGAAGCGCCCCAATTCGTCAGATTTAAGATATATTTTCATACGTTATTACATATGTGCCCACGTTAGTAAGGACCCACGACGCATGTCCTATCCACTTTCTAAAATTTCTTACTATGCAGTACATACATATTTTTTTTTACTTCTTTCCTTTTTGTCAACAAATTTTCCAGGAATTTCAAATCCACCTGGCACGATTGAATCGCACGTATATTTTTTCATACATTTTTTTGTAATAAACGTATACATACTCTCATCAGTTACTTTTACGCATACACTCATCACTCGTCACTTTTAATATAAACTTAGGTATATAAATAAAGGTTTTCTACACACATACTTCATTTTCCAAATTATAAAATTGACTGCACTATGAACAGATATTTAGATTTTAATATTCTCTCCATCCTAAGCATGTGTTCCATACATAAAAAATTGTTTTCTCCGTCATAATGGTTGAACTCCAACCTCACAATTCGGTTCCAATCGCTTGATTCAATGAAAACATTTTTTAGTCTTGAGGGGCTGCCTAATTACCATGTTCATCTTTTCTTCCCAGTTCACCTAAGGACGGCCCTTATGGTGTGGAATCTCCACGTCTTATGCTCGGGGTACACAACGACACTGACACAAATGTCGACACTAATATCGATGGCGTTCACACGGTTAGAATTTTTTGTCGAAATCATATAGCTAGTTTCCCAGCTAAAATGTATTGGACGCCGTAAACATCTTGTCTACATAGCAGCGACACAGAAATTAAGTCACCGAACTACAAATACAACTCTTGTCGCAACGATGTACATACGTGGACACTCGATATACGACACTAGTTTCTAGTGTTAAGTGTTTAATGTCGTCGTCTATCCCGAGCATTATCTTATTCCGTACGGTAAACGGATTTTTTCTGATAACATTTGAATAATATTGTTGTCTTAGTTTTGCACAGTATTTACATCTCACCGAACAATAATAGTAAGCAATGCTATCTACTTCACGCACATCTTCACAGTCTAAACATAACTTACACATCTACATACAATCTCTCAATGTCACTCTCAGTCAAATTATTACCCAGTTTTCATTTGAGAAGCAATAAACATAATATTTCTTGTGCTGTTCCATTCTCACCTTTGAAATATTACCACAAAATTCCCATAAAATCAATTTATTTAGTGTAGGATTCTTTGCCTACGAAAACATTAAATTGATATTTTTTGTCTAAAAATACCTTATAAATTAATGTACCTCGTATGTCAAAGTTTTATTTCTTAGAACAAGCCAAAATATCACATATTAAATACCATATGAAGTGCTTCAAGACCATTGAGTAATAACTTCCGTATATTTCAATAATTCGTTGTTTTCTTAATTTTAAAAATTTGAACCGTCTTCGAATTTAAAGATATGGTAACATTATAAATAGTTAGTCTTCTTTGTCTACCTTTTAGAGACGTGGCTCAATAGCCCATCGATTCGCATCTATGCATTGTTTGCATCAAAAATTAATTATGTATACTTGTAATTATTTTACACCCTCACGCACCTCTGTATTTTCAAAAATTCTATGTATAGCCATGATCCAATTTGTCTGGTTCCCCTTTCTAAGGGTTACGAAGGTCAGATGGCAGTCGCTTCATTGTAATAACCAGACTCGCCAATTCCAGGATCATGTTCAAAGCGTACCCCGATATAAACGGGACAAAAACTTAAAGGGGAAAGAAGAAGAAGTAATTATTTTACACCCTGTGCAAATGGCGAATTTCAATTTTCGATAGATAACCGATAACATTCAATGTCGTCGTCCCTTCTTTCAATGGGGCAATATTTTTTTATAATGTATCTATGTTTATATTTATGTGGAGAAATGAAAATAAATTAAAAACAAAAAAAAAATATGTCGAGCGCTGTGGCATAGTTGGTTAGCCGCTCCAGTAGGAGAGAAAGAGTTTCGATCTCCAGTAGAAGAGAAATTTATTTAAAGTTATTTCTCACGCAGTTCTGGCTTCTCTGAGCTGGGAACACTGGTTGGTTGCAAGAGATTTCCAAATTGCAACAAATTCGCCACTTGCGCAGATCAAATGAACAAACTTTTGCATTAATCAAAAAATATTGGCAACCATCACTCACAATGCAAACCTGCTCTGTCAATAGAAATGAGTTCTATACAGTGACTGTGAAAAAAGAAAAAAATATTCCAAATGTAGATCAACACATTAATGTTTATGTATTGAAAGAATACTTCAATTTCAACGTCCGTGCAGGTGGAAAAGCAATTTCCTTTTGTAAGATTTCAATTATAAGTTGAATATTACGACTGTGCTGGTGCAAAATACATAAAAATCACGAAACATTTACCAATGTTTCATTTTTTGTTACTCCCCAGTGAAAAATTTACTTTAACTTGAATATAATAATAATAAGGACAATTTATAAAGCGCCGTTTAGTGACAACCGTGGTCACCTCAAGGGCGCTTTCAGTTTGCAAAAAAAAAAATTTAAAATTTAAAATTAGTCCTATAGCTAACACATTGAAAATGGTGAAACATAAAACTTAAAAAAATACAATAAGTTAAAATTAAGTTAAAATTAGTCCTATAGCTAACACATTGAAAATGGTGAAATATAAAACTTAAAAAAAATACCTAGAAATCACAAATTAATCTTGTTACATAATCCAGATTGGTAAGTCCAGATCCAGATTGAAATTGGTAAGTACCTACCTATTTTACTTCAAACATAATGAAACCAATTTTAATTTTATATAAGTTTTAAAATTTAATTTTAAACGAACTGGTCTTGACCAACCTTAGATAATAAATTACCTGCCTATACATTTTTCTTCATAAAAAGTTGACAATCTATGAATTAATTTTTGTAAAGTACCTAACTATAAAATCTTTAAACAATTCGTTCACGAGATATCCCATAATGTGGGGAACCAGTACCAGGCGTGCGGGTGTGCATTACCTTATAAAAGGAAGCACGACACAAGCATGTATCCCCACACACCACAGACGCCAGTCTCTTCTTATCTCTAAAAAGGCACAACATTCATAATGTTTGGTGAGCCTTATTGTTCAACTAGGTTGGTATGTGAGATGTTACTTTGCTGGTTGTATTTTCGACTAACCGGCTCTTTTGGGTCACCCGACAACGATGATGCTTAATAGAAAAGAGTGGATACACTATTCTAAGCCGGTTTTTGACAACAATCAAAAATTTAAATAATCGATTTAACAGTATATGAGATTATTTTATAAGCAGGGCTACTCATGAAGTTGATAACAGTAAAATTAAAATCAGCTTCAGATTTTAGCAATCTTTGAGGCTAAATTAATAGAATACTAATATTATAATTTATACGTACAGCAATAAAATACTATTTTATACTTAACGTTGATATCAACAAATTTCCGTGATTAAATGAAGAGAAAGATTACGATCGGATTATAGTCGAGTATTTATTCAGTTTTAAGATTAAGGCAAGCTAAGAATGTATTATGATGTCATGAGTAGCCCCCAAGTTTTGACATTTAAATCATTGAAAAGAAACTAACATAAAATCTATATTTCTGTCGAAAAATAATTAGCTGTAAGTCAATACACTTTAGGTAAGTATACATTATATGTCGATAATATGAAATCGATCGAATTTTCGAAGTGGGGTACAGATAACACAAAACATCATAGTTAACCATAAGCAATACAAAAAAAAACATTAGGAATACAAAAAAAAACATTTTAAACCTTCCCGGCATATCCCATGATGTGGGACACCCAGCGAGAAGTGCAGTCTGGGTGGGCATTACCTTTTGACAGGAAGCACGACACATGCGTGTATTCCTACACATTATTCTCGTCTCACCTAAACAGGCAAAATTCAAAATGGGTGGTGAACCTCATTGCTGAACTATGTGAGATGTAATTTGTATTTTCTGTTGTATCGATTACCCGCTTCTCACAGGGCACCCGAAAGCAATAATAGAAAAGAGTAAAAGCACATTTTTTTACATTTTTTTCATATGAGAAATAGGAAAATCATTCAGGATCCCATCTTGAAGGTTCCGGGCTTCAACCTTTCCCGTTAAATCTGGGTCAAGCAAAACAGAATCTACACATGAATGGCACTGCAATCACTTCGTGTGGAAATGGGGCAAGATGAATTCTCCGGAGCGACGGAGTGTCCAATGCCACATGCAAAAATTAAAGAAGTTTGTACAAAAAACATAATGAAATTCAAAGTATGCACTCTCTAAATGATGCCTATTGAAAAAACTATGTTAAATAATGCGTTCAAAAATGTAAAATCTTGAAATACCGCTATTTCATACTAGTAAAAAGTAAAATTACTTGTATATACACTAACTTTAACCATTTTTACGTATCGTAGTGGTAGTTTCACGCTAAAATATTTTTGGTATATTCACAATACGACAGCGAAAGAGCATTATAATATGCACTTATATCCAGCTCTGGGCATGTTAAAACAATGGATGCAAAATGGCGCCAGGAATCAACACCAATACGGCATTTTTATCATATTCATACATAATCTATAAAGACTTTTTCACATGTGCAATTTTCACATGTGCAATTATCACATGTGCAATTTTCTAACGCACTTCAGTAGCGATTGTTTTGTCGCCAGGTTAGATAGAGATCACTTTTCCTTATCTTGCGACTTTTTTAAAATGTTTGCGATTAAAAAAATATTATACCTACACTTATCACAATTAGTAAATAATTAGTATTTTTGAAAAGCATTTTGAATTGTCTGTAATTGGCCTGAAGTAACATTTGAATTTAAAAAGACTGTTGTTGAGTTAAGAAAAGTTATTACATGCCATTTGAAAAAAAATATAATAAATTGGTCTGTTTTCTGTACAAACAATTAAATAATTAATTTTGATGAACAACGATTTGTAATTGTATATTTTTTTATATAATTTTTAGTAAATATTAAAAATAAAAAAGTTTTTAAAATTATTCCACTGTTTATAACAACCTACAACCAGTTTCGTGCTAAGCAATTTTTCAATTAATCAACTACTACTTGAAAATGTGCTTAGCACGAAACCGGTTGTAAGTTGTTGTCTAAATAAACAGTGGAATAATTTTAAAAACGTTTTTTTATATTAAATTTAATATTTATTAAAAATTTTATGAAATTTTACTGGCATTCCATCAAGTACTAGCGATCGAGAAATTTAATATAAGTAAAATCTTCTTTAAGAATTGACACCAACAAAAAAAGTAAAAAGAAGATTTCTTGAATAAAGCATGTAAAGATATTTAAGTATTTTCTTCGAATTCGTAATGCGAGTTATATGTCGAAACATCCATAGTTGTCATTTCAGTTCATATCACTTTAAAGTGAAATGTCTGAAAGGTGTTAAAGTTCTATAAACTCTTCTTTTGTTCTTTGAGAGTTTTGTCAGGCGTCGTTATCAGTCCTCATAAGAAGAACAGATAGATGAACATGACAATTTACAAAACAAATGACAATTTACAGGTACATCGATTTAGGTTTATATTATCATCATCCTCGTCGGCACCACAGCCCTAATGTGGGCCATAGACTCCTCCAGAATCTTTCTCCAACCGTCCCTGTCCTCCGCCGTTCTCCTCCAGTTTGCAATTTTGATCGCCCTTATGTCGCCTTCTGTGTCATCCAGTCTTCTTAGCTTTGGCCTGCCTCTACTTCTTTTGCCATTTCTTGCTTTTTTTGGGGATACGATCATCATTCATTCGGCTAACATGTCCCATCTACTGCAGTCTACTTACTTTTATGACTTTGGCGAAGTGCTGGAGAACTATCACAATGTTGCTCGTTTCGAAGAGTTTGTTAATGTGTGGGTTTCACGCTGGGATGAGCTCCGGAGACCTGGTTTACCCCCGGTCGAGAATCTCGTACAGGAATGGGCCTAATCTGGCCTGGAGTGATGCTGTGGCGGAGTGGTCGATGACTCGTTGACGTTTCGTGCCGTCCTTTCTCCCTTCGTGGAGGTGTCTGAATAAGTGCCCCCGTCTGGGTGGGTCCTCCTTTCTCGCGTCGAGGTTAGCTATCGCACCTGGTGATGCGGGTGCGATGGCTCTTATGGAACGTCGGGACGCCTCTATCCTGGCTCCCTCACCTTTTAATTTAAGACTTAAGACTAAGACAGTAGTATTAAGATAATTAGCTTGTTAGATATTTAGTTATATTATGATGCTATTTATAAGTAGTTATAAGTACCTAGAAATTAAGATTAGTTTTAATTAGTAAGGTGCATTAGGTAGGCTTCATCCTCGAATGAGGGCACTGAGAGTCCATAATTTAGCAGGCGGGGTTTGTTGGGGGAAGCCCATCCGGCAAACCCCGAGCCCGCCTGCGTAAAAAGATTTGCATGTAAGTGCGGGTAAAGAGGTGCTAACGCGCCTGAGATACCCGGGTAAGCGGTGGGTGACTTTCGGTTACTTTTATGACTTGCTCAATCTTGGGTCCGTCATATAAAGTCTTTAGATTTATACAAATACCTATAAATTCAGATTTGTACACAACATTTTACTGCCTTTGGAAACTAAAATGTAAAGCTTCTGCAGCACTACGAGTAATTCATTATATTTTGCAGTTCGTACTCCAAAACAAAGTCGCGAGGATGAAAGCGAACCGCTTTAATATTTTTATGGTACCTACCTGATATGGAGGAAATGCGGGTTTTCTTCACCACGCAGCAATTGAATCTGAACCAAATAAAGTGTGTGGATCTCATTATATTATGATTTTCCTCCCATTTACTGAACAACAATGGAAAGGTATTTCATCATGAAGAGTGGCATCTACGTTGAATGAATAAAGAACTACCAACATACAGTTGTATTGTACTTATTGTGTTATATTTTGATGGCATGCTTTCAATTGTATCATTTTTTTATTATTTGGTTAAAAAAATGTAAAATGATTTTTTATGGATTAATAGATTGGTGGTGGTTTTTTCTATTTTATATCTTGCTTCCCAAGTAACTAACAGGTAGGTACTATGTCAAACATTATTTTAACCATTAACCGTTGTCACATTCTGGAGACTAAAGATACTAATCGTCTCTCTTACAGATTGGAAACACAATTTAAAAAATGTCTCCGCCGGTAATCGATACCGGACCCTTGGATCAGACACCTAATCAACTGAGCCACAAAGGTCTTATGTTAAGTTTGCAAAGGACTAAATCCTGGCTCCTGGTTTGAATTTACTACGGATATAGTAACCAGATAATTTGATTAGTTACCATGATGTGGCACCTTTTAAAAAAACAAATTTCCCTAACACAAATTATGTAGGTGTTTCATCCACGACGTGTTTTTATGTAAGATACTAGATTATCTTTCAATAAACCTATACTTTGTCCGACTTATTCGTTGTTCATATCCTCAAAGACTTTCAAAAACAAATAAAATAAGCTAAAAGAGGCATGTAACAAGTATGGTTATGATCTGATTATGAAAGTTCGTAGAACAAAACATCTGATATTATTTAATATAACAATTCTAAGTATCTACGCCTTTTTTCACTCACAAGAATACATAAATAGTAGTGAAGTATTTAAATTTTGCTTAAAACTTTAAAAAACTATAAAATTCGAGTCGAGAGTAAGTCAATATTACGTCAAATATCAAATGGCTGAGAAAATAAAAAAGGCTTATTTTTTCTCCGAGAAGAACAAAGGTAAGCACTACCTCAAATTCAAGCAGAAATAACCGATAAATTACTTAATATAATAAAAATCTTTAAAGGCCAATCTCTGATAGTAGATGGTACAAAGACATCAAGAACAATTTAAAGTACAATCTTTAATTTATTAAATATAGTATAACCCCATACATTCATTATAGGGTTATATAATCCCGAACTATGATTATAAGTAATTTGGTATTATAAATTCTCCGTTCTATACTAAGAACACTATACTATAATATCCTACATACATTTTAGTTATAAGTTAAATGTTGTATGCTTCTTAATATGAAAAGGATACAATGCGCTATTTGCTTACGGCTCAGCCAATTTATACTGCATACATACAGTGCTGTAAATTACACCGCTATGAACATTATAAATTATGTTTAAAGTAGTTGAATGTTTAATATTGCCGTAATACAATACAATAGTTTTCAGTCTAGACATCTTTATCATTCACCATAAAATTTTGAAATTAATTTAAATATGATTATTTTATCTGTAATCACCACACACACTATTACATATTTTACCGACCATATGAAACATTGAGGTTCATCACACTTTGAAAAGCACACATGCATGCATAATTCAACCGTCGATTTGTTCAAGAGAATTTATTTATCTTAACACATCGGCATAGTTTCAACCCAAGATACGTGAGATATGCCCAGGTTTATTTTTTCATGTTTTTTTTTCAACTTTGCACATAAAGGCTTCGCAGCATATATGTTACGTATATTAATGAATTCGAAGTAGAAAATTTAGTGTGCCTGTGTGTGTATGTGTGTGTGTGTCAGTCCCCACTTATATCAATACGCTTCATTCACAGAACCTAAAATTTCAGAAAATATAGAAAATTTTTGGCACTTTTATATTCAGAATTTTGAATTTTTGTTCCAGTCAGAGGTTATCAATATTTGAATATCTAGATTTATTTCCCCATATATCTAAACCATAAAAGCTAGAATGTTGAAAATTCTGTGTAAGTAAGTATACACAAATACTATATCGCGAACCGGATTTCACAATTAATTTCCAAAATTTCTCAAACTTCTTTTATAAAGAAAAACATTTTTTTATGATAAATATATGTGTTTAACTGCCTATATTTCTATTTTTTAAACATAGAAACACGCCAAAATACCCTAAAAAGATAATTGAATTTTCTACAAAAATCACAATAATTGTAATTTGTCTCAAAATTTTCTGAACAATTTCTGTAAAAATTGAATTTAGTGACGACATCGTTTCATACAATTTGTATGGCAAAATACACAATATCCACGGAAACTCTCACTAGTTTGATACTTTACATCCATACATCCATACATACATACATACTATCGAGCTGTTTGCATATTCGGGGTAGGAAAAAAGACTGACCACCACACTATCCTATCTTGACACACATGTTTTGTATAGAACACAAAGTATCTTAAAATATTTTCTTATTTGGATCTCAGGGTTGATTGTTTGGTACGCATTCTTCAAGTATATATACTATCGCCATCGACAGTTGGATATCATGTGTTACATGCAACTAGTTATAGGTAAATAGTTATGAAATATCATATATCTTGTAAATTTATGGTATAATATTTTTTAACAGAAAGAAAATGGTAAAGATATATAATATTTCAAATCGAATTTATCGATAATTCAAATTATACTCACTTGTCACGAAAATATACGTAACTGATTAAATTTTCCAATTTTCGACCAAATAAATTTTTAAAATCAAAATTTTTCATTAAATTTGTCACAAAAGGAGCCACGTAAATATTAACAAGTAAATAAAAAAAAATGTGCACACTCTTTTCAAAAGTTTCAAAATCGATCTCAAAATGATATAAATAACGCCTGAATGTTATGCAACATGTATAGCAGTCACAATTCAAGTTCAGATATACAAAATTGTTCAAATTATGAATTGAATCATGCTGGATTTTAACATGACATGTATTGTCATTGGGAATGAACAAATTCTGAATGTTTCAGAACTTTTACTAGTCGAAGAATTAGCTAAAAATCGATTACAAAATTCCCATACGGACAAGTGAAATTAAATAAAATGGTGTAAATAAAGTTTTTTTTTGTTTATTTGTTTGATCAGTTAACATTCAGATATGTCTCCCTAAACAACGTATTATTTAGCTCAAGAAAATATAAGACAGAAAAAAAATATCTTAAAATATTCAATAATTTGTGGGTTTATAAATTGGTACGTATTTTTCAACTATACAAACTATCGCGATCGACAGTTGGATTTCATGTGTTACATGCAACTAGTTTTATAAAACAGGCATAGTTTTTAATCGAATTTGCTACATAATCGCATCAAAATATAAAAAATATTATTTTATTTTATTATTTTACAGTTTTATTTTACATCAAATAATGGAATGGAATAAAAATGCACCTAACCATTTACAATAATAATTTTATGTCCAACTAGTTTCATATTTACAAATGATATTATCCGTAAGACCTACTATAAGTCATTAGTAGGAAGGTATATTCCAATATTGGTCACCTCGGCTTAGCTTCGTATAGTTTGACCTAGTATTTTGATTGACAGCAAATTTACGTAAACTTAACCAAAGAACTTGAAATTTTCCTTCCATCTCTAGCCGCTAAATTAGTTTTCCAAAGTTTCACTCACCCTCAATCTATTTACTTACTTCCGCATCCGAAGAGATACCACACTTTTTTGAAACTGAATTTATGTAACACAAAATGATGATTTTTGGTGTGGGTGAAGAAATATGTTTTAAAGAAGCCCGAAAATTTTATACTCAAAGAAAGCTTTATTTACAAAGCAGTGTAACTGTAATTAAGTAAAAAGTTAATACTTTCCTTAATACCACTTGATCTCAATAGAAACGAAGTTGGAATATAGGTATATTCAGAGGAGATGTAGGAAATCAGGCACCAACGATCTCTCTTCGGCTGACATACGAGTTCACTTTATGCGCTTGCGCAACGTTTACCGATTATGCCTTTTTATTGAGTTCCCTTATCAATTGATAAGTTTAAATTTATACTACTAGTTTCGAAAGAGCACTTCATCGATAGGTGAATCAGATGGAGGGAGTACTGTGCCGAAACAAGTCATGTTTTTTTAAGTGTTAAGTACTCTCCTGATGGACTAAGAAAATGTCGGAATGGCGACCAAGAACGGGCAAAAGAAGTGTTGAAGGCCTCAAACAAGGTGGTCTGATGATATAAGACGAGTGGCTGGAGGCGAATGGATGCGGTCTGCCCAAGATAGGGAGCTGTGGGGATCCAAGGGGAGGCCTATGTCCATTACTAGAAGAAGGAGGACTGAAGAAGAAGAATACTATAAAAATGACGAAAAAATTTAAGTATAATTTTAAGATAATTTATGACAAATAAATCAGTCAAATAAAGGAAAAAGAAAATATCTCAATAGAGAAGATGTTTATAGGATAACCGGGAAATCAACGCACCTATAGGGCCTACGACTTGTCGTCGACTGGTTTGCGGGATCACTTTAAGCGCTTGCGCAACGATCACCAATTATAATTTTTATTGGGTTCTTTTATCGAACCAATTTTTTTTAAAGTTTCATATATAAATGTTATTCACCAATATCTATTAAGATATTAGTTTGTCAAAAAATATCATTAACTCCCAATAAGGAAAACATCCAATGTAGGCGTATAAATATGCAATCATAAAATATTGGACTTAAATTTTAGGAATTTCTTACCAAAACATATTTCTTAAGTTCAAAAATATTATTTTATATTAAGATATTCAACAAATAGTTAGATTTTTTGATCGTCAATAAATTTTACTTTTATAATGCTTTTTCTTTTTTACGAAACAATTTTTAATTATTCATTAATATGTGACTCCACTTTTCACTGAAGACTGAAAAAAATCCTCTTCACTTTAAATATATTATTTCTGACGTAATTACTCAAAACTTGATCTTATGGGGGAATATTTCACTCCCTACATGAAGCCATATAAAGATTTAATCCTATGACAGATGAACACATCACAAAGCAAAAATTATTCGCGAAATTCAATCGGTTCTACTTCCTAAAAATATATAATTTAAATCACATGTATTATATAAGGAACAAATTTTTAAAATGTTGGGCGTATCTTGAAGGAGGGTGTTATTATAAGAAAGAAAGTTATCACAGAGGGCTGTTTGGCCATATGGAAAGAATGAATGCAAAACGACTGGCACAACCATTCAAACAATATTTTGAAAGAGAGAGAAATTGGAAGAGTATAAATGAAACGATGCATAAATGTGAGTGAGGCGATGTGTGCAAAAACAGAAATATATGGTGCTCGGTTCTTTGTGTCTATCTTAATTACAGAGACATTGCATAGTATAATTTAATATTTATTTAAAACAAACGTCTAAGCAAAATATAAATTTGATTTCAGTGTATAGCTTGTTAAAGCATATTATGTAGGTAAGCCAACAAATCCTCAGTATTATTTTTAGTGATTATTTTATTACCTTTCTAAATATAAATGAATTTACTCCTCACTACCCCAAGGGATACAATAGTTGGGAGTTATGAATTCTATATTTTTTTATTGCAGATATTATCATGCTGAGATTGTATTCAGAAATTTTCATCACAATGACCTGTGTGTGTGTGTGTGTGTGTACTATGTGCTATGTACGGCGTGTTTTTCGATTATTATAGACTCATTCGATTCTTTTCAAATTTTGTAAATTTATGTACATATATTATAATACTCGCTTGGACCCCATTAAATTTTGAAATGTATCTGATCAGTGATTCTCAATTTGTTTAACTGTCAACTATTTCAAAACGACCCCAAGCTCAGGAAAATTAAAATTTCATATTTTTATTTTCAAATTGCTAAACAAGTACATCATTTTCAAAACATGGCATTGAAGAATTGTCAACTTTTCAAAAACAAAATATTTCAATCGAAAACAATATAGCAAACCCATTTCATGAAAATGCTGAAATTTTTCCACACAAAATTTGAATAATTTGCGGACCGACTTGGTATTTAAGAGTATAGCGTTAGCCACAACCCACTCGTTTTATTCTGAAAATGTTGGGGAATCGTATCAGTCGTGTTGTTTGTTTACTTAGTAAGTAAATAAACTATTAGTAACAGTAAACAAACGAAGCGTGCTATTTACTGCCTCTATACAATTTGTTAATAAATAAATCACGTTGATCATTCAATATGATAACAAATTGGCTCTAATTGGATCAAATTGGAATAATTCCATACAATACTCGTAGGTACATCCATACCAAGGTAACAAGTACAGTTTTACAAAATATTTTCAAGTACAAAAATATTAGATATTTGTTTCAAATATCAATCAGGACCATAAACTAAGCACTTAGTATATCAAACCTTATAAATATTAATTTAATATATTTTTGCAGGGCTCTATTAAAGTACAATTAAATTAATATGCCTTGAATAAAATTCAGTGAACAGAAAAAAAAACTTGTACAAAAATGTCATAAGATCATATAATACAATTTTTATATATTAAAAACTTTTTGCGTGGGACAAGGGTTATTCCTTGAGTAAAAAATGCGGTATTTTTGAAGAATTTTTGTTTGCGATCTAGTCCTTTAGGGATTATTCTCTATTTTTTTTTCAAATTACACATCGGTCCCTTGAGGATTTTTATCAAATTCGAAACGTAAGCTTCCAGTCTTTCAGAAAGAAAAAAATTCGATTAACTTCAAATCCGGAATGAAAGAAATATAATATTACATTATATCATACTTACATATTTGAACATTATCGTCATACACAAATCGTTTCAATTCTCCTTCCAATCAATATTCAATTCTCTTCACAACGTAGCTATTACACCCCCATCTGTTTATTTTAGGTAAGTACACGAATTGTCGATTCTTAATACTTGGAAAATTTCATAAAAGGTCTCGTTGTATTATTAATTATTTGTTGTATGATATTTAATATTTTTGTCGGTAAGGGAAAAACTGCAAAACATCTATTGAATGCATTAAAACTATGAGTGTGAACAAATCATCTAATTAAATACCAAAGCTTTCTGTAATGAACATTTGATGACAGAAATTTACAGATTTATATTAGTTTTTTTGAGAGTTGGCCCACCACCACCCAGACTCGCTTTAGGAGATGAAGTCTCCTATTCGAGTCCACTGAATACGCCAGCAAAAGGCGCACTTAAAAAGTGTGCCGCGTATAGGTGCGTGAGGGTGACCTTTAGGTTGCTCAAGAGCAGCCCGCAGGTCACACGACACATGCATCCTTTCGGTCACCAGAAGGGCGACCTCCAGGATGCACACACCCCAAGATCAGTTTACCCTCAAAGCCCCACAATTATTTTTTTTTTTTTTCATTTATTACCCCAATTTATAAAAAGAAATACAACAACGGAATACAATAAAATAGAGTTACAACCAATAATAGTAAATAGACATGAAATACAATAAGAACAACCGATCAAAAGAAAACTCAACAAATACGTAGAAACAGAAGAAATGAATAGATGTGTCAAAATATGTATATTAAATGAGACACACACAGTCAAAGCGCAGACAGATGCAGGGTCAGAGGGCAAACATACGGACACCACTACGTCCCAGGGAGGGACAGACAACACAAGCACACTTGAGTTTCGCTCCGATCCACATTCACAACTGGGAAAGGAAAGACTCCTCGGAAGGCTCCACGCCAACTCCTCTAAGCAATTCCCACCTCTCTTTCCAACTATGCACGAATTCCCGGAAAGCCGCAAAGCTTTGACGGGAACGCAGAAACTCCGTCATGCTTACCGGTCTAGATGTATTCATCAACGCATTTAGCATCCTATCTCTCTCCAAACTGAGACACTCGCAATACCACAGGATATGCATCACATCCTGGGCCCCACCACCACAAACACACCACGGGTCCTCGGCCAGGCCAAACTGGAAAAGCTTGGCTTTAAACTATCCGTGACCCGTGACCATCTGAACAACGGCTGGGTCCAGTCTAAGATGCCCCATACTGAGGCGATCAGTCACATCGGGCAGAAAGAGGTGGGTCAGTCGACCCTTCGGTGACCTGTCCCACCTCTCCTGCCAGACCTGCAAAGATCTAGCTCTACACGCAGCCATACGCTCACGGAAGTCCCTGCTACTAGCAAAAATGTCGACGCGCTGACCCAAATGGACGGCGGAGAGACCCCTCCTAAGACGACCCCTAACGGCCGCCTCCCTGATCTCTAGATCAGCAGGCAGCATACCAGCCAAGAGAGGCAGAGCATCAGTCGACACGGTCTTATATGCACCAGTAACTGCAATAAGCGGAACCCTCTGACCACTCAGAATACGCAGGCTCACCACACCTGCATCCAAACGATGCGCCCATACCCTGGCCGCATAAGTAACCTGAGCAACATACGTTGCCCGGTAAACCCTAGCGACCTCAGTGGAGGCCATACCCCAATCACACGCACTTATTCTTCGCAATTTCATGAAGAGGTTCTTACCCCTCGTCGAGACATGCCTGACATGCTCCATGAAGTTACCCGAGCGGTCAACTATAACCCCCAAATATCTAGTGTGCCCAGAGAACTTAATAGACTCCGAGCCCATCCGGATACAAGGGTTTCGATTCACACTCAGAGAGCCCTTCAAGACCATCCCAACCGTCTTCGCAGAGGAGAAAGAGAGCCTATTTCTCTCACCCCAATCTGCAATCATAACTAAAGCTGATTCAGTTGTCCTTTCAATTTCCGCTCTAGAATTACCAGCCATCAAAAGAAACGCGTCATCAGCATACGCCACAATCATGCCAGACCCAGGCAAAGGGAGCCTCAGCAGATCATCCATCAGCACATTCCAAAGGAATGGGCCGAGGACGGAACCCTGAGGGCAACCCTTCGTCGTAATCTTAGACACCTTAGTCGCGCCGTATGTCAACGAAACCGACCGCTGGGTGAAATAGCTTCTAACAATACTGTACAGCCTAGGGCCACAGCCTCTCGCCTTCAACTTGACCAAGATCATCGGCCACCAGGCGTTGTCAAAAGCACCCGAAATGTCGAGGAAGACCCCAATAACGTATTTTTCGGTCCTTTCATTCTTCCAGTCATACGCACGAAGGATAGCATCCTCAGTAGAACAACCGCGCACGAATCCAAACTGCAAATCCGACGGAGGAGAGAGACTCTCCTCAAGCCTATCGCGGATGACCACCTCAAGGACCTTCCCCAGCACCGGCAGCAAAGTAATCGGCCTGTAGGCACCAGGATCCGACCTCGACTTACCATTGCCCTTGGGAATGATCCTGAGGACACCATGCTTCCAATCATTCGGAAAAACACCTTCATTCAAGCATTTCTCAATCACGGTGACGAACACATTTTTCACAGCAGCCCAAACTTGCTTAATAATAGGACCCGTGATCCTGTCTATCCCCGGAGCCTTAGACGGGCCAAGGTTCCTCACAACAACCTCAAGTCTCGCCTCAAGCCAATCCCTACAGACGGCCGAATCGACGCCCACGACCGAAGGGGGAAGGTCGGCCAAGGCCCTGACCTTTCCATGGTGTGGGCTCCGATCCGGAGAGTCATCTGGAACTAGTCTATTCAGCAGAGCCTCGAGTGTGTCATGGATCCCCGTAGTGTGGCCCGAGTCTGTCAGCACTGTCGACAAGAATGTGTCCGAGCCAGCAGATTTACCACCCTTCGAGAGAAACCCAACCACCTCCCACGGGTCAGCACGACCGACCTCGGTCACCCAATCGCGCCAATGCTGGGTCTTGGCTCGCAACAGCGCAGAGTGGTACACCCTCCTAGCCTCGACCATCATGGATCTCGCTCTCTCAACGTTGGCGGAGCCATAAGAGTCACTATTCTTCTTAACCTTACCGAACTCTCTAGTTATATTAGTTTTATGAATAGTTGTGGATAAATCTAAAATTTTATGAAAGTTAACACTTTATGATGTTGGCGCATAATATTCCTATCTTCCACGGACAGCTATTAGAACCAAAAGGTCCATATTAAATGAATTGTCTGTCTCCAATCTGTTTATAGTACATCCTTGAATATTTAGAACCAACGTTGCCTGTTCAAAATATTCCCTCCTTCGATAAGCTCCTCGTAAAGGTAATCGAGGAGGGTGGAAGGCCCAGAAGTTGCTCACCGACCCAATGGAATGACCTTGTCATGTATTTTTTTAACATAGCCTTTCGATCAGACCATAAGCCTCCTGCATGGAAACTTTTCATCGAGTGATTGAAAGTAGACTAAGGAACGAATCTATAAAACAAACTACGAATTTTCTCCATACTTATCATATTTTTTTTTCTCCCATTCCTCGCTTAATCAGACATCACTTCATCTTATGCATAGAATATTTGGGCATTCATGACTGTATCTATGCTAAACAAAATTAAATAAATGATGAAATCTGTACAAATAAATGATGAAACCAAGGGGTCACTTTACAACAACCAGTCATGAGACCATGGAAGAAGAAGAAAATCCACTAAATATAATAGCTAATATGTGACGACAACTCATATATTATATGTATGTACCCAATAGAAAACTGCAGTGATAAAGGAACATTAACCCTTTATGTTATATGAGCGTATATCTCCTTCGGCCAATACTAGAAACGGACATGACCCGCATTCGTAACTGCCCTTACAAAATTTATCTATTCGCCCCTTCTGGAACATACAATGCCGAATAAAGCTAGGTCCAAGCCGTTCCTTTTATTAGGTAGATCATTTAGTGGGCGTGCGACCTCTCGCACGATTTCCTTATAATATATTACCAACTACAGTAAACTTTCTTTCTCCTCGTCGAACTTTGTGACCGATATACCTACTATTCAATCTTAAAAGGGATTGTATGAAGGAAATCTATATTTATCTACAGTTCTTTGATTGTTTGTAAATAACTACCAAGTAAAAACATGTCATATTCGTAGAAATTTGCAGAATAGCCGTGATTACAATAAGAGAGAGTCACTGAAATCATGATTTTAAAAATAAAATAGGTTAAAAAGATTTAAAAAATGTATTTATTTACATTTTAAAAGTGTAAAATATTATCCAACTGTCGATTCGTTCAAGAGAATGAAATTCTCTTGAAGGAAGAGGCAGTTAAATCCTAGATACGCGAGAATTGTATGCAGGGGTCTATATTTTTCACGGTGTTTCCAACATTGAAGTCAAAAAACACCAACTTAGAGGCTTCGCAGCATATATGTTCCATATACGGATTTACTCAGAATTCGGAGTAGGACATTTCGTGTGTCTGTGTGTGTGTGTGTGTGTGTGTGTGTGTGTGTGTGTGTGTGTGTGTGTGTGTGTCTGTGTGTGTGTCCGTCCCCCCTTATAACTTTTGATCTGCTCAATTTACAGAGCCCAAAATTACAGAATATATAAATAGTTATAGGCCTACAAAACGTTATACTCAGAATTTTGAATTTTTGTTTCAGTCAGGGGTTATCAACTTTTGATTTTTTACTTTACTTTTCCATTTATCTCAGAAACCATAAAAGCTAGAACGCTGAAACTTGGTATGAACATAGACAAACACAAAATCTCAAATAATATTTGTCAAAAAAGTTTTCTCAAACATTTTTTATTAAGAAAAATATTTTTTTTGTGACAAATTTATGTGTTTAACTGCCTATATTTACAAAGTTTTTAAAAATATCGAAAAAAGCCGAAACACCCCAACTTGATAATTTAATTTTCTATAAAAAATATACACATTGTATCAGTAAATCTCAATTTTTTTTCAATAATTTTTATAAAAATTGAATTTAGTGACGACATCGCTTCATACTATTTGTATGGCAGTCGCCTATACACAATATGTAAGAAGACTTAATAGTTTGATAGGTACTTAATCTCCAAACATACATACAGAACCATCATGCTGTTTTCATATTCCGGGTAGGAAAAGAGGACTGACCTCCATACTGTCCTATCTTGACATACATACCAACATGTGTTAAAATTTTCAATAATTTGGATTTATGGGTTTATAGTTTGATTCTCATTCTTCAACTATACATACTATCGCTATCGACAGTTGGATCTCATGTGTTACATGCAACTAGTATTTATAAAAATAGTTACACGAAATTCTGTAATCCGCCATTTTCTGTAAAACAACATTCTTAACGAGTTTGTATAATAAGTGACGTCATATCCATTACCAACTTGTATACAGTGTTATTTTTGCTACTTAACCTTTACTTTATGCGAAAATATATATATATTTGGAAACAGTGGATGCGTAAAATTATCGTGAGATAGTTTTTCAAAATTAGTCATCATGCCTATTGTGTTACTTGCCAATACGGTATTTGATCAATTAACTATATTTACACACAATCTAGTTCATTAAAATATATCAACTCTATTGTCTCAATCCATAGAATACAAATAGATTTATCCTGTACGTAATATTTTACGGGAATATTACGGGAATAAACCCAACTAATGAAGTCTTTCCTTAAATTCCTTGATAAATTGGTCCAATAAATTTAACCTTGTAAGTAATAGGAAATTCTTATGAGAGGTAGGTACCTAACATAAATAAGTGAATATAAAAAAATAAGAAAACAGAATTTGTTCAAAATAATTTTCTCAAATTATCTGGATGTATTTTTGGGTAAGAATATTTTTTATCTACAAATATTCTTGTTGATATTTTGGTTCAATTACTAAATTACGCGTTATTATCGGAATTAATAGCTTTGTCTTCTCTGGCTCTCTTTGGCACTTCAAGTGCAGTGTCTACAAGGTTTTGGAGTTCTTCGGACTCTTCTTTTTTTATCAGACTTTTGCAACATGCCGTTATTAGTCCTCATAAGCTGAACGGGTGGTGCTGGGGGAACCTTCGTCTTCTTATACTGGTTGAAGGTCACTAGGGCCTGTTTACGTAGAATTTTCTGCCTCTTGTGTTCTGGACTCCTAGCTGTCTTTCTACATTTTGGGGGTTCTTCCAGGCATGCATCTTCCCTCTGGTTTCACGTGTAGATCATTGTGTAGCAGTCTTTGAAATTCCATTTTCAATATCTGGTCTCTTCAGTGCCTTATTTCGTAAAGTTATGCTTCCTTTTATAAAGTAATGCACACACGCACACCTGTCGCTGGTGAAATTATGCAGTTAGGGTGTGAATATACCTGCATATTTCAATGAATTTTATTTAAACCAAAAGTAAGTTATTTTATAGATAGACATTATGGCCCGAGATATCAGTTGGCCCTTAAATCGTTGGATTTAGTAATCCAAGTTAAAAGTTTAGGGAAGATTAAATTTCATTCGCGTATTTCAGTGCAAAATGAAACGTCAGTTACGTAATCTTCAACTATAGATATATTTTACGTTTTTCTATGGTTATTGTCTATAATGCATCTGTCAAAATTGTAATAACCTTAAATGATACGTGACGCGAAGCTGTGACTAAATATTATTTTATTATTATAACAACACATTATTTTATTTGTTTCATTACACAGCATGTTACTTTTTCAATTTTGTATACCGATCGATGTTTTTTTTAATTAAAATCAAACATTGTAGTGAAAAAATGTCATTTAATATGTACTACGTATGTAGTACTACAATGCAAAATGTATGTACATTTTACAGATGGATATGGAACTAAGTGATAATGGTAAAATATTGTCTTATGTAGAAATTTTAAGAATACACATTATATATATAGAAACAGGATGGATCAATTTAAAAAGTGGGATGAAAAAACATCGCAAAAATAAAGTTGCGTACCTGACGTTTCATTATGGCTGACAGTTTATTTCGTTTGTTGTCAGGCAATACATTTATTATGTAAAAAAGAAAATAAATATTAAATACATGAACCACTTCTATATCAAGTCTTTTATTTTAACAACAAAAATAAATCATGATTATAATTATTATGCATAGTTATTTGTAGTATAAAATGAAATAAAACATTAAAGTGTGCGGCGATTAGTACGCCACCTGGCGAAAAAGACTAGAAACAATACTTAACTCAAGATTAAGACACGCGATCCGCCAGAAACATCGAGTTAAATATTTGTCGTTTAGTGACGTATTTAAGGGAAGATTAGGTACTGAAATACGCAATATTTTTGTTAAACTTGAGTTAAACTCCTAAGGGCCGACTGAAATACTGGGCCTATTTCTCAAAAAGGAGCTTATAACGACGCGACGTTCTGCTTGGAATATTTTGATGATATCTATCGTTTCTCCAGTGTATGCAACTTCAAAGTGAAAAACTAAAATATTCTCTATCACGGCTCTGAACGAGGCGCAAACTGAACTTGCTTAAAAATTAATCCCAGGATAAGCCTCCTTTGCAGAATCGCCAGCAAAAAAAAATAAAAATCGAAGCTGTTGATTTTCCTCTAGGGGTTTCAGTGGACGTTTTAGAAACTCCAGCGAGAGAGAGTAATGTCGGCGATTACATTTTGTTTGTCGTTCGTCTCGCTCACACCCTTAACAAATCGCTCAACTAATCCACCTCACACCGACAAAAACGCTAAAAAGACTTCTCCCCTGTACCCACCCCTTCATACTTGACACCAAACTATCGTATTTATCTCCCCGTCACCATCAACGTATGTACCTACTATAAGCTTTGTTGGCCATTTTATCTGCGATTTTTCGTATCAAAATGTTTTGTCTATTTTTTCACAACCCTCATATTTTAGTAATGGCCCTTCTTGAAATATTGGCACCGGATAAATTCATTGCAGAAATAATAATTCATACTCACATATTATCTACTCGTCATTTTGAGCATTTACTCAAAAAATAATACTTACTAGTTTTGTTATAAAAAAAAACATTTTCGTGTTTTTCATTGTCAACACATTATTTTTGATGTATGAACAAAAATAATACGCTTCGTTTTTTTTTTATTTTTTTCTAGTTAATCGGAAAGAATTGTCAATTGGCAGTGGATCAGCCATTTCACAATAAATAAATGAACTAGGTACATTTGTATTTTTTTTATATTTCTATTTCAGTACCATGCCTGAGTTTATTTGTTTGTGTTAATTTGTTTATTTGCTGATTTGTTGGCACAAATCATCCAATAGGATGCAATGCCTTAAAAATAAAAAAAAATGTGTTAGGTTCTCAGCAATTAACAATGTTTACAACCCATAAAAGATATAACCGCGTGATTTGACTGATTGATCAATTTCAAGACACAAGGCATAGAATTATAATGTATATAATCTAAGACACAAGGCATAGAATTATCCAACTGTCGATTTGTTCAGGAGAACTTTGTTCTCTTAACATATCGACAATGTATCAAGCCAGAATACGCGAGAATTGTATGGAGAGGTCTACTTTTTTCATGGATTTTCCAACTTTGAAGTCAAAAAACACCAACTTAGAGGCTTCGCAGCATATATGTTCCATACACGGATTTACTCAGAATTCGGAGTAGAACATTTCGTGTGTCTGTGTGTGTGTGTCTGTGTGTGTGTCTGTGTGTCTGTGTGTGTGTCTGTGGGTCTGTGTGTGTGTGTGTCTGTGTGTCCGTCCCCCCCTTATAACTTTTGATCCGCTCAATTTACAGAGCCTAAAATTTCAGAATATATAAACAGTTACAGGCCTACAAAACTTTTATACTCGGAATTTTGAATTTTTGTTTCAGTCAGGGGTTATCAACTTTTGAATTTTTATTTTATTTTTCCATATATCTCAGAAACCATAAACGGTAGAACGCTGAAAATTGGTACAAACATAGACAAATATAAAATCTCAAATTAGTTTTTTCAAAAAAATTCCAGGGTTTCTCAAACATTCTTTATTAAGAAAAATATTTTTTTTATGATAAATTTATGAGTTTAACTGCCTATATTTCCAAAACTTTTACAATTATCGAAAAAAGCCGAAACACCCCAACTAGATAATTTAATTTTCTATAAAAAATATTAACATTGTAGTAGAAGATCTCAATTTTTTTTTAACAATTTTTTTAAAAATTGAATTTAGTGACGACATCGCTTCATACATTTTGTATGGCAGTCGCCTATACCTACACAATATGTAAGAAGACTTAATAGTTTGATACTTCATCTCCAAACATACATACATACCATCATGCTATTTGCATATTCTGGGTAGGAAAAAGGATCTTCCTCCATACTATCCTATCTTGACATACATACCTACATATGTTGTATAGAAAACAAAATATCTGAAAATATTCAATAATTTGTATCTATGGGTTTATAGTTTGGTACATATTCTTCAACTATACATACTATCGCTATCGACAGTTGGATCTCATGTGTTACATGCAACTAGTAGATTAATTATGTAGGAGGAGCTTACAGGTTCTTGTGATTGGTCATTTAAAACTATTCCAACTGTCGATTTGTTCAGGAGAACTTTGTTCTCTTAACATATCGACAATGTATCAAGCCAGAATACGCGAGAATTGTATGGAGAGGTCTACTTTTTTCACGGCTTTTCCAACTTTGAAGTCAAAAAACACCAACTTAGAGGCTTCGCAGCATATATATTCCATACACGGATTTACTCAGAATTCGGAGTAGAACATTTCGTGTGTCTGTGTGTCTGTGTGTGTGTCTGTGTGTCTGTGTGTGTGTGTCCGTCCCCCCCTTATAACTTTTGATCCGCTCAATTTACAGAGCCTAAAATTTCAGAATATATAAACAGTTACAGGCCTACAAAACTTTTATACTCGGAATTTTGAATTTTTGTTTCAGTCAGGGGTTATCAACTTTTGAATTTTTATTTTATTTTTCCATATATCTCAGAAACCATAAACGGTAGAACGCTGAAAATTGGTACAAACATAGACAAATACAAAATCTCAAATTAGTTTTTTCAAAAAAATTCCAGGGTTTCTCAAACATTTTTTATTAAGAAAAATATTTTTTTTATGATAAATTTATGAGTTTAACTGCCTATATTTCCAAAACTTTTACAATTATCGAAAAAAGCCGAAACACCCCAACTAGATAATTTAATTTTCTATAAAAAATATTAACATTGTAGTAGAAGATCTCAATTTTTTTTTAACAATTTTTTTAAAAATTGAATTTAGTGACGACATCGCTTCATACATTTTGTATGGCAGTCGCCTATACACAATATGTAAGAAGACTTAATAGTTTGTTACTTCATCTCCAAACATACATACATACCATCATGCAATTTGCATATTCTGGGTAGGAAAAAGGATCTTCCTCCATACTATCCTATCTTGACATACATACCTACATATGTTGTATAGAAAACAAAATATCTGAAAATATTCAATAATTTGTATCTATGGGTTTATAGTTTGGTACATATTCTTCAACTATACATACTATCGCTATCGACAGTTGGATCTCATGTGTTACATGCAACTAGTGATATTATCCAACTGTCGATTTGTTCAGGAGAACTTTGTTCTCTTAACATATCGACAATGTATCAAGCCAGAACACGCGAGAAATGTATGGAGAGGTCTACTTTTTTCACGGCATTTCCAACTTTGAAGTCAAAAAACACCAACTTAGAGGCTTCGCAGCATATATGTTCCATACACGGATTTACTCAGAATTCGGAGTAGAACATTTCGTGTGTCTGTGTGTGTGTCTGTGTGTCTGTGTGTGTGTGTGTCCGTCCCCCCCTTATAACTTTTGATCCGCTCAATTTACAGAGCCTAAAATTTCAGAATATATAAACAGTTACAGGCCTACAAAACTTTTATACTCGGAATTTTAAATTTTTGTTTCAGTCAGGGGTTATCAACTTTTGAATTTTTATTTTATTTTTCCATATATCTCAGAAACCATAAACGGTAGAACGCTGCAAATTGGTACAAACATAGAAAAATACAAAATCTCAAATTAGTTTTTTCAAAAAAATTCCAGGGTTTCTCAAACATTTTTTATTAAGAAAAATATTTTTTTTATGATAAATTTATGAGTTTAACTGCCTATAATTCCAATACTTTTACAATTATCGAAAAAAGCCGAAACACCCCAACTAGATAATTTAATTTTCTATAAAAAATATTAACATTGTAGTAGAAGATCTCAATTTTTTTTTAACAATTTTTTTAAAAATTGAATTTAGTGACGACATCGCTTCATACATTTTGTATGGCAGTCGCCTATACACAATATGTAAGAAGACTTAATAGTTTGTTACTTCATCTCCAAACATACATACATACCATCATGCAATTTGCATATTCTGGGTAGGAAAAAGGATCTTCCTCCATACTATCCTATCTTGACATACATACCTACATATGTTGTATAGAAAACAAAATATCTGAAAATATTCAATAATTTGTATCTATGGGTTTATAGTTTGTTACATATTCTTCAACTATACATACTATCGCTATCGACAGTTGGATCTCATGTGTTACATGCAACTAGTCTAAGACACAAGGCATAGAATTATCCAACTGTCGATTTGTTCAGGAGAACTTTGTTCTCTTAACATATCGACAATGTATCAAGCCAGAATACGCGAGAATTGTATGGAGAGGTCTACTTTTTTCACGGCTTTTCCAACTTTGAAGTCAAAAAACACCAACTTAGAGGCTTCGCAGCATATATGTTCCATACACGGATTTACTCAGAATTCGGAGTAGAACATTTCGTGTGTCTGTGTGTGTGTGTGTGTGTGTGTCTGTGTGTGTGTGTGTGTCTGTGTGTCCGTCCCCCCCTTATAACTTTTGATCCGCTCAATTTACAGAGCCTAAAATTTCAGAATATATAAACAGTTACAGGCCTACAAAACTTTTATACTCGGAATTTTAAATTTTTGTTTCAGTCAGGGGTTATCAACTTTTGAATTTTTATTTTATTTTTCCATATATCTCAGAAACCATAAACGGTAGAACGCTGCAAATTGGTACAAACATAGAAAAATACAAAATCTCAAATTAGTTTTTTCAAAAAAATTCCAGGGTTTCTCAAACATTTTTTATTAAGAAAAATATTTTTTTTATGATAAATTTATGAGTTTAACTGCCTATAATTCCAATACTTTTACAATTATCGAAAAAAGCCGAAACACCCCAACTAGATAATTTAATTTTCTATAAAAAATATTAACATTGTAGTAGAAGATCTCAATTTTTTTTTTAACAATTTTTTTAAAAATTGAATTTAGTGACGACATCGCTTCATACATTTTGTATGGCAGTCGCCTATACACAATATGTAAGAAGACTTAATAGTTTGATACTTCATCTCCAAACAAACATACATACCATCATGCTATTTTCATATTCTGGGTAGGAAAAAAGGATCTTCCTCCATACTATCCTATCTTGACATACATACCTACATATGTTGTATAGAAAACAAAATATCTGAAAATATTCAATAATTTGTATCTATGGGTTTATAGTTTCGTACATATTCTTCAACTATACATACTATCGCTATCGACAGTTGGATCTCATGTGTTACATGCAACTAGTAATGTATATAATCTAAGACACAAGGCATAGAATTAAAATGTATATAATCTAAGACACAAGGCATAATTCTTTATGTTATACCTATATAGCTTCATGGTTATAGCATTATTTACATCATACCGATCAGTTTTGATGTTATAGAAAACATACCATACCATCACGCCATTTCCCTATTTGGGGTAGGCTGAGAGAACCGAACGCCAGATTCCTCTCTCTTGACATATATTTCTCGCTTCATTCACGTCCATGCATCGTCTCATACACGCTCTTCCTTTATTCTTACTTCTAACATCTCCATCTGTCAAAATTCCATTTATGTGAACATGCCAACTTTTCCTTGGCAGACCTCTACTTTTCCGTCCTCTTTTATCAGCCTTATATCCTTTTTTTGTCAGACGATCATCACTCATTCTTTCTATGTGGCCAAACCACCTAAGGGCATTTATTTTAATCTTACTTGCGATCCTCATTTCTAATTCTATCATACATCGTTTTACCAAATATTCGTCTTAGTGACCTCATTTCAACTGCGTTAATTCTACTTTCATGCGTATTCTTATGTTTTCATTATAAAAAACACTATCGAATATAACAGAAAACTTAATTGAAAGTTTTTGATGCCACAGATAATACTATCAACATAATATTGCTTGTGCGCTGGAAAAACAATCCTGTAGAATCGGGTCCGTATTTTTAATATATCTTTATAACCAATTAATATTAACAGGAAACATAAAAAAATAATATCGAGTAAAATATTATTTTTTTGTCAAATCACGCTCTGCCTCTTCGATCTGATGATCGTACCACACTAGCTATTCCCATATTTATTATACTGAATTTCCCAGTTCCTCTTTTGAAGTAGCTATCTACAATCAGCAAAACTATGGAACACCTTAATTGATTATTACGACTTAAAAAAATACTAAAACTAGTATATATGTCAAATAACTCTTATTTGACACTCCTTCCCCATCCTCTCTCACATCTCACAACCTCTATCTCCCTCCTTCCTTTGTTGCTATGATTTATTGTTTAATAATGTAACGTGTATATCTTTTTATATGTTTTTGTTATAAATTGAATTTACCTACCACTACACTGTTCGGTCGGATGGAAGAAATTACCTTATGGAAATAATCCCGACATTGTACATATTGTTCATGAAGTAAAATAAATGAATATTAATGCTGCAAATGTATAGGTACGTCAAAAGACTTAATTTACTAAAACATATTCAACTATTAGTTTTGAGTAGAAACTTTTCTACAATACGAGTAGGTTTATGGTTAATACATACATACATATATTTGATCAAAATACCTTTGAGTTTGTGAGTCCATTGTTAGGAAACAGTGTTTCTAGATTCGTATAAAATAGAGGTTGAATAATCGGATAATAAGAAGCAAGAAAATTACACGTATAATTATGTTAAAGGTTAAGGAAAGCGAAGGGTTGTAATATTAAATTACCATTGGGCCTTCGTAAGTAATCTGTCCCTTACAATCCCTACTAAATTTGACCTTGTAATTCTGGGAAAACATCACCAGAAACGATTATTAATTACTATCTTGACCTTCCGTGACAATGGGAGTCACAAACGGATAAGGGATTAGATGTAAGCCAAGCCAATATCTGAGCCAAACAACTAAATCTCTTAATTAAATATTTTAATTTATTTTCATAATTAATCGCAAGAAATAATAACCTAGGCTTGTGCTGAATTAATAAAACAAGTATCATACTTTATTACTTTAAAAACTCATTTCGTTTAAAAATAATTTAAATAATGCAACTGTGGACTTTAATTAGGACCAGATCAGGGGGGCAAGTCTGGTTCAATCGGCGAAATCAAAACCCTCACGATTACCCATATCATGGATAATAATTATTATATGGAGTTCTATAATATCTTTAGATGTCATAGAACTCCATACGATAATTATATCCATGATATGGGTAATCACTAGGGTTTTGATTTGGCCGGTCGAACCAGACTTGCCCCCCGTCTTCTTCAAATGGTCAATATCAGGTTTCTATATTAATTTGAGTTATCTTCATGTTTGTTATACTGATGCCAGTTAAGAACTGATTATATTATAAATATGTTTTAGGTATTTATAGCCATGTTGTCTGTAAAAAGATTTTAAAATTTTCATGGTTTGGTATATGGTAAATCTTCATGCGTACATAATTATTTATTTATAACACAGTTATTTTAAGAATTTTCCTCCATTAATATAAGAAATATATTTATTTCGCCGAGACAAAGGATTCCATACAAATATTTAAACGAGTATTTATGAGGCCTTTTCTCTTGCTTCACAAAAATAAATACTGCGACATGGTTTCGTATATTATTATATTCAAAATCATTACGTCACAATCTTAGGTTCCCTCGTGAATAATATGAAATACGATAAGTCTTACCGTTGAAACATTAAATCTCATTTAATAAGCTTCAAAAAGATTTACCGTCGAATAGGGCTTTTTCAAATTAACCGAAATTACGAAAAATAATGATCAAGATGGCCAGTTTATATTATTATCGTGCCATCTTTCCAAGTTTTAGGACAATTCGTCCGCAGCGTTCGTCATAAAAATCCAACACCTCTTGTGTGTTAATAGGTTACCAAACTCATAAACATTTACCCGTACGAATTGTTTTCTTGGAAAGAGTAAGGAACATATAACATAAAAACATCGGTTGGGTCGTGGTACACCATAACATTAATTTATATTCGTCTTCATTAAACTAAAGGGACCAAACGTAAGAGTTAAAGATAGGTATCGTTGGAAAGAAAATATATTGCGGAGTTTTTATTACAGTTTTTACCCTCAGTAAAATCGGAGGTTCTACGGTTATTAGGTAAGTATTTTTATCTAGTATCTATCTTCGATTTGTTCTTGTTCGTCGTATCGCTCTTTAGCACTAGTTAATTGTAAATTACAACTTATTTTTATTGTAACAAATATACTATTTGTCTTTTTATTGTTTACTGACAATTCACCCTAGAGTGGTTTTTGCCTTGGTGAAAATATCATAATTTGGTTTAATTTGTTTAAATTAAATTAATTAAAGTTGGATGATATTTGACTTTAAGAGATTAAGTAATATGTTTGTCAATTTAAAATTTTTAATAAACATTATATATAACATATTAAATGGGGATATGCAAGTTATTTTAACCAGATTAAAACAAAATGAATTGTTGGAAGATATGTCTTTGTTTTTAGAAAAAATATATCCTTGCAATACTTACTCTATCTATATTATAAATTTGAATGTTTGTATCTATGTATGTATCTTTGTGTTGAATGCGCTCCTAAACCGTTCATCCGATTGCAATGAAACTTTGGTGAATTGTCGAGAGTATGCCCGGGATGGTTTCTGGATTAAATAAAATATTCTTCATCTTTTTCATCGGGTATTAGGTTATTTTACCTATGAAGGTGGACTATCCTGGGAACCGTTTATCCGATTGCAATGAAACTTTGGTGAATTATCGAGAGTATGCCCGGGATGGTTTCTGGATTAAAAAAAAATCTTTTTCTTCTTCATCGGGTATTAGGTCATTTTACCTATGAAAGTAAAAAGACTTATACTCTGGGAGAAGAAGCTCCAACTGTCCTTCCATCTCTTCGCAGGTCTTCCAGGACAGTTTCTGAATTTAAACTTTTTTCTTCTTCCTCTTCTTCATCGTGTATTTGGTCATTTTACCTATGAAGTTGGAGTATCCTGGGAGAATAAGGTCCAACTGTCCATCTATCTCTTCGCAGGTCTTCTCAGTATTGTTTCGGGAATTAAACTTTTTCTTAACGACGGAAGTACCTACTGAATGTATTGAAGGGCCTGAAGGGATGGTTGGTACTGAAGGGAAGGAAGGTACTGAAAGGCCTGAAGGGATGGGAGGTACTGAAGGGACGGGAGGTACCGAAGGGACGGGAGGTACTGAAAGGACGGGAAGTACTGAAGGGTCTGAAGCGACGGGTGGTAATGAAGGACTATTTTTAATTATACAGGTAATACGAAGTTTGCCGGGGGTTTATTAGTTAGGTATAAATATATCGTTGTGATGGTGCGTATGTACATACCTACCTATGCATAATATAATTATAATTACAGAAATCGACATAACATATTTGCATTCCGGTAGCAGTCGTTGGCTACTAAAAAATATCGACCCAAAAAGAATAAATCGTATTTCACATAAAATTACGATGAAAAAATAATTTGCTACTTCCACCACCACCCGCTCCGCATATAGGGACTGTCAACGGCCCCTTCGCAGAACGCTAGAATGAACAACAACAAAAAAACAAAGCATGGCACGAAGAGTCGCGAGTTTAAGAAAAAATATCGTTATGTAATTGTGAATATTTTACTTTATGGAATTCCATTTTTAATTTCAATAAAAAAGGCGTGTTTCGATTTAGAAATAGATGAAAAATTACTCCAGAGATCGTTTATGCAAGAAGGCAAAAGAAAAACTCACACGTGAAAATAATATAAGACTAGACTAGATATAAATATTTTTCCACATACATATTTGCATTAATTTATATATGGCTCCAACCGCTACTTTTGTACACCTATCACATTTGCTCTAATTTATAAATGCTTTACCTATACTTACATACAAGAGTAGGTACATATTTTGTTTTTTTATTTAATCATTCTTGACCCGATCAATTTTTCATAAAATAAATCATTCAACGAGCTTTAGTCGGAGCGGACCTACCGAGTAAACATTTAGAGTAGGTACCTCAATATATTATTGTCGCAAGCCGTGAACACATTTTTCCAAAGAGTCAACATTTCCAGCTGTCAGTTAAGAAATGTAAACGGAAAACCTTGTGTAGGTACATCATCCAGTTTGTATTGCCCATCAATAAATAAAAGCTTTACCAGCCGCACACGATACATACACACCTTGCACGACACACAACCTACCCCCACACAGATAACATCTCTCCTTTCAAAACGTCCCAAACTGGAGACCTGAATAATTTAATTTAAATGAAAGTTTCGGTCTTCTGTCACCTAGAGAATCTAACTATCCTCTTATTTCTGCTATCTTCCTTTTCACTTCCTCCGTTTCCTGCCGTCCATACAGACCCTGGGACACTCTAGTTAAATAACTTCTTCAAACTTGTACCTATCAGTTTATTTAGAGTTACAGAGGCAGGGGTGGTCAAATGGTGGTAATAAAAAACATCGTAACAAGTTTGGAAATGATCCAAATTAAACTGATATAAGTTAAGTAAAGTAAAGATCGTGAAAAAGACTACCAAGATATGATTAGTTTCAATAGTTTCTTGCTTGAGTAAAACGCAGTCTTTTATGATAAATGTGTTCTTCAGAAATATATACATAGGTAAATGCAAAAATACATTTGATATGTTTTCTATTCATTTATTACATTAATTTGGTTCTTGAACCTTCTTTTTCGTAGTACCCTAAATAATATATTATGATATCAAATGACTTTGTTTTAGAATTTGTATTCAAACAAATCATAATATTATCCTTTTATTCTCAACGTTTTCAGATTTCAATTTTCAGGATAACTCTCAATAATTCTGATATAAGCGTTTAGTTTTTATATAATTTATATAACTAGTAGGCAAACTTCTTGAGTCCATCACGTGGACGCGCAATGAAGAGTTAAGCGTTGTCCAAAATCAGCTCATTATAGGCACATTATTTCTAGGTACAAAATCAATATTTTGGAAATTGCAGACCACAAAATGAATTGTTATTTATTTCATAAAATAACAAATATATTAAAAAATAGTTTTACATCCCTGGTCGACAACAATTCTTCACAATTGAATATCCTGAGCGTTTTCTGTCTCCACCTTTGTAATGTTCAGATGACAAAAGAATGAAAGGGACAATACCCTCACGACTCTGTTCAGCTGTGTTAAAAAATCACACGGTGGGTTTTTTTTTCACTAATGGGGTCACTGAAGATAGCGATGGGAAAACTTAAAGAAGAACATAATAGTAAGTTGTTCCGAGGGAAAACACTTTTTAAAAATCTTCGTCAGAAAATACACCGAAATATAACGACGACAGAGATTTGCTTTAATAATATATTATTGTCTCGAAAATACGCATAAAATATGATTTAAAGGAAACGTGGAACACTTTATAAGAACACTTGGAATATTTTTTTTATCTACCCACATAAATTGAAAAAGTGTGATTTTAAGTCACATTATATTTGTCTTCAAAGCAATAACTGTCAAAATTATTAGTCCACATAGTGTGAAGGTGCCGATTTGAAAATTATATGCTTTTTATAATATTATACATACGTATAATATTTTAAGATAGGTAGTTTGTAATACCTCAAAACAGGTTCATCTAGTGTGGCAATAAATTTCCACTAGGAGCAATTGTACATATTTTACTTTATTTTATTTTTATTCTATTTTACAAAGGACAGCACACAGTACATGCATAAACAAAAATACAAATAAGACATGTACCTCTTACGTACTATATATACCTAATATCAAATAAAAAGATTTGAATACATAAGTGTGGGTGCACGCATGAGAGAGAGAGAGAGAGTAACAATATGTATGCATGTGTGAAAAAGATATCTAGAAAGAGTGTGTATGGGTGGGTGTGTATGTGTGTGTACATGATAGACGAACATACATATATTGACATATTCATAAGTTGAAAAAAAAAGAAAATATATTGCTGAGGGTGGTTGGGAAAAAGTACTTAGTTGTTTATTGTTTTAATGTCACGATGTTAGATATAAGTTTGTTTTTGAATGCCATTATCTGAATCAAAAAATATGTCTAAGTTATGTTTATTATGTGTTTTTTGTAATACAAAAAATAATTATTTCATTTCACCTACGTAATGTGTGTCTACCACTTTTTTTATATTGAATTTTGTGTTTTATGTCTTCTTCTTGTGATTGGTTTTGAAAATTTGTTTTTCTCAAGATGTGTGCCCCTCCCGCAAGTTCTCCTGTGATGTCGAGCTCCAGCTACCTCTAAGCGTTCTACCTCGTGGTCAATTTATTGACAATATTAAAAACTTTTTGTTTCCCATTGACGCAACGTGGTCTAGATTGAATATTAACTTTACTTGAAATAACAAAAAATATTTTAAAAGATTGATATAAAAACGACAGATATACAAAAACTTTAATAAATTCGAGTTGAATGACTTATTTATTTTATTTGTTTATTTATTCATTTATTTATTTTATTTAGAGAAACAAAACAGCCATTACATATTTTACATTAATAAAAAAATAGTAATCAGGAAAGTAAGCCAATTACATTGTTCCACAGATTATTATAACAAAGACAATGCAGTAGGTACCTATAACAAAGACAAAAGTGTAGTGTAAGTATACAATTGTGATGTGTGTGTTTGTGTGTGTATTTTATGAAGCGAGAATGGAACATGGAGAAGGGTAGGAGAGGAGGAAAGGGTGAGTTGTCATATTAATAAAGTATTGGACATATCAAAAATTATGCAATTTGGTACAGAATGTATTCACTATAATATCGATTATTAGGTACTTACTTAATTGCTTTTGTCTTTTTTATGTTACATTCATTTACATTTATAACTATACCCAACTAACTTTATTAGGTATTTCATAATCGTAACAATGACAATTTAAAAACCAATATAATCAGAGTTGAAAATATATTATAAATATTTTGTGTATTCTGATGAATGTTGAAAACAACCCCAAATAAACAAACATAAATATTCATTTTTACCATCATATCGAGAAAATTAAATAACCAATTAGTGTGTGTAAGAAAAAAATATTTATTCCTTGAATTATCAAAAAGGCTTTTTCGTTTTTGAATAGATTTCACCATAATTTATAAAAACCCGGAAGGGAATTGATTTTTCAAATCATCGGATGTATTTAGAATAGGTCATTTTTTTCTCGGAAATTCATGTTTCTATACCGAGCGAAGAAAGAATAACATCCAAGTTCTTACATAAGCCTTATTTTCATCATATTCAATAATATTATGCCTCTATCTCCAGAGCTTATCAAGCCAAAGAATCGCAGAGAGATATTTCGCAACAAAATAAACCGATACCTAATCTAATATTCGAATCCAAAATATGCCCGGAGTGTAAAAAAATATATATGTATATAATATCTACCTACTTTTGCTTCGAACCAGAGCCGCTTTCAATATTTTTAAAAGGATCTTCTTGGTAAATGATAAATTTCCATCGAACTCAAATTCATCCCACTGCTGGTTGGAAATTGATTTGTTGGTCAGTGAAACACATAGCTGTTCCCAATAAATTACACGTGGAACCGTTAGGCTAGGAACATTTACATATCGGAATCAGTATCCACTTGATATATTCGTACCTATATTATACTCTGGTCCTTTACCGAAATGAATACTCCAAAAATTTGCGTATTTTTATGGCCCCTCACTCACTCTCAAGAGCCATATTAGGAAATGCACAAATGTTTCTTATGATATATAAAAACATCGAAAACAAGTATCTATGTATCGATGATATGTGAATTTTAATCATAGGTAATATTTAATGACCTATTATTATCAGTAACTTGAATTTTAATTTCTTCTTCTTCTTATGGTGCCCTGTCAGGAACCCCCGACATTGGTGATCAATCTGGCGAATCCCTCTTTCAGTTATGAAGCCCGTCTATTCCCTGATATTACGCAGCCAGAACATCTGTCTCCTTCCAGTCCCTCAGCGACCGTCAACAGTAATTGGAGCAAGTGGTATTTTTCTCCCCTCATTATTTGGCCCAGATATGCGATCTTGCGGACCTTTATTGTAGGCAGGAGTTGCCTTGTTGTCCTAACTCGACCTCTGAAATTGTAACCAGATCTGTCCAAGGGATTTTGAGCATTCTGCTATGCAACCACATCTCAAAAGCTTCCAACCTATTCATGGTATTAACCTTCAGCGTCCAAGACCATACATAATATTTTATCATCCTCTGTCTTAGGTCCATATTGAGCATATCGTTGCAGAATAAGGATCTCATTTTATTAAAAGCAGATCTTGCTACCTCAATTCTGCACCTGATCTCCATATCTGGGTTATGGGTCTCCGAAAGAATACTGCCAAGGTATTTAAATTTAGGTACCTACTTGGATTTCAATTTGTTTTAAAAAAATAATAGATACAGTATGAATGTAATAATATCTTTCATACAATTCCGCTTAAGTATACAATAATACGTGTTATACAGATTGCAGACGCCTTTGGAAATTGAAGAGTTTGATGATTTCTTCTCATAAATTCTATCAGAACTCGCTGAAACTTGAATCACTCTCTTCTCATTAAAAGATAAATCACCAAAATCAAATAATAGGTATGGTAAATAAATAATTACTTTCGCTAATACAGCAAATAGCAATCGCTGAAGATACATAAAAGAACTTAACGTAATTCATTACCTCTCCATTTTTGGAAGTCGGTTAAAAATATATGGGAGACCAATACTGATATAGGATGACGACATCATCCCATAGCAGCACAGCTCCTGCAAGTCCCCAACTCGAAAGCAGCAACTGAGGAGAGAAGTTGGAAACAAAATTTGAAGGAGGACAAGGCTCGATTTGGACTGTAGCGCCATTGAAGAAGAACAAAAACAAATACATCCTTATTCATTCCATAAAAAAAATAATGAATAAATCCTTGTGCTATATGAACGAAATCGGTCGAGGCGAAATTCGAACTCGCAACCTCCGGATTACGAATCCATCGCGCTAGCCTCTCTACCACCGACCCAATTCAATTAACTTGTCAGGCGAAAAATTGATGCCGATTATATGAAAAGTACCTAGTTGATTTTTTTTTATTCGTCGAAATATCAGCCGGCTATTTTCTTTTAATTTAAAATAAATTGAAACATATTTTTTAAAAAAATTCAATCACTAGTTATTTAATATATTTTCCAGACAAAATATTTAAACGATTTATTATAAAGTAAGCAATCAACAACCTACTTTCGAAATATTATTATATACTCTTTTTTTATACCCGGCGTTGCTCGATAAGGTAAATTTGAAGCAATATGCTAACGTATCAAGAAAATCGTTTTCGTAAATAATTATCATATGGAGTTCTATGACAGCTAAAGATATTATAGAACTCCATATAGTTCTATGACAGCTAAAGATATTATAGAACTCCATGTAGGTAATAATTATATCCATGATATGGGTAATCGGGAGGGTTTTAATTTCACCGGTTGGACCAGACTTGCCCCCGGTCTTGATATTGCATTTGCTCAACACTAGCGAAAACATTTTTCATTGTCTTTTGTTTTAATTTATTTTAGTTTTCATTGCTTTGTTATTAAATTGATTTATTTTAATTTTCTTTTGTTTTTGATTAACTTTATTTTCGTTATAAAATGGTATAATTTTATTGTCTTGTATAAATGTACAATTTGATGTAATTGTATAATATTATAATTGCAGTGAACGAGAGACCTTGCACTGACAAAATGTATATATATACATCATCAATATCATCATCATCACCAATGGAGCTACAGCCCATTGTGAGCATTTCGTTTTACGAGTATTTTGTAGTCTTCCCACATTTACACATAACTGTTTTTAGAGTTTAGTGTAAAAATGAAATACTCTAACGTAAATTATTTCAAAAACTTGACTTATGACAAACTTTATCTTTTGTGAAAACTGGAGAGTTATTATTTATTTATTTGTGTATTTTTTACAGTTGTTGTTTTTTTTTTATTTGCGACCGATACCCGCTTCACTGGGAAGATACCCATCGGAGCGAGTATCAAAATGGCATTTTATAACCAGATTTTCACATCACAATTGTACCTTAAAAATGACTCGTACATTAAGTGATTCCTAATAAATTTCAAGTTGCAAATTAACAGCAATAAAACAAAAACACAACACTTTTCACTATGTCACTTAGCGGGAACATGATAAAACAAAGGCAAGTAGCGGGAACATGATAAAACAAAAAAAAAGTAGGTATACAGGTCGGCATGACTTCTTATCCAACTGTCGCGGTCGATTCGTTCATGAGAATTCAATTCTCTGAATGAATCGACATTATTAAGCCAAGATGCGTGTACGAAGGAACATTTTGTATGGCGTAGTGGACTTTTTGCATACTAATAACACCGACTAGAGGCCTCGCAGCATATATGTTCCCATACATGGATTTGCTCAGAATTCGGAGTAGAACATTTTATGTGAGTTTTGTGTGTCTGTGTGTCCGTCCGTCCGTCCCTTATAACTTTTGATCCGCTCAATTTACAGAGCCCAAAATTTCAGAATATATAAACAGTTATAAGCCTACAAAACTTTTATAAGTACTCAGAATTGTGAAGTTTCGTTTCAGTCAGGGGTTATCAACTTTTGAAATTTTGGTTTAATTTCCATATATCTCAGAAACCATAAAAGCTAGAACGCTGAAATTTGGTATAAACATAAACAAATAATACAAAATCTCAAATTAGTTTTTTTTTAATTCCAGGGTTTCTCAAACATTTTTTACTAAGAAAAATATTTTTTTATGATAAATTTATGAGTTTAACTGCCTATATTTCCATTTTTTTTTAAATATCAAAAAAAGCCGAAACACCCCAACTAGATAATTTAAATATCTATAAAAAATATTGGCATTCTATCTGCACATCTCAATTTTTTTTTAACAATTTTTATAAAAATTGAATTTAGTGACGACATTGCTTCATACAATTTGTATGGCAGTCGCCTACACGCAATATCTAAGAAGACTTAATTGTTTGATACTAATCTCCAAACATACATACATACCATCATGCTGTTTTCATATTCTGGGTAGGATCAAAGGCCTGACCCCCATACTGTCCTATCTTGACATACATACCAACATGTGTTAAAATTTTCAATAATTTGGATTTATGGGTTTATAATTTGATTCTTATTCTTCAACTAAACATACTATCGATATCGACAGTTGGATCTCATGTGTTACATGCAACTAGTTATATAAAATCCGGCACTGGTACTTTGAATATGTCAAGGGAAAAGAGAGATTTTCTAGGATCAAATAAGGTATGTGACGACATGATACCTGCCAACTGCTTGAGAGTTTTCAACTTACATAACAATGTCCAAACTCGTGTTATTATTATTATCTACATACATATGTATAACACTTCAAAATACGTATTGTAGATAATACTGGTTTTACTCGAAAATATAAGAAAATCTATCTCTCACAATATGATTCCGCTAGTTCTTTAACATTATATCACTAGAGAAATGCAGAAATAACGAGTAAATAAAAATTGAGGATTAACTAAGGATAAATTTGAAAAGTTATTGTCAAGAGAAATTCATAAAAATATTCGTGGTTTAATGAAATAAGTATATTGAGTACGTTATTGTTTATTTTGTATGAAATAGGTACAAAGTGGTACAATTGTACCAAAATATCAGTTTCAACAAGCATTTTCATCGGAAATACACAAATTCTGAAAGTTTCAGAGCTAACTGTTAATTTATGTGAGTGCATAATATACCATTATAATAAGTTCTCTTTTCTATGATTATACCTGACGCAGTGTCTGCACGCCAAAAAATGTGATTTTACATACTGTACATACTAAATTTTCAACAATAGATTTGTTAAAAAGATGTACTTTTTGTACGCAAATATCTGTTTACGTAAAAGTAAGAAGTACGAATATTTTTTTTCAAGTATAACTTAAGGTTTTAGTGAAAAACACAAGACATTTTAGCAAATTTTAAGATATAAATTGTAAAAGTCTATTATTAAAAAAGTTACAGAAAAAATAAAATTACATAATTTGTCATGTAATATTTCAATTCTATGACAAATGTAGGTGTTCATTTTGATGGCTTCGAACAATCCAAAGTAGGAACCTACCTATTCGAAAAATACGTCGAGTACCAAACAAAATACTTATTTCTTATGGGAAAATTCTCTTTTGGGGAACTGTGGCCAATACTGAACTCTTTACAGCGTCTATATTGAAAAACATTTCCCACTGTCTAATTGTGCAGAAATATTATGAACTACTTGCACTCTTGATGAATAAATATATAAAAGCGAATGGGATGTAGCCAACAATAGACTCTTTTCAATGTCTGTGTTCTATCAAATTTAAATTACACTATTCAAATAAAAAAAATCCAATTAAAATTACACTATTCGATAGTGTAATTTGCTATACACACTTACTTATGAAAGAGTAAGAAAACAAATGGGATATGGCAAACACTAGATTCCTTCATTGATTTTGTTCAATCAATGTTTTTTTACCATTTCCCATCATCCAATATTGCTAAAATTTTCAATAGATACTTGCTTCTGATGACACTATATAAAAATGAATGGGTTGTGGCCAATACTAGACTACTTCGATGTTTTTGTTCAATCCAATTTTAAACCATTTCCCATCATTTAATATTGCTAAAATTTTATTTAGACACTTGCTTCTGATGAGAATATATAAAAACGAATAGGTTGTGGCCAATACTAGACTCCATCACTGCTTTTGTTCAATCGAACTTTAAACCATTTCCTGTCATCTAATATTGCTAAAAAAATATATACACACATGCTTCTGATGACAATATATAAAAATGGGGTTTGTGGCCAACACTAAACTCTTTACAACTTTTATATTCAATTTTTTTCAAAACCATTTCCCCTTGTCTTATTTTGCAGAAGTATTATAAACTAGATGCGATGAAAAAAATATAAAAACGAATGGTATGTGGCCAACACTAGACTCTTTTCAATGCTTTTATTCAAATTATATACCATTTCCCCATCATCTAATAGTGTTAAAATTTTCTATACTAAATTATAAAAAAACATTAAATAAATTAATAACATTTTATGTTATTTATTCATTAAATAACATAAAATGTTATTCGTTCATTAATTTTTAGTAAGTTTAGCACAGTTAGTAAGCTGTTTGACTTCTGAGCGGGCATCGTGGGTTCAATCCCTAACAGAAGATAAATTTATTTAAATTCATTTCTCACGCAAATATTGATTTTGTCCAATGGCTCCTACTTACCTCTCCAAGCTTTGCATTCCATTTAAAATAAATAACAGATAATCATCACTTTATTCCGCATCTTCATGGTCGGAAAAAAGAGATCAGAAGAAATTTGATTGTGGATATTCAATATGTCTTTGTACATACATAGAAAAAATATGTTCCAGTGTTTCAAATATTTATCAAAAATAATACTTATTATTATTGAAACAAATATATGGAAGCTGGAATTGTACCCACATCCACTGGATTGCTAGTTCAGCATAAACTTACTCAGCTACTGACTATATAACTTCTTCTTTTTCTTGCTCCTCTATCCCAGTTTATCCAGGGTCAAGGCACCTTGTACATATGCACCAGGATCTTCTGTCCTGGGTTGTCACAACGGGACCATCATTTTGCTGTGGGTCTGCCTCTTCCCCTAGGTCTATCTGGGATGTTAAGCGCATCTCTGTGCATCATCTGAACATACCATCTGCTTTCTTTCACCTTCTCAGTTATTGGTGGCTCTTTAAATGACCCTCAATCATACTCATTGTGGATTCTGTCTATCCATGTTACACCACCTGACTATACGACATGTGAATATTTATCATTAAAGTGATTCTGTATAGATAAAATAATTAAAATTTTCATTTTAAATTAATATGTTCATTTTAAATCATTTTTGTCAGTAATTTTTATTCATCATTATATACATATTATACAATATTTTTAATACAATTAGTCTATTTACATTATTAAAAAAATGATCAATCTATTTTTGGTCATATTCAAATATTTTTGAGGAAAAATATGGCAAATAATCCATAAATAAAAAAAATATCACATTCGATTCATTTAGTTAACAGAATGTTTTGCATAAACATATTATAATATCCTTCCTTTAATATCAGTTATCCTTGGACGTATGCCACGTCCAAAATACAAAATGTAGCTCTACAAACTGGACATGTACACTTGCTACTGAGCCATTTCTCAGTATGTTCTGGATCTTGACGCGAAGCAAACCATTTTGCCATACAATTATCGCACCACATGGGTCTGAAAAATAAAATCATCAGTTTAATTAAAAATACTTTTATTGTGAAGCTGACATCAAATCAATTTAAGGAATTTGGCAGAAACTTCATCTAGTGAACAGTTATCACTGAATTTTTTATTATATTTGGAGACATTGCAGAGTAAAACGACAAGAATAAATAGAAAATATAAATAAATCATTTCAAATAGATAATGTAAAAAATATTTTAAATAATATTCTCATTAAATAGCTATAAATAATACAGACCAAAAAATTATAAATTTAAATCCAACATATTTACTTTGAAATACATAATATAATTGTTGAATATAATCATAGATTTTTATTATAATATACTAGATGTCGTAGTTAGCAAATTTTGTATGAATCAAAGTGAGGCATTTTTCCGGGGGATTTTTGACGTTTTGGTTGGCAGACCACATCGTTTTTTTATAGAGAATAACGACTATTGTGAATTGTTTTCGGATTTATTTCTAGAAAAAAAAACACTTTGTTTATTAAGATTTAGAGAACAGTTATCTAGGATGTGTTAAAATGTGAGGAAACTGAAATATGTTGCCAACCAAAACGTCAAATGCGCGATATTCCATGACTCACTTTTTGCACGGAGTACTATATCAAGTATATTATAATAAAAATCTATGAATATAATATTATTGATTCTATGATTATGAATAAAGATTGGTGTCTATGCATTTTTGACACTTGTCAGATTTTGCTATGGCAGTTAAAACACAAGTTGTGTGTGTACTTTTACTTTGTTAATTATCCAATCCATCTCACTCCTGAATAAAGAAGTTACTGCAAAAATAATAAAATGTATGCTTGTACTGGAAAAGACCTACCTTATTGGACATCAGTAATAATAAATTTTAAAATAATGTATGCAAGTTCCACTATGGGAAATATTACTAGTCATTTCATTCATAATAACTGACAGATATTAATTAAATGTTTGTTCAAGAGTTAGAAGATGATGAAGCTTAAGAAAAATTATTGATGAAATGATTCAATAACTGTAGTGAAACTGTTGAAAACAACCAGCGATGGAATAGGCAAAAACTAGCATCATTTGTTAAAATTCATAAAATTAAAAACTTATTTATTTTATTTTATAATAAAGATGATTTTTTACAGTAAGAGATATTTGACAACTTAATAGCTCTTTCTGCCTAGCCCGCGAGGGACATGGCGTATGTATGTATGTAAATATAATAAAAGTAAAAAATAAACCATTTAAAACGGAAACAATGGAAAGATACACCTATACAGCACACATCCATACCATCGACACTCGTTTACGTTTTGTTATCAATAAGAATTTTTTAAAATATCTTTGCTTATATCACTATTGAGTAATTTTTGAGTTAAGCGGTTTTGGAGCTGAACCGCTCCTCATCCGAACAAACTTATATGTGTAAGCAAAGTTTGTTGACCAACTGTTGATTTGTTCAAGAGAATTTATATCTCTAAACGTATTGGCTACGGATGGCAATCCAGCAGTATTTTTAATCCAGGATTTTTGCAGATTTTCCAAATTTTCTACGTAATAACTTTTTTTTGACATTGGTAAAATTCCAAATATACCAGAAAAAGTGTTTAGTAGTCGTAAGACAGTGCCAATCCATTTTGCTATGCATATGAAACTCAACGAAAACTGCTGTATCCAAGTGGAAACTGAATAGATGCAAAAGTTTACAGTTCACCGATTACAAAGGACATCAAACCTTATCTGATAGAATGATGCAGGTTTCACATAGTAAGAAATGAAAACACAAGGAATGAATTTAAGATAAAGAAATATGTCATTAATAGAATGAAAGTGAACATGCTGAAATAGTTTGGCTTTTTTGAAAGAATGAATAAAGAATGTCGGACAAAGAAAATATACAAAGTCAAAATATATGTGACAAGGGGTCAGCATCATCCAAAAAAAGGATGGCATGGCGAAGGTGAACGTCCTGAAATAAGGAAATGTAAGAACTATACAACAGATGAACATGTATGAGGCGATGCATGAAGGTCCATGAGGCAATTGATGCCTGTCAAGATAAAAAAATGTGCTGCTCAGTTACCCTGTGAGGGATATGGTGTGATTGAATTTTGTGTTTGTATAAATTTATAAGAACTCTTAGGCTGGGTTGTTTCAACAAAAGTATCAGTAATAATATAGTCAAAATACTTTGTTATCATAAAATTGTTCAAAATTGCGTCGTTTAACGGCATTAGATTCAATGAAACAACCAAAAGTTTTGAACAATTTTATGAAATCAAAGAATTATAACTATACTTTTACTTTAAACTTTGTTCGAGAAACACAGCCTTAGAAAATGTTTTTACCATTTATTAATTTTGTCTTACTTGGATATACTCATATTATAACTTATTTACAAAAAAATGCAGATTCCATAAAAGATTTGTTACAATTTTACATTTCTTTTTATGAAATCAAAGTATTTAACTATAATTTTAGTAGCATATTTGTTAAAAAAACACAGCCTTAATGAACAATATAGACTTTTTCAACATTATATGTAAATTAATAATTAAAATTAAGCCTTAACAAATACCATCACCAAGGTGTTTTTCAGCCTAATGCAAGAAAGGAAGCATTTTTTTAATGCTGAAAAATAAGTACTTTACTGCAGGCATACAAAATTTCTCCCAGAACTCTAAGGTTGTGTGAAACATAACACCCTACTCACTGAAGCTTTACAAGATGCTAGACAGAACGAGCGACAAATTTCAGTGTGCTGGCTAGATTTGACGAACGCCTGTGGCTCGAAAGAACACAATCTACTTGACCATGCACTAAAACATTGTTATTTCCATGTAAAGCTCTGTAATACTGGCGTATCTTATTACTCAGATGTTTTTTCTGATCCCATCCCACATAATGTGGGACTCTTTCAGGGATTTTGTCTGTCGCCAGTGGCTTTTTATATTGTTTTTAACATCCTTTTAAGGGACTTGTAAGGTATGGGAAGAAATTGGAGGTACAGACTGAAGACAGATAGGATATACACTCTGCCTTGTTTGGCATTTGCAGATGATTTAACATCGCTAACAAGGAATCAGGCAAATTGACAGAATTTATTCAATTTTATATGGCGTAATGGACTTTTTGCATGGTTTTTTCAACTTTAGAATCAAAACAACTTTAGAATCAACTTTAGAATCAAATTGCTTTCTGTTCTCTCATGTTTTACTTTTTGCCGATGACATGAAAATTTTTGCTTGTGTGAAAAGTGTTGAGGATTGTCAGAACATTCAAAATGATCTAAATCGCCTTGACCTATATTGTAAACACCATAACCTGAAGATCAATACTGATAAATGCTTTGCTATCCGGTTCACCAGAAACCGGAATATTGTTAATTATACTTATAAACTTAACAACCATCCTATTACTATAACCACTGAAATAAAAGACCTAGGCATCAAGTTGGATGGTAAATTACTCCTGGACAAGCACATAGATAATATCACCTCCAAAGCATCCAAAATGCTGGGATATGTTCTCCGTTTGTGCAGACAATTTAATAATATCTCTACCTTTAAAGCTCTGTACTTCGCATATGTTCGTAGCATTGTTGAATACGCATCTCAAGTCTGGTCTCCCTCATATGCCATATACAAGATCAGAGTTGAAAGGCTGCAAAAGAAATTTCTCAGATATCTTGACTTTCGTGCGCACAGAGACCACATTAGTTACTCTGATTCCTTAAAGCATTACAAAATTACATCACTCGAGAGCCGCAGAACTATAGCAGATGTTATATTTTTATTCAAAATGGCAAACTCAACGGTTGACTGCCCTGATCTGCTAGAACGCTTGACTCTGAGAGTGCCAACAAGACCGACTAGACTGACTGACCTACTTTACCTCCCCATTTGTAACACTAATGCCAGACAGAATTCTTTCATATACCGCACTTCCCATTTTTATAACTCCAACATTAGTGATGCAGACCTTTTTAACTCCCCATTGATTATGGTAAAGAATAGATTATTAAGTACTCTAATATAATCCTAGATACTCATGCTGATAAGTTGGGTTCATCACATAAAAGTTCACACATATCCTCATACACTCCCACACACACCCACACATACACATACTCACACACACACACACTCCCCACTCACATGCCACATATCTGATTATAACTGTTTTCTTTTTTTCTCCTACACTACATAAATATATAAATGGTAATAATGTATACATGTAAGTGATGCTGGGCATGCTAATTTTTTTTTATATTTGTATCACCTGTATATTTTGTCCAGTTATTGTTTGTATACTTTGTTTAAAATAAAATAAAATAAAACACGCCAACATAGATGCATACATCAGCACATATATATCTTTCCCTTCCTCTATTATAACTTTTGATCCGATTGATGCACAGAGCCCAAAATTTCAGAAGTTATAGGAAATTTTAAGCATACAAAACTTTCATACAGAATTTTACATTAGTGTTTTCAGTCAGGGGTTATCAACATTTGAATTTTTATTTAATTTTTCCATATAATTCAAAAAACCATAAAAGCTAGAATGCTGAAAATTTGTTAAATACAGACAAACACAATATCTCAAACCAACTTTTATTAATAGGTTCCAGGGTTTTCTTTATTTTCAACTTTCTTTATTAAGAAAAACTTTTTTTGTGATAAAATGTGTTTAACTGCCTACATTAAAATTTAATTTTCTACGAAAAAACAAACATTTAGCAGTACATCTCATACTTTTCATAAAAAAATTGAAAAAATTGAATTTAGTGACAACATTGTTTCATGCAATTTGTATGGCAGAATACACAATATCTACGGAGACTCTGGATAGTTTGATACTAAATCTTCATACATGCATAAATACATACCATCAAGCTATTTATATATTCGTGGTAGGAAAAAAGGACTGACTATCCTATCCTGACATACATATTGTTGTATAGAAAATGAAATATTTTAGTATATTCGACAATTTGGATTTAAGGTTTTATAGTTTGGTATGTTTATTTATGACATACATGGATTTTTACATATTCTAACACTATACACATATTATCCCCATCGACATTTGGATCTCATGTATTACATCATGGTTACATCCAACTAGTTATACATATATTATTATTATTATTTATTAGGAGTGGGTCCAACACGCCCCTGCACCGCGACCATAGGTTGATCTATTGTGCCTCCCTTAGGGGGATGTCACTTCAACAGCAATCCGGTTTCTTGAATAAAGTCCCATATTTTGCAGATTGAAATGCCTCCCAGATCTTGGGGTCTTAGTATAAAGGCTCCCAGGTGTCTGTGTCTGGATTCCATTAGGGCTGGACACTCGCAGATCACATGAGAGGCTGTTTCTTCCTCTTGTTGACACTTTCTACAATTTGGTTCATCGGCGATCCCCATTATGTAATGGTGTCTTTTTAGATGACAATGCCCAGTAAATAGACCAGTCATCGTTCTTAGTTGCTCTCTGCTGAGACTCAGCAGCTTTCTTGTCCTCTTTTTGGAGGGCCCTTCTATGAATTCTTTCGCCTGCCGTTGTCCACAACTAGCTTCCCAGAACTCTTTGTGTTTGACTGTTATCCAGTCTTTGACCGATCTTTTGATTGTATCTGCAGACAAGCCAACCGCTGGTTCAGGTCCTATGAAAGGCATCCCTGATCCTTTCTTTGCCAGCTTATCTGCTCTTTCATTTCCTTCTATACCTTTATGTCCAGGTACCCACACCAAATGTATTTTGTTGTTTTCCCCTAGCCTATTAAGGTACTTTAGACAGTCCCATACCAGTTTTGAAGTGACCTGGTATGATTCTAGCGCCTTATGGGCTGCTTGGCTGTCTGATAAAATATAAATGTTCCTATTTCTATAGTTCCTATTTATATTCTCACATGCACATTCAATAATTGCGTACATTTCTGCCTGGAATACAGTAGAGTATTGTCCAAGACTACATGAAAAATTCATCTTGGTTCCCCAACAATGCCCCCCCGCACCAGTGCCTGTGCTGGTCTTTGATCCATCTGTATACCAGATCAATCCCTGCTTCTTTGGTTTATATACCTTTTTCCCATCCCATTCTTCGTACGTGGGGTAGCTGACTGTGAATGGTTTGTGGTAGTGGTAGTGTGGTAACATTTTGTCCGTACTCATATATAATAATGAGTCCAGCTTATTGTCCCCACTGAAATTGGTATGGCCGTAGCCTACATGTTTATGGCTCCAAAGGCCATTACAAATTAATCTATATATTCCAAGCCTAGCCTCTGCCTCAATCACTATATATGAAGGGGTGGAAGGCCAAGAAGGATCTCTAAAGCAGCTGTTGGCGCTGTTCTAATTGCTCCTGTAATTCCCATACACGCAAGTCTCTGTAACCTACCTAGCTGGTTCTTACAGCTAGGTAGGTTACAGAGACTTTTTATAGTTATACATATAAATTTGTTCGGAACCGGTTAGCTAAAAAAATATTCAATAGTTGTGTAAACAAAGATAATTAAAATTGATTAAAATTTAAATTTGCCACAAAGTGAATTTTTCGCTATGAACCTACCTACATAATACGTAATGGAGTATAATGCTTAGCGTCCACAGAAGCTATATAGAAAACTAAAATACGTCTGATGCGCTGTGTCCGCTGCACTTATGTGGACAATAACATTAAGGCAGCAGGTAGGTATGTTTGAATTGTAATAGTTGATCATTTGAATGACAGGTATGTAAGTTTTAAGCAAAGATTCAAAATTGAGATTGTATTTGAACATTTAATAGCCTCACAGATGCAGACAGAGAACATCGAAAAAATGTTGCCTCTGCAAAGAAAAAACCCAGTATCTCAAGAATCAGATATCTTACTGACCCACAAAGGTAGACAAATAAGTTTTACCTATTTAAAACCAATTTTATTATGTTATGCTATAAATATTATCAAAACTTTAAGATGGGTCGGTGGCAGAGCGGTTAGCGCGCTGGGCTAGTAATCCAGTGGTCGCGAGTTCGAATCCTGCCTCGACCGATTTCGTTCACCTATAGCACAAGCATTTATTTGCTTATTTTAGGGAACGTAGGAAGATGTATATGTACTTGTTTAACAAGGACATATTCATTTTTTTAGTAAAAAAAAAAAAACTTGTGGCTACTATAATACCTGCAATTGCATTGAATGCAACTTGGTAACCGAGGTTCAGCTCTTCGTGGGTATTCTGTTTCTTCTGTACATTGCTTATGTAGCTTTATATTAGATCTTTCTTGCATACATCCTATGCACAAATCCAACTCCTGGAAATATTCAATTGAAAAAGTTAGGTTATTAAACTTTTATTTACAAAACACATCAAGTTTTATAAAATAAGGTTGTTGAAAATTATAAGCTTCTGGATTTATATTAATGTATTATATCATCCATTCTAATGATGGCTAGCCAAAGAGTGATACCAGTGAATGGATGTCACGTTTGCGAATAAAACCAATAGAACTAAAACTATACGTTTTTATATTTCACAATTTTATATTACTATAGGCTAATTAAAATAGAATTGATTTTCCAAGGATTGCAAAATTGTAGACCTCGCCAAACTAAAGTTTGCGGGTGAAGCAACTAGCGCACAAACCAATTTCAGTAGAGGGATGTACTCTGATTTGAATCAACCAATAAAATCATTTGATGTTCCATGTTTGTGTCGCGAGTTGTTCCCAGTCCTTTCCAACAATACAGTAAACCAAACTGAATATTTTGGCTGTGGTAATATAAATAAATTGTACTATTCATTTACCATGTCTTTAATATAAGTGTTAATATAAATTATTGTAATGTTTTTACGATACAGGGATTAGTATAAATTGTCGTGAGTATCGTAATTGTGTTATTACAAATTTTATAACGCGATCTAGTTTATCTGACTATGTAAAAGAGTATTTTTCTATTCAGTGATAAATTTGCTAATTTATAAAGTATAAATACCTATAAATACACATGTACTGCCTTTGTACACATGTACATAAATTATATAAATAAATAAATAAATAATAAATAAATATCAAAGATTAATTATATTCATATCTATAAAAATAATTGTTATGTTTATATCTAAAATACATAAACAATAATTGATTACCTGATTATTTTGATATTTTTCATTTAAAGCAACTTGCTCTTTGAAAACATCCACAAATTTGTCAATAACAGTTTTATGAAAAACAATATTTGGCAATATAACAATCGGTCTTGTTACTTTATCTTGTAATTCATTAAAGTCTTGAGATACTAAACGTAAATTGAAAGGAGGTATGTTGTTTCTAACTGACTTCACTTCAATATTGATAAATTGCATTTCTCCAATACCAGTAGGAGTTAATTGATGAGTATCACTCTGAAAAAAAAGAAAGATAAATGCTAATAAAACAATCATCTGATCATCTTTTAGTATTTTTTGTATAAAATGGGTGTACAAATAATTTTACCAAATATCTAAAGAAAATATTATATGGGTATATTAGTATAATGGAAAATTTAAAATAAATTTGTTTGTATTGAATTTGACCATGTCATGCATAAAAATATTAAGAATAAGTAACGGAGAGATAAATAAAAATAAAGTAATGTAATCCAATGAGAATCAAAGAGAATAAATAGTAAAGAATAGCATGTGATGAATTTTAGGAAATCTTTAAGAAAAACTGTTCTGTATTTCACCAATATGTTAGGGCAAAAATATGCATCTAGTACCTATGCCCTTTGCTGGTCATCGAAACCTAATCTAATGGCAATAGTTAAAAATGCATCCTATGAGTTGTTTTAAAAGAATTTATGAAAATAAAAATGCAGTGCATAAAGCACAGTAGCACAGTCCTGTTCTTATTATAACTCTTATAGCAGTAGCATTCATAGAAATTTGAATGTATATGTAAAAGTCAAATGCGAAATGGAATTTTATTTTATTGTAAGTACTAGGCACACTTACAGACATCGCATAAAAGAATGTAAAGCTTACAATTTTATAAATTGTCAATGCCCCTTTGAATGTGAACACTCAATACACATGCTAAAAAAAAATATCATGAAAATATTTATTTATTTATTAAAAAAGGGTACATCGACAGACATCCAGCTTATAATTTTCATAAAAAGAAAATAATATTGGTTATTATTATGAGTGCTGGACGTCCAATTATGGATGCACACAAAATTACATGAACTCATATTCAATCACACACGTAAGTTACACAAGTAAGAGTTACATAAATAAGAGAAAATTCGGTTATGAAAGTTGAGTAAAAAAAAGAAAAAATAGTTACATAAGTTAAGCAAAAAATATTGAAATATTTTTCTCTTCATTATTACTTGTTTCAATATTTATTACTATAATAAAAAGTAACTTAAATAAATACTTACATTATTAACTATAAGTAAGGCATCACTTTGGTGAGCAAAATCCAACCTATACAGTCCTATTTTTATTATCCAACTGTCAGTAATGTATGCTCTTGATATGGAATTGGTTTGAATAGTTACCTTATCAAATCTAAAACATCAAACGGAATAGAATAATAGGATGAAATACAACCAAATTCTACATAAACAATTACTGAGTGTAAAAATTAAACACTGTTTTTTGCTTCTACATTATTATATTCCTATACAAGACGACAGCTTTGCCTGGTGAAGGCCTATTCAACTGGTGAAGAACACAATGTTTTTTTCTTATATACTATTACGTTAAATACAAATTAGATACAGTAACAGCCATGGGTGGATGGTACCTATTAAAAAATAATAGGTAGTTGGATGTGATGCTTATCGCTTGCACGAACACAAAAAAAATTAACTGAAATTATAATAGTACCACACCTTGAAAAAATTGCGTAACTAATTGCAGATCACCACCACCCACTAATAACCAAATACGGTTAGTGGAATCTTTGGATATCTTGTTTTTGTAGTTGTAAAACATTGAGTTAGTTTCAACATTTCCTCGCGTATAATAGAATTTATCCACTTTGACATTTTGAGGGAAAATGAATCCCTCACTTTGTTTTTAAATAATGGAATACAACAATATAAAGAATATATTTTAAATCTATCATATAACATAAATCTGACATTGACCATATTACAAGTGGTGCCACTGATGTTATAAAATGTAAACAAACATTCCAGTATGCAAACTGCAAATAAGACATTTGACGTTTTTCTCACATTTAAATAAAAATATTTTAACACATAAGACTCTGGGGATGCTTGGACGGGTGGTTTATTTTTTACGCCAGATTTCTTCGGATCATTTCATTTAATGTTCATGTAAATTAAAATAAGAATTATCCACAAAATCTTTATATTGACACCCACATTTTTTTTTATATAAAAACCATCTTAAAAATCAAGGTTATTCCCATTTTGTATTAAATTTGAAATTCAGACTTAAATATCTGGACTGTTTCATGACCAAATTTATTTAAATAAATCAAATTTGTTCAAATAAATCAGGTCTTTTATTGTCCTAGACAAGATTCCTGTAAAATTTTGTGGTCATAGTGCAAAAGGGTAAACAGTTTGTGTTCCGCAAGCTTTTTTTCAATACAATTTTTATGTGGGTATTTTAGTATATTTAGGAAAGTCGCAGTCACCTACCCCACTCCATAGGGAACATTATAGAAACAAGCGTTCTGTTAATCCCCAGAGCGGCTGCTTGCCGGACGAAACAAGAACTACTATCATGCATATTTCATACCACTACCACTAGTCCAACCAAAATCGTGGAGTGCCTTAACGGTGACTCGTCAAACGTGGCGATGATTCAGCCTGCATCACTGAGCGATGGAAATCGAAGAACTGAAAGTATCGTTCAGTGGTGGAGTACCTGTAATTTGCCAACACGAGTACTAAAGAGTGGAGGATCCCCCCGTGATGATTGGTGGGCACGACCCACTCGGCGGTAGCCCGCGATAATGATGAGACAGGTGCAGCTGACGCTGCGCCTGGCGTGGGAATCGAGGAACTGAAAGTACTACAGGCGTAGCGAAGGCTCCCTGTGATAGTCTAGTGTACCGTTGGCGCTGTCGGGAAGGAAACCCTCGCCGAGATTGACGGTATTTTAGTATAGGTAACTACTCGATATACCGCTTTGCAGTATGTCTCGCTTTCGAAAGGGGTGGGGACTTGTGTCATGGGCCCTTACTGATACGGGCCATGATGTGTCACGGGCCATAATTTCAGTGTGAAAAATTTAAAAAGGGCATTATTTCATCACATCCTTCTTATACTTATTACAATATATAAAATGCTTTTTTTTTATTCAATTTTTTGTAACTGTCATTTTTCTGTACTTTCTGGGATTGGTATGTAATTGGTCTCATTTCTGTAAATCGTTTGTGTATTGTAAATGTTAACATGACTGTTTACTAATCCAAATAAATTAATAAATAAATAAATAACTACTTAGTGCATAAGATAGAGTATAATCATTAGATTTTCTTAGGAACTCCCAATGTACAGAAGTTTCTCAGTGCCTTCTATTCTGCAGTAGTCATTACAACCAAGCATGCAGAAATCGTTACCAACAGATGCTATTCATATTTAACCTTAAGCCAGTATTGGACAAAAATTTACATTTTAAATATTTTTTGTTTATCTATCGGTAAACAAAAATTCAAAAAATGAAAACATTATAGCTCATATGCATTTTTAATCTATTTTATTTTTTACTCTACATTGCATACAGTGATAAAAATTTTAATAAAAATTACCTTCTAAATTCTATGTTGACACTAGAAGCTACAGACGTCCAATGAGATCCTGGATTACAAAATCGATTTAGCTTCACACAAATTGGATGTCGCTCCCAACCATCTCTCGACCAGCCCAATATCGTTGTTATACTCACTAATGGTAAAGAGATTGCAGTTGATAAAAGCAAACTCCACCAAAACGATATATTTTCATCCCACAGTAATTTCAACATATATTCTGGATTATACAAAAGCAATCCGAAAACATATCCTAATGGTAAACATGAGTGGACAAAAATTGTCAAAATAATTCTTGTCAAATGATATTCAATAAATTTTTCACCTTCTGAACCTAACAATTTAGCAAATATACTAGGGATCGTCAATCCCGCAGAAACAAATTCAACAGGAGGATATATCAGTAAAAATGAAAATAAAAGATAAAATAAAGTAAAGAAAAACATTTTTCCTGCAAGCCCAGCATAGAAAATTTTAAAACCACACGAATTTAACAATGTAAACAACCCTTGATTTTATAATAAAAATACAATTTACAGCACCTAACGTCAATACAATTTTGGCTTATCTATGGCTTAAAATCAGTCATAGAGTAAGCGTTCCAGTATTTCTCTATGCACAAAAATAATGGTCATTAGTATCTGCTGGTTATGCTAATTAAAATCAACTTACTTCTGTCCACAGCATTATTAATTTAAAATGTTTTGAATTACGTAATGATTACTAATAAAAACTCTTGGTAAAAACGATATACCTATTTAAATTTTCTTTATGTTTACATAGGCAACCGAACAATAAGTATTTGTCGATTTTATTATGAAAGAAAGGCAGACGCTCTATTTATGGTGACATCCGCCTATTTATTTTTTATCTTAACTATTACGAGATAAGTACACTTTTTAAACTTCTGTAATTACGAGATATTGATAAGTCAGTTGTGTCCAGGTCAACCGTAAAGTCAGTGATCAACCGTTATTTGAAAACAATTTTGTATTTACTACAATAATTATTCACTTTATTGAAACCTCAAATGAGTACCGAATTTGACATGATCGGTTTCGAATCAACTGCTTTCCTCTCGTGTCATCCATCCTGGTGAATTGGTGAGTCCTCTCTTTGAGATATTTTAGAAATCTCTTTCTGAGGGTATATTTCCTGATCTTTGGAAAATTTCTCGAATTGTTCCTATATATAAATCTGAAGATAGAACTAGTGTAGAAAATTATCGACAAATAAGTCTTTTGCCGTGTTTCGGGAGATTGTTTGAAAAAATGGTGTATCCACATTTATACCATCACGTGAGCCCCCTTCTAACAAAAGGCCAGCACGGCTTTGTCTCGAATAAATCAACTAGCACCAATTTGTCAGAGTTCGTTAATCAAGTCAGTGAATGTTTGGATTCCAGAACGCAGGTAGATGCTATATACACCGATTTCAGCAAAACCTTTGATCGAGTTGACTATGGTATACTTTTGCGGAAGCTGCGGGGTGCAGGTATTGTCGGCAAATTGTGGGACTGGATTAGTTCTTATCTTGATAGCAGAGTGCAGATGGTATCGGTGGGGGGTTTTGACTCAGGACCCATCATGGCCATTTCAGGTGTGCCACAGGGTTCCCAACTTGGACCATTGTTGTTTGTGATTTTCATTAATGACCTTAGCTCGTGTCTTAGTAGCGAATTCCTGATGTATGCTGACGATTTGAAAATCTACACACCTGTGAGCTGCATCAGAGATTGTATAAAACTTCAAAATGATCTTGACAAATTGTCTGATTGGTGTTTTAAAAATAATATGCGCCTAAACACCGACAAGTGCCACTCAATAAGCTTCACCCGAAATAGGAAAAAGATAGAATTCACATATAATATAGACAGCGTCGACCTGAGGAAATTAAGCTCTGTCAAAGACCTCGGGGTGATACTTGATTCTGAACTCTCGTTTAGTGATCATTACGATCATATTACTGAAAAATCTTACAGAACTATGGGTTTCTTATTTAGGATAACAAAACCGTTTAAAGATCCGAATAGTTTAATAAGGTTATATTATTCTCTGGTACGAAGTTTACTCGAATACCAATCGTTCATATGGTCGTCCTACTATGTGTCTCATAGAGACAAAATAGAACGTGTTCAGAAATATTTTACTAGGGTTCTTTCTTTTAGAGCGGGTCATAGTGGCCGGTTGGAATACCAGGAGCGCCTTTCGCCTTTTAATATGGTTAGTTTGTCAGCTAGGCGGAGTGTGGCCGAATTAATGTATCTTCGTAAGCTGATTCGAGGTCACTTGGACACATCTGACATAGAATTGTTAAACTTTCATGCAAATAATAGATTAAGATGCAGCGAAGTGTTTCGTCTGAAAAGGTATAGAACCAATGTGGGACAGTTTTGTCCAAAAGCCGAATGATGAGCTCATATAATAGTTTGTCAAGGGTTGTATCGGATCTTGATGTGTTTCATAATCTGGTGTCCACTTTCAAACGATTGATTCGAGGAAATCTAGTGATAGGGACACCCTGATGTTGTGTGGCTCTGTGGGTGTTGATTTTTATTGCGCATTTCTCCCCACTTTTGTATTTTGTATTAGGATAATTTGGTATCTTGATTGTATGTTTTGTTTTTTATTTAATTTTTATAGTTTTAAAAATAAAAAATTACTAACACGTGTATAGTACGATATATAAACCAGCAAATTCGACAACATACTACTTATAAGTCTTACTTAAAATATTCTAGTTAGACGGGCATGTTGCCGAGTTCGCGATATTGTCCGCGACGTTCTTTATTGACTCTCGTTACATTGCATTCGCGTAGGCACCTGCCACTACATTGACATTTATGTCAGAGTGTCATTGTATTGGTAGATTCAGACGTTGCGTCTGAATCGTTGTGACAATTTAATGTAATGACAATGACGTACATATTTTATAGAAATTGATCTTTGATAAATTGCTTATTTTTATCCTTTACTGTCAAGCTTGGACTTCAAGTTTTTGTCATTCGTATTGTCACATTTCAAAGGTTATGTGTTATTGTCAAAAATGTTTGTTTGTGGTCTGATTTAGCGCCGAATTCAAATAAAAAAATAACGCGAACAGGAGAGGTCGCGTCAGTACCTACCCATACCAAAGTTACGTCCCTGATCTAATTATTAGCCCACCCTAGTATATTTGGTAAATTATGACTTTTTCCTCTTGTTATTAATACATATCTTAATTTATGGAAAAACAAAATATTGAATATTATTTTGGATATATTTTATGGTTCATTTTAATTGTTGGCAATACTAATTTATTATTAGGCTGGCGACATTTACACATGAAATATGACATTAGTGTTTTCTATAGGATTTGTGTTTTATTGGCTGGGCAGTTCGGTTGTGTCTTCGTTTAAGTTTAGTGGCTAATTTGGTGTTTTTTTATACAAAAAACTGTGTTTTCTTTTTTCTACGCATTTTACAATAAGTTTTGGACTATTAATTCATTTATTTTTTATTTTGATCTATAGAAATTTAGTTTGAATTCCGTCCTAATTATTTACACGTGGTTTTAACCTTAAAATTTCACTATGGGCAAGGCCAAAGATATTAGTGTTGAAAAAAACAGTAGTGGAACACCTTTTGACCAAAGAAAATGTTACTATAAGTGAAATAGCAAAAAAATGTAACATATCAAGGCGTAGAGTAAGACTAATTAAAGAAAAATTGACAAATGGGCTATCATTGGATGCTCAGAGGCATGGTAAATGTGGACATAAAAGGATAATGACACCTAGGAATGAAAGGAAATTGGTGAATATCTACCAATACTACATTGACTGATTAATTAAATGAGGCGGGAGTAAAAGTAGCCACTATTACTGTCCGTCGAAGTCTCCATAGACTAGGAATGAAAAGGCCAGTACGAAAACCCAAATTGACGGATAATAATATATGAAGAAAAAAAGGTTGGAGTGGGCTAAACTGTATTCCGATTTCTCAGTTGAAGATTGGAAAAGAGTAAGATTAAAAAATATATTTGATTATACTTTATTATTTTTTTAGAAATATTCATTAAATTCTGGTTATTTGTAGGTATACTTTAGTGACAAGTCAACGATCGAAATACTGACACAAAAGGCACAGTATGTTAAAAGAACTTCATCTGAGAAGTACAACCAGGACTGTGTAATTAAAACTATCAAACATCCTCCAAAATTAATGTTCTGGTCAGTTATTAGTGGTAAAGGTCTTGGCAGGCTGTACATTGTTGAGGGCATAATGAAACAGGACCAGTACCAAAAAGTCATTGAAACTCGACTGATGCCTCAAATAAAGGAATGGTTTCCACATTCGGGCGATAAATTTATATTTATGCAAGATGGAGCTCCATGCCATACAGCGAAATCTGTAAAAAAACTACTTGAAACGAAAAAAATCCCACTTCTAAACTGGCCGAGGAACTCCCCTGACCTCAACCCCATTGAAAATGTGTGGGAACTATTGAAGAGGGAAATATCTAAAGAAAATGTTACGAATAAAACCCAATTAATTGAGAAAGTGATATGGCATTGGAACCATAATGATCATTTGAAAGAAATGGCTCTTAAATGTATCGAAAGCATGCCAAGCCGTTTGCAAGCTGTGATAAAAAATAAGGGAGGATCCACAAAATATTAAAATAAAGTACGAAAGAACTATTATTTTTTTTTATTGTTATTGTTTTATGTTTAAAAATATGTATATTCACCCAAAGTTTTAAATACACAAATATATTTTTATAAAAATGTGAGTTTTTAAATCCAAAAGTCATAATTTACCAAATTTCCTAGGGTGGGCTAATAATTAGATCAGGGACACATTTGAATTTGATGCATAACAAATTCTCCTATCAGTGGGTTAGTATTATATTCGCCAAACATCTTGAAAGAGCCTCCGTTTGCGCAGAGCGCAAATTTGTGTATTTTAGCTTAGTTGGTTTACGAGCTAATTGTCCCCCTTCTCAGCTAAAAGTTAGTCATTTGGTGACAACTATATATTTGAAAATTGTATTCTATGTAACCATGGAAACGAAATATAATAATAGGTACGTCGAATATTTTAGTACTTTTTGTTCCCGGTAGACTCTGCTAGTTGTTGTGCTAGTTCGATCTATTTGTTCTTATTTAAAATGACAAATTTCCTTATAAATTTTTTTACATTTTATAAATACGAAAAACATTAAAATGAAATAAAATAATCTCATTTTTATTCACTCAAACGCTAAGTTATACTTGCAAATATATGTTATTCGTGTAAAAACGCACTTCTGAAATTTAAATGAACAAGTCTTTGATTACGAAAAACTACATATTTTGACGTTTCATTCGTGACAAATTTTGTAGGAAAATATACGAAAAAATGAAAAATAATATAATAAAACATTAAAAAGTCTTTTATTAATTAGCCTAGGTTACTCACTAGTCGCAAAGAAAGCGATATGCAGAATATTTAACACATACATAGGAACTTTTAAACAAATTAGATCGATTACAAAACGTCTGCATACGTTTCATATACCTATAATCTTCGCAAATACGATCACATATCATTTTTTCGCAAGGAACTCAAATGGCTTCCTATCCGTCTGCGCCGTGATCAACACACTCTTTGTCTTCTGTTTAACATTTTGAACAACCCTAATGCTCCATCATATCTGACCGAAAGATTTCAACCTCTGGCCTCTCATGGACTCCCGCTTCGATCTAGATAAGAGAGAACCCTCGCCATCCCATCACATGCCACGGCTTTCTATTCATCATCATTTACTGTCCATGCTGCCCGGTTATGGAACAACTTGGCCCTTGACATTAGAACTGCACCAACGTTAGGAACCTTCAAAACTAGATTAAAACGCGCGCTCTTACTTTCCATTTCTTAAACTACATACTTCCCATTTATTTTCCTATTCTTGTAGTTAGTCATATCTCCTCTCCTTTTTTCCCTTCCCTCCCATAGTGTTGTAACAGGTCTTATCTATGATTTGTTTAATTTTCATTGATGTACATATTTATATTCTTCTTACTTTATTGTGTTTAAATGTAATATGTTTATGGTTTTATATATATTTTCTTTTTTGTACATGTTCCATTTTGTCTCATAACTGTCACAGATGGTTGTCTGGAAGAAATTGCCATTAGGCAATAAGTCCGCCATTTGTACTAGCTATTAAGTAATGTACAATAAAGTGTTTAAATAAATAAATAGGTACATACATATAACTTTCCAAAATATGGTGAGGATAACAAGAAAAATAAAAATGCAGAAATATAAACTCATTTATTTCATATTTATGTACCTAAACTTTACTCGTACCTATCATTAGTTTATAATCTTTGGACATAACAAATTATTTCTATTAATTAATATATTGTGAAATTTGGAGATACAAATAGATGAAATAAATATTTTTTTTATAAAAGCTAACTTTGAGATTGTTTTTGCAATCTGAACTTCAAAATCGGTATGGAAATAAATATTTTTTGTTAATATATGCATAGGTAGGTACATATTTTAGGTATTAAGTAGATATTAAGTATAATTTGTTGTGCTTTCCACGCAGCAGTGCTATTCATAATACTGTAAGTATTGATTACATGATAGATGAGTTTTGAAACTACTAAGTATATATGTTCGATTAAGAAGTAATTATATACCTATCAAAGTAAAATCAAAGCAGAAATTAATTCCTCTCTTGGGCTGTATCCCTTATTATTATCTTAAGAAAGCACGTATGTTTTTCAAATAGGATGAATATTTCAGAGGTTTTATATGTAAGTTCAAATAGGTTTGGATTAAAAAATGACACAGTTTATGATGTGTAGATATAAGATTCAACAGTAGGTATCTTACAAACAATGAATATAATGTATTTCGTGATATTAAATACCTAATGCACAAAATAATCATTATAAATATAATAATATTGTAATTTTAGCATTGATTAATAATATGGATAGTACAAATACTTACATGTTTTAGTGTCGTTTGATAAAAAAATTGTGTAATATTCCATATGGCTCATTTTTTTTTTTTTTTTATAAAACGCAATAACTTTAAAAACTATAGATATTGTGTCAAGCAGGTCAAATTCCTACTTATGCATGGTTTTTAAATTTATTTTTATTAGAATCATGATTAGATATAGTAGGTACTAAAATGATTTAAGCGTCTTCGACTTCAATGGTTTCTTATATTAAGATATTTTATCAAACTGAGAGCGATGAAATATTTTTTTAAGAAATATTTAAAACAAGCTTTATTTTTTCGTTTAAAAGTATCTACCGATTTTATTATTTGTTTTAGTAAATACCTACTCATAAATACCTACAGAATAAGTACCTAAATTAACTTATCAACAAAATCTAATATTTTATATATTTTTAGGGGTAACTATCATTTTGGAGTTAGTGATTTTTTTCCGTAGATAGATACTTATATCAATTTTTAAATCGAACCTCTTGTATCTATTACAGTAAAACACCAAACCCTACCCAACACAATCTTGCCTTGACAACTATTGCTTGCTTCATTTATACTCATACACTACCTCATAACTATGAGCTCTCCTGTTACTTAGACATATTACGTCAGGCTTATAACGTTACGTTCTTTCAAGATAATATAATTAAGTAATCGATGAACATAGTATATGAAACGGCGTACGAATAAAAAAGAAGCAATGTATACACATTGCTTCTGTAAATATAAAGATCAGTTTCCCTACGATTTCTCAGATTGTATGTATTTTTATTTTGGTAGATACATATTCTTGTTGAAAAATATTAGTATGTACCTACGCCTCATACAAGTTGTATTTTATGACCGGGGGAACAGATGAATTAAAAAATATTTGTTGTTATTTTCTTTTACTTTTTAATCTATTTAGGAACGTGTAATATTTATGTTATTACAATCGTCAAATAATAAATTTACCTACGCATTTGTTCAGGCCTAGCTCTAATGATAGTAGGTATACGGAGAAATAGCGGCACGCCTTTTCATATTATGATTTAAAATGAATTCACACCATGATGTGATGTAAAATGCATTATAAATAAATTTGTATTATATTTTTGCGATGTTTAACACCAATAGATTTTTTTAACAGCTTTGCTGCGATTACTAATAGGTAAATTATATATAATCTTACAATTCGTTAATAGTTATAATAAATATACCAAACATCATTCATAAAATATTAACATTTGTACCTACAATAGTAAAAATAGTCATAATAAACATAAGCCATATTGATAAAGTATGTGAAATAGCTGATGATTTTATATTACAAATAATAAATATTTTCAATTTGTATAAACAACTCCTTCATCTACTTATAATACATTACTACAAGTTAAGGCCACGATTAAGCTGGATTCGTATTGTCCTTATAGGTATCCTTTCTTTATAACAATAACTTTACTTTTATAGTTTGATACCAAGACATATTTAAACAAATTAAAGTATTATTATTATAAACTCAAAAATATATCCAGAATATGGGAAGCTTTTTTCGAAATGGTGTTTTTTTTAATAATCTCTAATAATAGGTATGTTTTTACTTTTTATGTCAAAACCTTTTCTTTTTAAATCCTCAAACCATTAATTAAACACATTCAGAATATATTTGTTTCATAACGATTATACAAAATTGACAACATTGAAATTGATAAACATTATAATATTGTTGCGCAAATAACAGGCTTTTTATAGGTAGGTATTAATAATTTAAGAAATTAGCTTTCATGATTAGATTCTACAGATTTCACTATTATTATACGATATTATATAGATTATTGGTTATAGTAAATAGAATTATAGATAATTCCAAAAGCACGATCTAAAAATGTCTTATATCTCAATCATATAAAATCCCTTTGAATGGTTCTTCTACAAAATACATATAGGTATACATTTTTTATATTTATTACCTTCCTTATTAAAAATATAGTAACCAAATTCAAATAACAGATTCGTTGTATTGACCTACATCAATCATGTTTAATTTTTAGATTTCATAAGACACATCTAAAAAAGCTAACTTATGTTTAAAAAACTATGTTTAACATTATGAAACAATGTCTTTTTCTTTATTTTATTTGAAATATTTTACTAATGGAAAGAGATAGGGGAAAAGAGATTGGACAAATAAACATATAAAATATATTTTCATAGTACTTATGTTTTTATATTTTTTGGTCAAGTTTGAATGTCTGCCATCATATAAAAAGAAATAACTTTTCATTTTATTGTCTGCCGTCGTATTAAAAAAATAACTTCTTATTTATCAAATTCTAAAGTTTTTGTGTCAATATAGTGGAAACTCATGCTGAAAATTTATAATGTAAGGAAAAACAAAGTGTTTCTCTTTCAAATATTGTTTCTTTTAGATTTTGATAATGTTGATGGGTCGTAAGAAATCAAATCTGTAGAGAAATACTTTTTTTTATTTTATAATTATTTTTTCTTTTATATACATACTAAACGAACTCTTATTTTCATAAAATAAGATAACTTTTCATGCAATGACTCTAAATCGTTTTATGAATTAGATAAAATAGTAAATAGTATTTTTTTTAGAAAAATCGATCGGTGGCGCAATTTGATATGCCTTAAATGAGACATCCAATTAATTAGCATTTTTTGTCAAAATATTTCGAAGCAGTATACACAGCCTTTTCTATTATAAGGTACATTTAGGCACTGGTGATCATATTTATAAAAATCAACAATAATAAAGCAAATCCTATGAATATTTTCAACGTTTTAAAATATCAAACGACTCGACTGCTCGAAAATTACAATAACTCTTATCATAGAAAAAACAATTAGGTACGTCTCGTGGACAATTCATACATAAAATATTTTATTAAACATAACATATTATGGGTTGTAAAAATAATTTATAAAATTTAATGTCTTTCCTGGCTTAGTTGAACATTTCACATTTGAGTCAAACAAATCAATATTCATATAAATAGTTTTTTATTTAATTGCTGAAACAATATTCGATAAAAATATTATTAATAAGATGGATTAGATTTTTTCGTATCAATGAAAATAATAATCTTATTACCTATCAAAGTTTCGAAAACAGTCTATATAATATAAAATATATCTTTCGAGTACAACACATTTGCAAAATAAAACATTTTTTAAACTTTATACTTAACAATCAATTTTTTAACAATCTTAATGATTTAAAGCCATTACCAATATATTTTGATTCCTTGGAATTTGTTTTAACAATAATATTACAGATTGATCAGAAATAAGTGAAACTTGCCATTTGTCTTCATTTACCTATAATTTAATTTAAATATTAACATTTTGAAAAGTAATAGTGTTTTTTATAACAAATACATAAATACGTAGGTATAAATAAATGGAGTAGGGATGCTTTAATACCCGTGTTTTATTTCATATTTTATTGACATTGAACTTTTTTTGTAGAGCATAAAATAAACACTATCAATAGATTTCATACATTGGGTTCAATTCTGAAAACGCACTAAAAATGTAATGTAATGTCAAATTTAGTCGTCTCAAGTATTATTTGCCATTCTGAAGATTGAATAAAATAATAAAAGTTTAAAAAGAATAAAATGACAAAATAACATCACTGTTGTATTATAAAATAGATATAGTTTTAAGTGACAGTTAAACACATTTTGGTTTTTAATGATTTTAATGTTCATTCAAAATTTAATTAGTCTTCGGAATTGAACCCATTATTATATAAAAAAATCTACATATAATAAAATCATTTGTACTTTTGCTAATCATTAATTTTTTTTCCATGTCTACTCTTTTATATCAAGTCTAAAATATAAAATAATAAAAATAAGAATTAAAAAATTATTTAACCACAATGCATCACAATTGATATAGTATGTACTTATATTATTAATTTGGTCCTTGCAGAGTAAAAATATTTTCTAAAACAAATTAATACAGCGTAATAAATGTAAATTATATAACCCAAACACAATATTTTGTACTTCGTCTATCATGCATTCATACATCGCATCGCAAATATAATATAAGCCTTTTATTCAGTATCTCATTCTTTCAATTATGACCCCAATACTTTAAATATGGCCAAACTTCTTAAAATAATAATTGTAAAAAAGTTTCTTAATAGAAAATACTAACTTTTCATTGTTATACGATATAGATATTTGAACAAATGAAAGTAACACTGATTTCTGTCACCTCTGCAATTAGTATTTAATTACTAATTTATTATTAATGTATTTGGGTACCTAATATTTTAATATCACACTTTTCTAACCTTGAAAATTATTCACTGGAACTGTGTTCATCGTTATTTTGTTCGACTATGCTCTTTTCATACACCTTAACGGCATAACACGATGAGATTTCGTTACTCGTTGCAATTTGACGTAAGTTTAGCATCCGTTACCCTAACACAACCGTTACCAAACTCGTTCTGGTCTAGCGCTACGCGACCATTTTAGTTTTTAACAAGAGAACGGGCCAGTATAGTATAACGAAGAGGAGGAACACGGCTGGAAATATGACCCGGGAGAGTTTGTCTATTTCCCTCCATAGAACTTTCTCTTGGCCGGTGTCGGCGTCCAGCCATGCCACCTGCAGGATGCTCTGCCTCCTTTCAACGCCGCGGCCAGAAGTGCTGCCAGATGGAGACACAACCTCGACCTTGCGACATCTAACACCGGAGTTGTCCCACGCGGCCACAGTATTGCATCCTCCCTTCTCCGTTGAATTTATTCTCTGCAAAATAATTAAAGAAAAAGTATGATATGGTACATTACTAAATAAATACAAACCCTACTGTTCTGCAATATGTTAAAAACCGTAGATAAAGATGATAAAAAGTAAGAGATATCTATTGTATTATTTTATTCAACAAAGAGATATTTATAAATTATCAATAATTGGTATCCATTATATTATTTGATGTAATTGAGTATTGACACGTTTCGTGCAAAGCACATTTTTTTATTAATGTTTTTTTATGAAAAATGAACATTATCCGTCCATTATATATCAATTAAATCAAATAGAACGAATTCCAAGTATTTTTATTTTATAATTTATAAATTAATATCTACTATGCAGGAATTGTCGAAAAACAATTTAATATGGATTTAAACATAAAAATTAATATGGATTGCAAAGCATCCATAAAGCTAAATACGTAATGCACTTCTTCGAAAGTGATCAATGGACCTTATTAATCCAAATATCCGGTGTCCCCTGTGTAGCCACATTTAAAAAAATACCTATTGCACCAGGATAAATCCATCCCACAAGACAAACCTGTGTTGAGTGCTATTTTAAAAATATGAAATTAATTGCATTGCAGATACCCAAACGAATAATATACATCCATAGAATAAAAATACACAAATGAACTAAATCCTATTAGTTGTATCTGAATTTTTTGTTGTAAAATGTATATGAGTATTAATGTATAGAATATATAGATAATTACCACTGGAATAATTCTTGGAATGCCATCTTGTGATTTTTTCTTGTTCAGTTGGTATTGGACATCGAGAACTTTAACAACTACGAATTCTCCCAAAGCTGCAAACACGAAAACCATGCAGCCAGCCATCCATAAATCCAGTGCCTAAACAGACAAATATTTCAAGGTAACTTATTACAAGATATATTATTTAATACTCCCAGTCAATGAAATTGGTCGATGCAGGTATTGAACTCGCATCCGCTAAATAACACTAATCCTTCTGCCATCAACCCGACTACTCGAGCCATCTATTTATTGAATAGGATCTTATTACAACTATATAAAGTTGTTAAATCTTCATATCGTAAAATGAATCAATACCTTAACATATGCAACTGGAGGTATGTCAGCTCTAAGTCCAGTAAACATAGTGACAAGTGTCAACATGCAAGTGACCAGTAATGTCACTCTTCCAGGCACAGCATCCAGATCCAACCAAAAACTGAACCACGACAGCATCACAACCAATGATGATGGCGCAAATGTTTGTATAAGGTGGTGTCCAATTTGACGCTCAAAACGGAAATACACAACGAGACGAGAAAAATTTCCTGAAAGTATTTATTTATTTATTTATACATCTTCTTGTACATAATTTAAACAAATATAATTGTACACTGGCGGGCTTATTGCCATTAGGCAATTTCTTCCAACCAAAGAGATTACAAAGTATTACAACATTGTGTATGTACAACAGCAAATAAATAAGAGTAAAAGAAATCATAGAAAATACGTATAACACTTAAATACTATTATAACAAAAAAAATAATAATTCATAGCAAGAAAAAAAGGATATGGTAAGGATATGAAAGGAAATCGGGATCAGGTGTTCAAGGATAAATATTCCTTCTTTAGTTTTTTCTTGAAAATACTGAGTTAGACGACGCAATATCCGGACTAAGGCTATTCCATAATCTTGCTGATTGTACTTCGAACGAAGAGCTAAGAAATTATGTATTATGGATAGGGATGGAAAGTGTTGTACGTTCAGCAGATCGGAGTGGAAGTCCATGGTTGGATAAATAAGTGAATTTGCTAATATTCGATAAAGTAATGTTCGATTATAAATAAATGTAGTAATTCAACACTCGTGGTATTAGATTCTCCCAGTGTCTATTGAATTAGGGCGAAGTAGAATTCAACGCTACATATTACTTTCTTTCAAAATATCGGTCATGAAATCTTTTTCATCAATATCAACGATATTTTAAAACAAATATGGTTCATTTTCTGTAGGTATCAATTTTGTTGCGAGATCGCTATAATATCAAATAGAAATAGGGAAATCTCTATTCTGGGGAAATTATTTGCTTGTGCGAGTTTGTCAAAAAACGTGATCATGTACTTTGGGATATGACTATAAATTTTGAATCTTTCGGTATACTTAGGAAGTTTTTTTTTTCTCTTAAGGCTTTTCACCCATAAAAGGATGTTGCAGCCGTTATTAATCAGAAACATTAGTTAACAAAGATTAAGTCAATAAAAAAAAATTAAATAATAGTCAGATTTTTTATAATCGATTTAAATATTAAACCATGAACTTGAGGAGAGTTCAGCCCAAGAAGGTAAACTGTGGAAACAGGGTATTGGACATTCTCAAACCTAAAATAAATGTCTAGCGCATCCCTGATTGGACAACCAAACAGAACGTGATCCGGAGTTTCCTCATCCCATCCACATTCGCAGAACGGGGACTCCACCAATCCGAGACGGAAACTTAGGAAGTTAATAATTTGAACTTTCCGCTTCTAAATTTCAATATAAGAATTGCATTGAGAAGTTTTCTTAAAATTAACGCGATGATAATTTGACCTTTTTTGGTAACAGTCTGTAATCTTTAAATCTGGAGGGCAAGTCTGGTCCAAAAGGCGAAATCAAAACCCTCGTGATTACCCATATCATGGATTGAATTATCATATGGAGTTCTATGACATCTAAAGATATTATAGGACTCCATATAATAATTTTATCCATGATATGGGTATTCGTGAGGGTTTTGATTTCGCCGGTTGGACCAGACTTGCCCCCCTGTTTATTTTTGTTTATCAAAGTTGAATAAATATCTTATAAAACCTAGTAACCAAATTTGTTTTACGTTATTATTTATAATTTTTCTAAATGACAGATGCCATTGATTAAAATTACCAACAAGTGATGCAGTAAGCTTATGATGATCAAATTTGATAAATTATTGATTTTACCGTCTTTTTCCAAAATGTATCCATCAGTTTCTTCAAGTCTCAGAGGTTCTCCCATGTGATATTGAAGAAGTTTCAACTCAGGATTTATTGTGACTCCAGCCTCGTTCCATTTTAATCTTACTTTTTGATTGTTGTATGAAACTAAAAATAAGAAATTATTAAATAATCGCAATTATATAATGAGGATAATTTAATAATAGGTACATTGGTATCTAAGATGACAGTCTCTATTATTATTCAAAACGACCTACATAAGATAGTCGAAACATATAAAATATTAAATAGAAAGGTGAAAATCACGTTTGTGGTTGGACTGTTAGTAGTAGTGGTATGAAATATATGCTTGATCGTAATCCTTGTCCAACGAGCAGCCGTTTCGGGAGGAAAAGAACTATACAGTTTTAAAACTATCCCTATGGAGTGGGGTAGGAGACTGCGAAATACTTTCAATGTCCTTATATAAAGATTATATATATTGACATATGCAGAAATATCTACGATATGATTAATTTTATTCATCATTGGGGGGGGGGGGGGTTATTTGGACGACCAGCATTAGTGGTTCCATATCATGCTTTCCAAGCGGAAAGCGTCACTGGCCTTGTGGAGCTGGGCTGGGCATATTGCCAAATGCCAGGATTCACGATGGACCAAAAAGATCGTAGAATGACGACCGAGAACAAGCCGAAGAGGTGTCGGCAGACCCCAGGCAAGGTGGTCTGATGACATCAAGAAATGTGCCGCAGGGAGATAAATGCAGTGTGCCCAAGACAGGGAGTTGTGAAGGATCAAGGGGGAGGCCTATGTCCAAGAATGGATAAAAAAGGCTGAAGAAGAAGAAGAAGATTAATGTTAATACTTACAGCTTTCTATGTAGATGGGACATGACTGAATGTCCATGGGATAAAGTTGAAATTCCATTTGACAGGCAATAATGGCGTGCATTCTCGCCGAATACTTCACAGTTTTATTGCGGTACAATGTTACTGAAGAAAACTTGTGGGTCAGTGCAGCGATCTCTGAAAATAATTAAAGTCAATTAGAAAACATACAATTTTTGGCATTCATCCAAATCTGGGATGATTTATTAAATGTTAATTGATATTGTTAGTTGAATTTTTGGCTTGCTTAATTTATAAGCATCCCCAAAAAAATAGCTGAAGTAAGAAAATGCGTATCTACGTCCTACATCTATCAGAGAATGCCAAAACTATAAAACTTTTTTTCGTCACGGTGATGCAATCAACTGAAATAAATGGATGAAATGTATTGTTTTTAAAATATATAAAAATATACAAAAACCTTGTGTGAACCACAGGCTTGAGTAGTTAAGGTCGAAAGTTTTCGAAGCTGACCTTAACCTCTTAAACCAGTCATGGGCAAAGTACGGCCCGCGGGCCAAATGCGGCCCTTCGGGGTAGTCAATCCGGCCCGCGACATGGTTTCGAATAACCCCTAAAAATACACCTAGAATAGGACAAAATGTAGGTATTTTCTGCGTTAAATTGAAGCAACTATTTCTCAACGTTTCTAAAATTGAGTTCTACAAGGCCCTGTCAAAATCAAGTTTCCCCAACCCGAAATCTCACGCTTAGAAGATAACAGCGACATGTGCATCTTCCTACATCTGTGAACAGGTGTTTTCTACTACTCTGAAGCTTCGTTTAGCTTCACTACTGCGAATCACCTCATCCCAGCAATTTTTAGACGCTAGGTCACAGTTTCATCTGTCACATAAGCCATACTCTTCTAAAGAATAATCAATTTTTGTATTTTTTTTCTTATCATATAAATATTATCAATATAACATAAGCTGTGTGTGATGTAAAATTCAAAAATAAACTTCATCACTTATAGAAATCTGTTTTGTTCAATTTTTTTTTCGGCCCGCCTAGATATTTTTTTATTTTATCTGGCCCTCCCCTTAAAAAGTTTGCCCATCACTTTCTTAACCCAAATGAAAATGTGCCAAAAAGGAATAGCAAAATGGAATAAAGTTTTGTTTTTTTATTTGTATATTAGCTACATACATCTAACAATGCATTAATTTAAAAAAATAACTCACAAACACAATTGTTTTCAAGTGTCTTGGTAAAAAATCCTTGTTATAAATTTTATTAAAAAACAAATTAGAGAATGATAGATTTTTATGTACCTTTACAGAAATATTATTTTACAAAATATAACATTATTGTTACGTTTTAATTTATTATATACATTTTTTCAAACCTACATATTTGTATTTCATCATATATGGGATAAGATATCGATCTCACGTTGAGGTAAATGACTAAACATATCGACGATATTTATTTTATTTTATTTTATTTTTATTTTATGTAGCTTCTCGGGCAACTAACAGGTACTATGTCAAATAATTATTTAACACGCACCCAATAACAAGTTGCCACATTCTGGAGACTTGCGATATTAATCGTCTCACAGATCCAGACTGAAAACACAATTAAAAACTGTGTCTCCACCGGGAATCGAACCCGGGACCTTTGGATCAGCTGTCAGATACCTAACCAACTGAGCCACGAAGGCTGACCACGAATTTAGTCATTTTCAGAGTAAAATAAAATATTTGCTTGATGTATTGCGGTAAAACGTGTGCAGTATTGAAAAAACTGAACGAGTGAGTAAATGTGACTAAAATAACAAGTAAAAAGGACACACTTTTCAAATTTAAATTAAAATAAAATCGATTCCGATAAATCAATTCCAGTACAGACGGACAGATAACTGAAGTTAAAGAAAACTGAATCAATCTTATAGCGGTATAAATTACGCCTGAATATTATGCAACATGTATAGCAGTCACAATACATATTCAGAAATATAAAATTGTTCAATATTATCAAATGAATCAAGCTGGAAACAGTTTTAACATGCATTGTCATCGGGAATACACAAATTATTAATGTTTAAGAGATCAGGGGTTATTTAAAAATCAATTGAAAATTTTCGGTATAGACAGGTGAAAGAAAGGGGTATAATAATACATTATTACACTTCAAACTTAGCGAAATGTGGTTAAATCCATAATGGTACTTTGATAAAAAAACCGTTGATACAATCGACAGGATATGAAAATAATCCTGGAAATTCTCACAGCAGCTCAACATAAGGTACCTACATATTTGATTATTCCAGGGATTATTTTCATTGCCAATATTAAGGTACATGTTTTTCTATGATCCAACTGTCAATTTGTTCAGGAGAACTTTGTTCTCTTAACATATCGACAATGTTTCAAGCCAGGATACGCGAGAATTGTATGCAGAGGTCTACTTTTTTCACGGCTTTTCCAACTTTGAAGTCAAAAAACACCAACTTAGAGGCTTCGCAGCATATATGTTCCATACACGGATTTACTCAGAATTCGGATTAGAACATTTCGTGCGTCTGTGTGTGTGTGTGTGTGTCTGTGTGTGTGTGTGTGTGTGTGTGTGTGTGTGTGTGTCCGTTCCCCCCTTATAACTTTTGATCTGCTCAATTTACAGAGCCCGAAATTTCAGAATATATAAACAGTTATAGGCCTACAAAACTTTTGTACTCAGAATTTTGAATTTTTGTTTCAGTCAGGGGTTATCAACTTTTGAATTTATACTTTATTTTTCCATATATCTCAGAAACCATAAAAGCTAGAACGCTGAAAATTGGTACAAATATAGACAAATACAAAATCTCAAATGAGTTTCAAAAAAATTCCAGAGTTTCTCAAACATTTTTTATTGCGAAAAATATTTTTTTTTATGATAAATTTATGAGTTTAACTGCCTATATTTCCATTTTTTTAAAAATATCGAAAAAAACCGAAACATCCCAACTAGATAATTTAATTTTCTTAAAAAAATATGAACATTTTATTAGCACATCTCAAACTTTTTTTAACAATTTTTATAAAAATTTAATTTAGTGACGACATTGCTTCATACAATTTGTATGGCAGTCGCCTATACACTATATGTAAGAAGACTTAATAGTTTGATAGGTACTTAATCTCCAAACATACATACAGAACCATCATGCTCTTTTCATATTCCGGGTAGGAAAACAGGACTGACCTCCATACTGTCCTATCTTGACATACATACCAACATGTGTTAAAATATTCAATAATTTGTATTTATGGGTTTATAGTTTGATTCTTATTCTTCAACTATACATACTATCGCTATCGACAGTTGGATCTCATGTGTTACATGCAACTAGTTTATATCTAATCTAAGTGTATTTCTATTTTGTACCAATTTAACTGATTCTATTGAGATACTTTAAATGTGTAACAAATCTAAGAACATCGCTTTGATAAATTTAATATTTCAAGAAATTCTCTCATTCAACAAGTAAAAAGGAAATGTATGTATTTACCTATTTTCTATAAAAAATGTCGTTAAATCTAAATATAATACAAAGCATTGCATCAAAATAAATACGTTTTCGCATTGGTTAAGGCTAAGTTCACACGATAATATACCGCACGATTTTCACCGGATAAACAGTGGATGTTCACACGATACCTTTTTATTCGTGAAAAATACGCATTACCGCAGTTTTTATACACCAATCATTCTGAGTAGACGATTGTGATGAATCCACGCTTTTTTGTACTTTTATATTGGGATAGAAGACGCCAGCGTCTTCGCCGCTGGCATAACAGAAGATTATGAGTTCATCATATAAATCAAGAAGCAGAGCGTACTAACATATGAAAAACTATATGAAAATCTAAGAAACTTTAAAAAACGCTATTTCGGTTGCTATTCGATAAAAAAAAACATGTGGCGTCGCGCCGTGTGAAAGAGATGATGTAAAATTATGTGCCACTGCAAACCGAATACGTTAAAGTTAAATCGATTTATTTGGGGAAGTCCGGTGAGAATTCGACCAACGTATTTAGCGGTGTACATTTTTTTTTTCAGTAAGAATAACGTATGAACGGCTCTGTAGGTATACAATGTATGCCTCACTGTTTAATCGATAAGATTTACGCTGCTTAAAAACGTGTAGTACTATATCGTGTGAACCCAGTCTTATGGTGCAAAGTTACATTCTAATTATTTGCAAGAAAACAGCAGGTATAAGTTCAAACACGTGTTACAAAAACAAAATAAAAATATGAAGCTTCAAGTGCGGAAAAATGAAACACGTAGGTAGTGTTTTTGATCCTGAGTCAAACTCAAACAATTAATTTATTTAAGTATTTGTTAAAACACACATGTAGAAGAATGCCAACATGAATGTACAAAGATGGGTCTATTCCAGCTGATGTTTTCTGTTATGAATTTTCTTATCTACCTCTAAATTACTCATTTGATTACAGTTTTGCATTGATTAATCAATTATATGCAAGGGCAAAACCCGAAGTAATTCCGTGAAATTAAAAAAAAACTTAATTATGTTGAATCATTGTTTTATCTTTACGTTATATCCTCTAAAACTACAGAAAACGATCGCATGGTATTTGGAAACATAAAAAACATAGATATTCTAAACCGAATGTTTTGTAGTAAATTAGGTGCCTGGTACCTTCAAGACATTATTGTTAATTCACATAATATGTAATAATATTTTATAGTGGAAATGTGTTCATTCTAACAATGAACAGACAAAATATAAATGTTTCAATCCAACTAAAACGAAAAATACGTCTAGCAATATGAATAATATATAAAATAGCAACAAAAAAATTAAACCACTCTGCACTAGATGCTATAATAAGATTTATTTTGATAACGATGTTTTTGTAATATGTAATAAACGTTCTTAATTATCGATTAAGGAAAACTTATATAAATCGAGTCTGATGAGAGGTAGTTCATAGTACCTATAAAAATATATTCCAACTCTGTATCTGGCTTTTATTAAAATAATACGATCGATTTGAGTTTTATTTTATTAGTATTTATGAAGTTTAAATAAATAAGTCCCTAGTATTTCATTAGCTGATTCAGAGTGTTGATAGATAATGAATGTAGCAACAAAAAAAAATCAATATAAAAAAACCACAACAATTATTTAATTACAAATATTCGTGAAATTACTTCAAATTAACTACATGTTTTGATGACACATATGTACACAAATTGAATCATTATTGTTCATAATAATTTTATGTATCTAAATTAAAAAACAAGACATTTTGTGAATTGAATTTTTACATTGTTTTTAATGTGCACGTTATTCACTGGAAAGAGACCAATTATTTGCACGCTATGTTGTTTTGCTAAATTAATTATAAAAATATACTAATACCTATATACGAGTAATATAGAAGAAGATTCTCTGAAAATTGATTAACATTAACAATTAGTTTTAATATTATGCATTAATATTTAATATATAAAAAAACATTTAGCGTTTTATGGAAGCATATAATTTGGTGCAAGACTATACACTAAACATAGTGACATACCAATAATGTCATTTGCAAGCAAACAAATAAGGCATTATTTAACATTTATTTATTATTTTCATACATCAAAAGCTATCAAATCACACGATGTATTGTATGCTGTATGTTGTCCTCTTAATAAAATAAAATAAAAATATACTAGATAAGCCATTAATTAAATTACGTCAAATATAAATGCACAAATGATATTAAGAAAATAACAAGCAGAAAGACCCAGCTTTGACTTGGTTATCGAAATTTTATTTTTGAACCATTTAAAACATGCATCAATAGAACATATAACATGTATTTTCTTTATCCAACTATGACTAGACATTTCTTCACATAACATCAATTTTAATATTAACCAAAAGAAATACATATGACAAAAACTAAAAATGGCATACATGTTTAAATAATCATGCGTCTCTCGAACACATCAAATTGAAAAGAAGAAATATCAATCAGTTTCTATAAAATATAAATTATAATTTTTAAGACCTTCAAAGAGTACCTAAGATACGCTGTTATTTTGTTGTATATGTTAATAGTTTAAAACTGGATACATTGAAAAAAAAATAAAGCTTTGTTTCCGTAATTTTTTTAATATATTTTCTCACCTGTAACTTTTGAGTTCAAAAAATAAGGATCAGGATGCCAAAGATTTTCGTAAAACTCTGAAGGTAATGTAACGTAATCATCTCCTTCTTCAAATATATCATTTGGCAATTGTAGCCTAGACTCAACCCATGTCTGCCTTATGAACATATCAACTCTGGAATTTAAAATAAAAACATTTGAAACATGACCTTATTGATTAGTTTGAATCGTAGACAACACAATGCAAATATTTGGAATAAGAAATAAAATTCTCCACAAAAAACATGTGAGATGATCATATTACAAATTTCAAAATATGAATATAGAAAACCTCAAAAAATGTAAAAACAATTTGAAAACGTGCAACGTAAAATAATGGAATACAGTTATTGTCATAGAATTTCAACGTTCAGTAGTTCCATATATATGTAGAGATTAAACAAATAATTTATCAAAAACTAGAACAGTTAGTTGCTCATGATAAAATTTACGCTGTATCTGGTGGGCGTAGTCATATTGTGACCAAAATTATGAATAATGAAATGTACTAAATCAGTTATTAGGAAGCCTCGTTCTACTTCAGAGAGATAATTCTCCTAACGACACAAGTAATGAGAAAAAATTGTGGCCACCATAAAGTAATGTAGATTCATGGTCTGTGATGGCCACCGATATTTTAACCAACCCGAGTGGTGAACTAGGTGAAAAAATGACATACCTACTGAAAGATTTGTTACAAAACTTTTGATACTATCTGTATTTCCAAAATATGTTTTTTTACTTGGAAATAGTAAGGTCTTTTCAATTATATGAATAAATAAAACATGTAATTTTTATTTATTTTTTGTTGTAATGTGATTATTTGATGATCATCATAATATGTGGGCAAAGGTAACTGTCTATTTTTTGTTTATTTCATGGGGTATGCATTTATTGTATGTTTTATAAATAAATAAATAAGTTTATTTATTTACAGATAAATTAATTAATTAATAAACAATATGTACATGAGCTAATAGTAATATTATGTAAACTTTGCTGGCTAATTTTTTGGTTATATGTGTATAAGATTTTTGTTTTGTATTGCTGTATGTTTACCGAAATATATAAAATAAAAATAAAATAAAAAATAAAACAAACAAATAAATTAATTAATAAATAAACAATCAAACAAACAAACTAGTAAATAAATTATTAAAGAAAAAAATAAATAAATCACCAAATAAATAAATTAATTGATTTATTTAGTAATTATTAAATTAATCAAATAATTAATAAACAAATAAATAAATTAATTGATTTATTTAGTAATTATTAAATTAATTAAATAATTAATAAACAAATAAATAAATTAATTGATTTATTTAGTAATTATTAAATTAATTAAATAATTAATAAACAAATAAATAAATTAATTGATTTATTTAGTAATTATTAAATTAATTAAATAATTAATAAACAAATAAATAAATTAATTGATTTATTTAGTAATTATTAAATTAATTAAATAATTAATAAAAAAATAAATAAATTAATTGATTTATTTAGTAATTATTAAATTAATTAAATAATTAATAAACAAATAAATAAATTAGTAAATAAATAAACAATTATGAAAATAATTTATGAAAAATTGTTTTATTTGGTAAATACAAAGTATTTTAATGGAAAACCATTACAACTTATTTCAAAACTCCATTTTTTTTAATTAATCAACATTAATATAGTATCTTCCTAGTTCTTCTTTTTCTTTAAGTTGACCTTTAGGTCTGTTTTTAAGAGGCCTGCTCCTCCTGCGTAGTGGACTCCAACTATCCCTCCACCTTTTAACACGGTCTATCGCCTGGGCCGATTCCATGAGGCTGATTGTGCAGCACAATGTGAGGAAGTCTGGTGCTGTCCATCCTTTGGATGTGACCTCCTCCGCTGCCTACTCCATCTGATGACATCATCAACTTCACATATTTCCCTTATTCTGGTATTCTTTACTCGGACTCTCAGGGTTTTGCCTGCTATCATTCTCAGTGTCCACAGCATCCTTAGCATTTGTTTATTCCTGACTGTGTCTGCTCGTACCCTCACACCATATTATGCCATAATCTTAGTAGTGCAATTAAAAAAGTACTAAAAATACCATGAGATCAAATAATACGAGAGTAATGATGAGCTTACAAATCAGCTTAATTTTGACACAGAAAAACAATTGTGACCCATGCATATCATTTTTTCACGAGTTAAAAACCTATATTTTGTTCTCTGTTTCTTTTTCAATGCTATTACCGCACCACTCCATATTAATCGATCAGCATTTTTTCAGCAGGAATCTGTCCAACGTAATGAGCAACCTCTGTCGAGTTTCTTTAGGAAGATGTACATTTTGTTGTCTTATACGAAGACTGTTATCTAGTAGCTTCAAGCCTACATAAATTACGAATTATGATCTTTTCTGGCGTATGTTTTTTCTCTGTGCATTTAAAAACTGTCCGGGTATGACATACCCCACTTACCTCAAGACGGGTTGAGAATAAAAAAATCTTGAAAAACTACCTACACTTACGAAAGCAATGATCATTTAATTTCGATATCTGAAAGTTGGCCAAAATATGATATTTTAATCTACAATGGAAAATACCCAATAATATTTGTTTCACTCACCGAAAGTCCATATCTTCTACGTTAATTGAATTGACGTCCACAACATAAATGCTGACCTCCACTGAAACTGGTTGTCCTTTTCTAGACGGTGGACGAACCTCTGAAAACAAAAATATGTGTTTTTTATTCAATTAAAAATCAATCGGTCACATTTAATTAGTAAAACATTTTTATATTGATTTTTATAAACAATTGAGTTGATTATAATTAAAATAATCAACTGCTCATAAAGTAATTATCGATGTTAAATATAATTTCAAGTCTTTGTAAATTCTTTTATGAAACATTGTTGTATAAAACCTATAAAAACCAATTATTATTCAATAATTACCTTGATTTTATAACTTGAATTTGCTGAATGCTTTAGAAAGACAAAATATATATAATATGTACGTTTTGGTGTGCATAGAGTAATTTACTAAGAATGTTTTGTTAATACGGCTTTGACTTATTTGAGACATCTGAGATTTACATACATACCATCACGCCATGTCCTTTGCGGGGTAGGCAGAAAGAACCGAACGTCACATTTCTATATCCTGGCACACATCCCTCGCCTCGTCCACATTCATGCATCGTCTCATACATGTTCATCTATTGCTCACACTTCTAAAATTTCCGTCTTTCAATATATCGCTCACATGATCGTGCCATCCCTTTCTTGGGCGTCCCCGACGTTTCGTTCCATTCCTTTCCACTCTGTATATTTTCTTCGTCAGGCGCTCCTCATTCATTCTAGTAATGACATATTTCTTCATCTTACATTCTTTCCTTATTTCCTCATTTCTTACCCGGTCATACATCGTTCTATTACAAATTCTTCTTAACGATCTCATTTCAGCTGCATTTATTCAGCTTTCGATTTACTTACCTACATTAAATACATGAAAGTTTTAGTGAAATTAATATTCCAGACGGATTGAAATTTAAATTGTAAATATAAGAAAATAACTAATGAACAGTATAAAAAATACATTCAGAATGGATCAATAAGTCTTGGCAGGAGCCAAATCCCGGTCCGGCGGATTTCTTGTCCAGTGCACTAACAACTCGACTGTCGGCCCACCAACCATTTAAAGAATTTGAATATTATTCGCCAGTCAAATTTCCGAGATGGGATTTACATTTGAGGCAGTGTTGACAGAAGTGAGTGAGCCATTAATCAATATGGCGGGCGGCGCATCACGTGTGTGACTTACAAATTGATTTACGACCACCGCTAATTCAGCGCACGACAATTGTGACTGTTCATCTTCCGCTTAACCCTCACTTCAGCTCTCTTAACCGTTCTGTTAATTAATAAATGAAATCGCCTCGACCCCAGCCGTTCTATAGAGGTTAAGAGAAACCATTTTAACCGCATAACCCATGTTTTTTTTTAGATTATTTTTTTATTTTATTTTATTTAATATAAAGAGACATCAACAGAACACTGAACAACACATACAAAGAAATCATGAAACAAAAACATAGAATCTCCAGTGATCCAATAACGTATCTACCGCATGGCTATTGTTCATAGTTAGGTAGGTACAATCAACGTCTCCTGAACAAAAAAAAGTAGGAAAAATTGAATAATTCATTTAATCATATTTATTTATAGGTTGCTCCTTCCCTGTTTCTTCTGCCTTAATGCTGCTGCCTTTATAAATACTATGTTATTTTTTTTCATTTATTTTATTTAATTTATGTATAATGTGTAATATGTCGTACATTTTTTATATCTTGTTTATTTCTTTTACATGCTACTGTTTCAATATTTAATTTAAATGTTTTTTTTTATTTATCTATGACACCTTACATATATCTATTCAATTTTGTGAAGCAATAATAAATAAATCACATATTACAAATGTAGTTATTTTTTTTCCATAGTCCAGCTGATTCTATTAAAGAATAGATTGAGTGAATGGGAATTGCAAGAATTATAATACAGAAGATTTTTTTTAGGTATTGTTGTGAATAAAGCTTGTAAATAATGTTTTAAAGTAACTGAATGTTACGATAATCTTGCAGAGGTTAATTAATATATTTTCATTTCTATTCTATTACATTATCTGGGCTGCGTTCACAATGAACGCCGAGTGCACTTAGTGATGCTCCAAGCCGTTCAGAATAACCGCAAACAGACGCTCTAAAGACACTCTGTGGCGTTCAGATTGAACGTCGAGTGTACGCACCAAATGCTCTGTATGTATAATCGTCAGGTGTAAAACGCTCTGAAAATTATAGTATCTGTTGACTTCTATTTTATCTGTGGTAAGAGGACGTCTATTTGTTTCTGTGGTATCTATTATGTCAGTTGACATTATTTATAATGACAATATGCATTCACAAAGAGGTTAATCCAACTATCGATTCGTTCAAGAGAATGAAATTCTTTTGAAGGAAGAGGCAGTTTAAATCCAAAACGCGTGTATGAAGGAATTGTATGCAGGATCTACTTTTTTCGAGGCTTTTCCAACTTTGAAGTCAAAAAACACCAATTTAGAGGCTTCGCAGCATATATGTTCCATATACCTACGGATTTACTCAGAATTCGGAGTCGCTCATTTCGTGTGTCTGTGTGTGTGCGTCTGTGTTTGAGATTTACTTCTAGAATATTAATATTTTTTATAGAAAATTAAATTGTCTAGTTGGGGTGTTGGGGCTTTTTTCGATATTTTAAAAAAATTGGAAATATAGGCAGTTGAACTCGTACATTTATCATAAAAAAATATTTTTCTTCATAAAAAATATTTGAGAAACCCTGGAATTAAAAAAAAAACAATTTGAGATTTTGTATTTTTCTATGTTTATACCAATTTTCAGCATTCTAGCTTTTATGGTTTCTGAGATATATGGAGAAATAAAATAAAAATTCAAAAGTTGATAACCCCTAACTGAAACAAAAATTCTAAATTCCGAGTATAAAAGTTTTGTAGGCCTTTAACTGTTTATATATTCTGAAATTTTAGGCTCTGTAAATTGAGCGGATCAAAAGTTATAAGGGGGGGGACACACACAGACACACACACACACACACACACACACACACACACACACACACACACACACACACACACACACTCACATAAAATGTTCTACTCCGAATTCTGAGTAAATCCATGTATGGGAACAAATATGCTGCGAGGCCTCTAGTTGGTGTTATTAGCATGCAAAAAGTCCACTACGCCATACGAAATGTTCCTTCGTACACGCATCTTGGATTTTTACTGCCTCTTCCTTCAATAGAATTTCATTCTCTTGAACGAATCGACAGTTGGAAATAGACTGACCTCCATACTGTCCTATCTTGACATATATATCTACATGTGTTGTATAGAAAATAAAATATCCTAAAATATTCAATAATTTGGATTTATGGGTTTATAGTTTGGTACTTATTCTTCAACTAATATACATACTATCGCTATCGACAGTTGGATCTCATGTGTTACATGAAACTAGTTTATTTGAATAGTATTCAAAAGTTTCTAATAAAAAGCCAGAGAGCATTATTTACTCCACAGCCTAACTGTTGTCTATCGATGAAAATATAATCTAAAAAGACATAAATGACATATTATAATATGATAAATGACATTTAAATCGCCCAATGCTACGTTCAGATTGAAACGCCAAAACGCCGTTCAGATCGAAAGCGTTCAGTGTAATTGATGTGAAAAGCGCCATAATTTGCAACTTCAGGCACATCCAACACTCGACGTCGAGTGTTCTATCTGAATACAGCCCTGAACAAAGCAATCTAACACCCCCTGGAAACGACCAAAAGTCAAGCAATCCTTTCAATACCGGAAAACAACCGGACACCTTAAGTAAGTATCTGAAAAATTCATTAGAATGTCATAAAAATAATGTAACCTCACATACATAGTTTGTTCCTTGTTTACATGACAACATTAAGTTATTGTCAAAGAAAATATTTTGAATATTCTACTACTTACACACTTATAACAGAGACGTTTTAATATTAATAAATTCACTAGTCTCCGCCTCAAAGAGAAACTTCATCCAATAAAACCAGAATTGTTTCGAAGTCTTGACTCTGGTGAACTTTGCTCGTTGAGTTTAATTTTTTTACAACCAACCAATTATTTTGTATTTCTTATTCTTAGTTTTGTCACGTACATACGAGTATAAGAATATTATAATGACATGTATTCCCAAACAGAACTTAAAGTTTGCTAAAATCTTAGATCAAAAATTAATAAATTTCTATGAAATGAAATTGTTTGTCAAGATGTTATTTTTTATCATTTGCTCTTCTTGTGAATAACGCAAATATTACCAGAAATAATACCAGAACTATATATTTTCAAAGCTGCCTGATACGAGTTTCTGGTCGATCTTGAAATTTCAATACAATAATATATTCTATACATTTTTTCAATATAAAAACAGTTAAAATCATAATAATACACATTTCTAAACATGATTTAAATGTCAACTTAATTAAAATTAGGAAAATGTAATAAATCAATTATTATTTCGAGAATAAAATATGTATGTAGGTAGGTATCAGAATTTATAAATTGAATCGGTATCAAAAAACTTTTTCATTATAAAAGTTTTAAATTAAGAATTTTAATTTAAAATTGAAAAGGGGTCCTCAATATTTTTTTATTTGCTTGTTAACTTCAAAGAACCTTATATTTGATTTAAGAGTATTTTCGATTCAATTATATTTATTATTTCGAGTTCGAATCCTGCCTCGACCGATCTCGTTCACCTATAGGACAAGCATTTATGTTTAGATTAGGGAACGTAGGAAGATGTATATGTACTTGTTTAACAAGGACATATTCATTTAAAAAAAAAAAAAAAAACAAAAGTTTAAATCCAGAAGGGCGAGTATATCTCTTTTTGTTTTGTAATTTTCTTATGTAAAATATGTTTTTTTTTGTAATAAATAAATAAAAAATAAATAAACCACTAGACACAGCCAGCATCCTCCAATAATTATCCTTTTGATGGGTTCTTGGGATATTGGCTGTGTCTAGCAAAGGTGTCTAGACTTTTATTTTTTTACTCGCCCTTTTTAATTAAAGTGTTGGTTGTTTAAACACAATTGTAATCAAAATATACCAATAATGAATTAAATGTTTACCCATTCAAGTTTTGATAATCTTTTCCTTAGTAACCTTCGAAGATGTGTCTTTGAAATAAAGAACAGTTTATTTTAACATATTTATTGAATTACGTGAGTTTTTTTTAAATATGAATTTGTTTAATTTCTTGTGAAATTAGTTTTGATAAAACCTTTAATGTATTTTTTTATTGCAAGTAAATAAAAACACTGCAAGGTAAAAAAAACTCGAAATTTAATTTAATAATTTAATCACCAAATCTGTGACATACAATATTTTTTCGTGATTCATACATCAAAAGGTGATTTAGTGTGCATATTTGTGTACATCCGTATCTCTTAGGTATACAAGGGACTTAAAAACTATTTTTTGTTATCAATTTAATACAACCATTCTCTTTCGTCGTAATAAACGACATTGGGATGAGTAATGACTCGTTTATAAAAAATAAATGGGAAATGTGTAAATTTTCCAGGAACCAATTTAACAACAACGCAATTTTTCTTTTCGGTCATCAACTTTGAAACATTCCTGACACCACCTAACGCTTTCACGACATACATTCATAAGAACCATGTCAAATTGATAACTGTTACCGTATCATTAAGAGTTTCGCGTGTGCTTCGGCTATTCCTTTCTTCCTAATCTACCTTCCCTAATCTAACACGGGTGTTTTTAACGCAAATCAACCAAACTCCACCAATTTTTCGTTACTTTTCACATCAAGCCATCTTATCATACCACAGTGATTTGCGCAGAGATAATAACAGGGTTTTAGCGTTGCTGGCGCAATAATTAATTTGCGAAATCTCGAACATAAACGACGTAAAGTGTACCCATTACCTCGAAGGCACCAATTGAATATTTACCAAAAGGAATTTTTCTACCACTGATAACGATATCCGACAATGATATCTACCCAGTTTGAAATCAGCTTTGTCACCCGTACCATTTTTAATATACACAGTCAATTTTTATTATGAAATTTTCATTAGATATAACCAAGGTTAAAGAATTTTGATTCGTTATGAATTTCGTCAAGACGGAATCACATCAGAACTATTCAATATAATTCGGTTTAAATAGATTTTTTTTATTTTTATCACGTACTAACACCTTTCATAAAACAGACTTTCAGAAGTATTAAACACAAAAAAAATTGAAAATTTTAATTTTACTGACCCTGCACCGTCGACTTGTCAAAGGACAGCTTCTTAATTTTAATATTTAATCTTAATTATAATAATTTTAATATTTAATAAAAGAAAAGCTATTAGCATCAGGCAGACAGTATACAGAGGAAATTTTTCACACTTGGCTTTCGATCCCATACTTATCTTTTGCTTTAAGTATATTCATTTGGTTTTTTTTTTTTGGATTTTATTTTTTATTTTTATTGTTTTTTTATAATATTATATGAGTACGTTGTTTATGTTCGATTGATGTTGGCATAAACTATTACAAAGTCACTGTTACGAATTGTATTAGTCCCAGCACAGATTTTTTCCTTAGTGGGGCATTGCAGATACAATAATTATTATGATGTCTATCAATGTATGTATATTTAAAAAAAGTCATACATTCCTATTACTATTAAAAAAAACTAAAATAAATTGGCAATCATAAAGTAATAGCACTCCAGGCGAAAGCTTAACACCTATATCACATTAAAATGATGCTTGTGTATGACTACACAATTATGTTGATAGATGATATTACCTATTTTGCAATGCGAGTGTGGCCTTGATCGAGAACATCTGGACCACGTATTCTTTGGATGCCACCAAATATTTGAAGTACGGTTTCCATCAAATTTTCGACACCTTCTTGCAATTGCTTTCCCGATAATTTACAAAGAAATTAAATTAAAATTCATTGAGAAAAACATGGTTGTTTTGTAGACGTTGTTTGCCTTTTCTTAAACTGTTTTTTTGTTTTTATTTATATACGTCGTCAAATGGTACAAGTCGTCAAATGGTACAAATCGACCTTAAATGGTCGTATTGCCTATATTTTAATAATAATAATAATAATTTGCAATCGCATTAACAATTCTAACAATTATCGCATTAACAAGACGAAGATTGTCAGAATTGAAAATAATGATAGAATAATTAAAATTAATTATAATTATATTTAAGAACTAAAATCTAAATCATAATTACTAGTTTGTAAATCTACCATCAACTAACACTTATTCACGACATCCTCTGATTAAATTTTAATTAAGAGGCACTGATAAGTTTCAATTGCCGATTACTATCGAGGAAAAATTTCGTATCTTCCCTAAACGTTATTTTCACTTTACCTCGAAATACAACACACCACTGATAACACCCAAAAGTCCCAAGGTGACAGCAAAGTATATTGAATTTAGAATACTTACATCATACCCTATAATATGTACAGTCACCCTATATTCTGATATCGCGATTGATCGTAAGGTAATGTTTGATTACAAACTGTGTACATGAAAGTAAATATGTATCATACAATATAGATCGAATAACTTCATACCTTTCACATAGTGCTCAGGCAATACTACTCGAGGTCTTAGCGTGTGATTTCTCTTTGATGATACTTCGCTGCAAAACCTGAAATTGACAAAACAATGGTTTATCAATAATGTACAAATCATTAAAAAAACAATGATCAATCAACAATAAACATGAAAATGGCTTTGTTCAAAATACTCATACGGAATATTATTTATTGAATCCATTTTTTTATTTTCTTTAATATAAATAAGTATGTAACTTTATTAAACATAATATGAAGTAAATTTATGAATATATGGCAAGGTCGGAGAAGCTTTTCTACGGCGGCAATCATGGCTCCGTAACATTCGTGAGTAAGTTTTAGGAATGTTGAGGAATGCTGTTTTGCACCGCCCAACACACGGAGACTTTCTCCCAAGTAATGGTCAATGTCAAGGGAACCTAACTCGAGCCACTAAGAAGAGGAAATACAGAGGGAATATATTAAAATTAGTCAGTTACAGTCCATTTCTGTGCCATATGAAAAGGGGAATAGGCCGACCCCAGAAAAGGTGGGCCGATGATATTGTCCCTGTCGCTGGAAGCGGATGGGTTCGAAAAGCCCAGAAAAAAGACGAGTGGAAGCTTTTAGAAGAGGCCTACATCCAGCAGTGGAGAGATGGCTGAGAAAGAAGAAGAAGAAGAAAGTGGAGTACCACAAGGCTCCCACTTAGGTCCTATTTTATTTATTATTTTTATAAATGATCTAATAAATATGCTTTATGATGTAAAATGTTTGGTGTTTGCTGATGACATGAAAATATACAAGACGATCGAAACCTTGCATGACTGTACAATACTCCAAAATGCATTAGACATCTTACAAAAATAGTGTATGGTTAACAAATTGTTTTTGAATGTATCTAAATGTCAATTTATAAAATTTCATCGTACCAAAAACATAATTCATTTTGAGTACAAGATCAATGGATCAACTTTAAGCATGGTCGACGAAATTAAAGACTTGGGTGTAATAGTCGACAGTAAATTTTGTCTCGTCTCTCATGTCAACCAAACTGTAAACAGAGCTCTTAGAACCTTAGGTTTTGTACTTAGATTGAGTAGGGATTTCAAAAATATTAATTCATTTATATTATTATTCAAAAGTTTTATCAGACCAATACTGGAATATGAATCAATTGTTTGGAGTCCGTGTTAAACTGTTCATATTTATAATGTTGAGAGAGTTCAAAACAAGTTTTTGAGTCTACTAACATCAATCATGAATTTTTGAGGTCATTTTGCTCTCTTGATGCGCTGGAGATAAGGAGAGTTGTCCTCGTCTTTTGTCACAGATTCACTTACGTGTACCGTCAAGACTCACTCGCAATAGTGAATGTTTCGCCTTACAAAATGTCTATACAAATTATTTGTTTGGCTCACCAATGCAGAGACTTCCAAGACTGGCAAATAAGTTTGAGCAGATCGATGTCTTTGCATTGGGTTATAGTGCATACAAGAGTTTGTTGTTACATATTATTATGAAATGATTATATGTAATGAATGAATCATGACTATCTATGTATTATTATTTTTTTTTTGTAAATATTACTGTAAACAAATGTATTTTTAAGTTGCACTGTTTCCTCTGCTGATTTGTGTTCAAATTTTATTATTATATATCTTTTTTATATTTAGTTGCTTCACATATTGTTTAATTGACTTTTTTGTTATGTTTTCTTTTTTTGTTTCCTTTTACTAAGTGTATTATTGTTTTTAGTCTCTATGTTTTTTCTCAGTACCTATGTATATTTTAATGTCCTTATGGTTGTAAAAGGCAATTCATGCCGTATGAGAAAATAAATAAATATATTTGAAAAAAATAGCCCCCTGATATAAAAAAAATATTTACACCGTAAATCCATTAATTAAACAAGAACGCCCTTGGAATAATCTGCTACAGCTAGGACTATGTTCTGTTGTTCTCGGAACCTGCTCCTGGGAGACTCCTTCAGCATGTCCCTATTTCATCATAGGTACAGCACTTCTCAAGCATTCAGCCACGACAGCAACCTTGTTTACTTGCTCACTTTCTTCATCAAAGAGGTCTTGCTGCTAGATATTTCGACACCTACTTAACTCGCATCATTTCAAGTTTGCATCCTACTGGGTATCTTGAGGTGACCATGCTATTTGTTTTCTCTATTGAGATTTGCAATAACTCAGAGCTTTGATAGGATAAGTGGAATCCACACATCAGTCTATGAATCTTCGGAAATTGCAATTAGGACAACATATGTAACATAAGATATCAATATTTTTATCTATTATGTGTTACCCAAACCTAATGGTTTGACATCTCCAATTATCTTTTCCATAATGATATTGAACATAAACTGTCACCTTGTCGGATTCCAAATTCAGCTGTAATTTCTTTCGAGAGCTCATTCCACAACTTTATGCGCATTCTGATGTTGCTGTTTAATTATTTTTTTTATTTAAATGATCTTGTATCATAAAATTCTTCCTAATATTTTTTTAAAAGAATGAATAATATGTCCTTGTGAAAATTTCATAAACATCCTCATACTAATCCAACTATCGATTCGTTCATGAGAATTGCATGTAGCACATGAGATCCAACTGTCGATAGCGATAGTATGTATAGTTGAAGAATAAGTACCAAACTATAAACCCATAAATACAAATTATTTAATATTTTAAGATATTTGGTTTTCTATACAATACATTTACCTGGGTATGTATGTCAAGATAGTATAGTATGGAGGTCAGTCCTTTGATCCTACCCAGAATGTGAAAACAGCATGATGGTATGTATGTATGTTTGGAGATTAGTATCAAATTATTAAGTCTTCTTAGATATTGTGAGTAGGCTACTTCCATACAAATTGTATGAAACAATGTCGTCACTAAATTCAATTTTTATAAAAATTGTTGAAAAAAATTTGCAATATGCTGATACAATTTTTATATTTTTTATAGAAAATTAAATTTTCTAGTTGGGGTGTTTCGGCTTTTTTCGATGTTTAAAAAAAAATTGGAAATATATGCAGTTAAACTCATAAATTTATCATAAAAAAAATATTTTTCTTAATAAAAAATGTTTGAGAAACCATGGAATTTTTTAAAAAAAACTTTTTTGAGATTTTGTATTTTTCTATGTTTACACCAATTTTCAGCGTTCTAGCTTTTACGGTTTCTGAGATATATTGAAAAATAAATAAAAATTTCAAAAGTTGATAACCCCTGACTGAAACAAAAATTCACAATTCTGAGTATAAAAGTTTTGTAGGCTTGTAATAATTTATATATTTTAAAATTTTGGGCTCTGTAAATTAAGCGGATCAAAAGTTATAAGGGGGGGGACAGACAGACACACAAACTCACATAAAATGTTCTACTCCGAAGTCTGAGTAAATCCATGTATGGGAACATATATGCTGCGAGGCCTCTAGTTGGTGTTATTAGCATGCAAAAAGTCCACTACACCATACAAAATTTTCCTTCGTACACGCATCTTGGCTTAATAATGTCGATTCATTAAGAGAATTGAATTCTCATGAACGAATCGACAGTTGGATAATGTCGATTCATTAAGAGAATTGAATTCTCATGAACGAATCGACAGTTGGATAATCGAGGCTGAAAAAATCTGTTGATATACTTCAATTTACTGACATATGTCCACTTAATTCAAGGTTGCTTGACATTTATGCAAAATGGTGAAATATGACATTTAAGTTCGAAGACACCCGTGTGTTACACAACTTATTCCGTAAAAAGTGCGAATCTTCTGTCATACAACCCAATAAGCTCAATATAGATATGAATGTATTGGAATAGAGTGAAATATGTACGTTCAAAGCAGGTCAGCAATATTCTCATCCCACTACTTTTACTTGAAAATTACTTATTTTCATTGACTGTAAAAACAAGCAATGAGCAGACTTTATGACAGAGAATCAAATCTAAAACGAATTCTCGCGGAGTTTTGGGTTGTAAATCGCCATATGAATTTATACTTACCACCATTAAAACGGAGAATTCTCAATTACTCGGCATATAACACCAATTTATGAGTATAAAAGTTATGAAATTATAAAGCCAGGAAATGTTTCTGGATACCTTTTTACTATTACAACAAGTAAATGGACTCAAAAATGATTTTTTTATTGAAAATCATATAAAAAAAACTGAAATTAATCATGATTTATTCAGCTCTTTTGTTATGATTCAAGATTTTTCCGTATTATATTGTAGGTACTACATGAGCAAACCAACAAAACCCTTTTCGAGAAATCAGAAGAGTTGCTTTATAACAAAGAAAGATATTCTGCCTAAATATGATTAAGATCTTTTTTCCATCCACTCAGAGTCTCGAATCCCAATATAATTTTAAAATAACTTTAATAATAATAGGAATTTAAAAGCGCCGTTTAATGATACAAAATCTCTCCAAGGGCGCTGTAGCTTGTTTGTTGGCTCTACGAAACAAGGCAGTCTGAGCTCTACGTAACCGCGATCATAGTAAGCCACCTTATCGAATCTGTCCAATTCTTTTAAAGAGTTGGTACTCTGTGATCCAGATGATTTCAATGTAAGCTGTCTTCCTGATGGAATATTCTTCTGACACAGTTCTTGAATGTAATCTGGATCCAAGTCGTTCAGAGCCTTAAACACTACCAGGCATACCTTATAGTCTACTCGTTCTGGACATTTCAACCAGTGTAGTTCGTTAAGAAGTGGTGTTATGTGACATATTTTGTCAGCTCCATAAATCAACCTTGAATACCATAATCTATCAAGCTGATACTTGGGCAAAACCGCATAAATAGCATTACAGTAATCCAGCCTTGACACAACAAATGCATTTAAAAGGGTTTTAGCTTCGTTTTTGGCTAAGCTCTGGCGGATACTTTTTAATTGTATCAGATGAAAGAAACAAGAGCTAACTGTGATTAAAAATTGCAAATCCAGCGATATTTTTTGTCCAAACTTTGCTGTCCAAAGTTTGATATTAGCAAACTAATAAATTTGTACTTTGTAAAAATTTAAGGCTGATATGTTCACAATATACAGCCTACATTATAGATATACCTTTATAATATATCGCGTTAGTTATGCAATGGACAAAAATGTCAAACTCGACATTATGACAATAAAAGCAAAATAGGCATGAGATACTTATATTAATTTTTCAGCTTTCTGTATACCACAATCCATGACCTGCTTTTATTGATTATTCTTTACCACATAGGTACCTACATGATGAATATACATAATATTTTGCCTAGCCTTGATTCAAAGTTTTATATTTATATTACTGGAAATCGTGTCAAAATAAGTTCGAGTTTATGATGTTTTTTAAATCCATAATTTAAAATAATCAAAAAGAGTACGAATGCTGCTACAAAACAGCATCATTAATATAAAATACAACGAATAATTTGTCTTTCTAGATTTATGGATCGATTTATCTTGCTAAATCGAGGAAACAATGAAACCACGATCATAAATATCAAGTATTGTAATTTTTTCAGATTAAATTAATTTAGAGTTAATTTGTTCTTTAGTCGTTTTAAGAACTCATTGTGTAATATTATGGTGTTTAAAGATATGGTTTTGATAATTAAAAGTTCATACACAACCAAATGACACAATTCCGGGTTATCTTTACAAAAAGTAAAATTAAATCTTATTAGATTCTTAACCTCTTAATGAAACCTTTCATTTCATGAGCATTGTAAATAATAAAAACAGGGGTGATCTTATTTTAATTTCGACTATTTTAATATAATTTCTCGAATTTTGAAGTAAGTAAGCTGCAAAATCATATGCAAAATCTTTTTCGATTTCTTTACTATTATTGAAATGTTCAGAAGGAAACTTCTATACACATTCGTTCTTAACTTTTTACTCCTCACTAACCCAAGGGGATATACTGGGGAGCTATGATTTCGCAATTTTTAAGGCATTTTTTTATTGCAGATTATCAACTAGGATCATGCTGCGATTGTATTCTGAAAGTTTCATCACAATGTATCTGTGTGTGTGTTTATTTTACTTTATCAACTAAAGACTAAAGTACTAGGTATCTGATACTTACACCCCATTAGATTTTGAAGGATGTCTGAATAGTGCTTCTCTATTTTTTTAACTATCGAATATTTCAAAGTGACCCCAAGTTCAGGAAACTTAAAATTTGAAATTTTTATTTTCAAATTGTTAAAAAGGCTTTCATAAAATGGCATTGAAGAATTATCAAGTTTTCATAATAAAAAAATACTAGCTCAAACTAGCTCATTTCATGGAAATGCTGAATATTTCCCATACATAATTTGAATACTTTATAGAATGACTTGTTAGTGAGGAGTTTAGCGTTGGCCACAACCCACTCGTTTTCATTTATTTACAGCATAAATATTCGTTTCCAAATATTATACATATTCTATACAAATCAAAAGAAAAAGTATAGTAAATTAAAAAAATACAAATGTACAATATTAAGACATGAAAAACTACCATAAATAATGATGAATACCGAGAAAACAGCCATACTTATCATCAAATACTTATACCTAGTATATTAATAAATAAAATTAAATATCAGATTCCAATTTCTTACTTTTTTTTTAACTAATTGACAACCTAATATATTCGAAAGTTTTTTTTATTTATTTATTTACGATACACTTTTTAATATGTATTATACAAAAGTCATATCAATACAATGAAAGTTATTTTTATTTTTACAATGAAAGTTATACGGAGAAAACAATGAAAGGTTTACATTTATAAAAATACAAAATATGTATAAATTCATATATTTTTTATATCTTTCTACCATGAAGATTGATGTACCTACAACGTTTGGATATACCTACTTAATTTCATATTAGCATGTAGGTAAGAAGTATGAACAAAATAAATATCACCACAAAAATAAATAAAACAAAAAAAAAATAAGCTTAATTAAATAAAGTTTACTTTTGCAAAAGAGCTCAAGTGCCGTATTGAACAAGGCCTGCAACATTTTTCCGAATTGATAAGATAGAATCTAGACATGATTGGGCTCTTAGACAGGCCCTTATGTGCCGTTGACTACTATGGGCAAGCGCCCAGAGACACCGATCTATGGAGCCCTCTTGTTACTGCTAGATCACCAACCGATAACCAATCTTATACTATTTTGAAATTTCAACTATTGTATTGTAATGAATCTAATTGCAATAGTTGTGAAAGCAAACGTCATCTAATAATACCATCACATTTTGGTATTTGAACATACGATCGCATTTTCTATTCATATAATAATAATATTCGTTTATAATGCAACAAAATAATTGTCCCATTAATGTAGCAAACATATTGCCCGTAGGCAATTTTATTCCAGTCAACCACACTGGTAAATTAATTTTTAACAAGTATAGCTTGAGGAGGCCAAGGCTTATGTTGAGCCTTCATAAATAAAATCTTATAAAACTTTTTTTGAGTGAAAAGCCTTAGAGAAAAAAAATACTTATAAATATTAACATGAAAAAAAAAACAGTAAAAAATACAATATTTTATGCAACATAAACACAATTTAAAAATAATAATGAAAATGTCCAAAAGAATAGAAAAATAAAGTCATACAACTGGTTGGGACCCTATTAGCCTATGTGCTGCCCAGGGATTCCAATAGATTAAAGACGGTCCTGCTGACGTACGGCTTTCATAATATTATTATGATTCTGTACGAACCAAGGGGCTCTTAAGGAAAACAGAAATGAAGGTTCTAAGGTCAATCATTAGAAAAACTGTCCGAGATTGTGTTAGCAATGTTTAAATAAGGAAAACATGTGGAATAGAGGAAATCGTTCGGTGGAAGATCCTATAGAAAACATTGGAGGGACCACTTAGCCAGGATGAACAGTGATAGACATGCGTATACAGCGGCGATTGAAATCCCCTCTGGCTACCCGGAAGAACACCCAAGAGGTGGAAGGATAATTGGACTTCGTCATCCCAGGAAACATAGTTTCTGAAGAACAGACCAACTAGATCTACTAAACCAAGAAGAAGAATAAGTTTAATGCTGTATTTTCAGTATTTTTCTAGAGGATGAAAGCGTAAACTTTCACTGAAGCGACATGAGACATTTCAGTCGTGTGCTTATAAAGAAGAAATACTGACGAATGAGAATATCCTAATTCAAAAACTGCATTACATCAGTCATGTAATGACACATGCAAGAAAACACAAGGATCCACTTCATAATGCTGAAGGAAGGCAAATAGCATGGTTGAAGAATCTTCTACAGTGAACAGGAAATAAATCGTCATACACTCGTAAAGAAGAAGTTCGCCTTTGAAGCGGTTTAAAAACGTCAGCAAAATAATTAACTCCTCCAGCAAGAAGCGTCTTTCAATTTGGATAATGGATTTCCAAGATGGACACGACCTTCAGGAATGAAGAACACGACAAGAAGAATCATCAGCGGTAAAATTGGAAAAATAATAGAAAAACAGTTTTTTCATGTTGATCGACCAACGTGACATTACAAAGGCCTGCATTAAAAATATTTCCACGTAATAGAAAAATACTTCAATAACAATATTATTGTGTTTGGTACCAGCTGTATCAATAAATCATACATGTATTTTAGTAAGACGGTACCTAGCCAAAGTGAATAAAAAATGTTCTTAGTAGGTAATTCTATGTTTAGAGTAGGAAAAATATGCTTAAAAAAGGTGTTGTATTATTATAAACAAGTAACAAAATGCTGTTGTATGAATTAATGAGCGTTCTTATGCTGTTGAGCTGTGAATTTTTGTAGGATATGTACAACCTACCAAGTTCACTATAGAAAGATTGAAAAATCAATATTCATTATAATGCTACTAAACCACATATCATTACATTAGATTTACCTACGCAGTAAACAAAAATGGTCGTCCATAATGTTCCCATACAAAATAATATTACCAATACAGTAAGTACAGTATATGTATAATATGTATTTAGATATGTGTTATTATTCATTTTAGACATTAGTATAAATAGTTTATGACTTCCGACATTAGTAAATTTTGACGTCGGTGTTTTTTTTCTAGGTATATTATTTTGTCAAAACTATTGCTATAGAACCATTTAAAACACTTAAAATGTGACATATGTAAGTACTTTATGAACTGCAGATAAAAGATCGCCTGTTAACAATCTGCCTAAGGCGCATCCCTCAGTATTTGGACATATTGCCAGAAGAGCCTCAGATAACCTCGAGAAGTCATAAATCGTCGTAAAATTTTATCTAAGTGAGTGAGCAGTTTGCTCTATAATCAATAACAAAGTTTACAAATTGAAATGGTTATTAGTAATAATTTATTACTAAAGTAATACAAAATATCCACTGAATACTTGATTTATTGTAAAACTTCAGTATTTTCGATGCCCTAGTTAGGCCTCCATTCTACAACCATAATATTAATTATTGTCTATATAAGGTATGTAAAAAATGCGAAAATTTTGCATTTTTTATTAATTATCATATTCCATTTACCCACAGTTTACCCATTCGTAAATGTCTGGATACATATTTACATAGTAATTAATATCAGGTATCAGATTGTTTATTTGATAATCCATTACATCACAGCTTTGATAAAGGATCATTTAGATAAAAAAGCGATACACTTTTTGTTCAACATCCTTTGAATGATCGGATTACTTTATTTACATTAACTAACAGAGGTACTTTGTCAAATATTAATTTAACACGCACCCAATAACTTGTTGCCACATTCTGGAGACTTACAAAATGTAATAGAGTTCATGCCAAATATTTTGAACTTTTAGCCGAGAAGGGGGGCAATTTTCACGTAAACCAACGAAGCAAAAAGACACAAATTTGCGCCCTGCGCAACAAGAAGCTCTTTCGAGGTGTTTGGCGAAATTATATCAATATGTACAAATCCCTTTTTACTTTAAGATAAGAAACTAAAATATTTATAAGAAGAACGATCAATCCGTTTTTGATTTATGATATTATTCAATATAATTTCTGTTCTCTTAATTATTTTTAAGTATTTTTATTATACCTACATACATATTTACCATAATGTCTTTCGGATATTTTATTTTAACATAATTACCCCTTCCTTCTCTAATATTCCTCGCTTTGAATGTATATATAGATGGTCTTCATCATTATTGTTCACCATTCTGACGATGCTCAGCATAGAGCGATACCGGTGAATGGGAGTCGCGTTTGCGAAAAAATATAAAAGAACTAAAAATTAAATATAATATTTTCATTATTCTAGTTAAAAAAAATAGTTGAATTGTTAAATTACGATCAAAATCAAACGTGAAAATTTTCGAATTTTACAAATAAAAAATTAAAATATGATATTTGTTGAATTTTGTTTTTACCTTAAATGGACACAAATCAAAAATGGTTTATTAGTGAAACAGATTTGTAAAGTTTCACATGTTTGAATTATTCGTAATTTACGTACCTATTCCTTTATAATCAATATAAAATGTACTGTTATTACTCTCTCTCTATTCAATCTCACGAATATACTCTAAATACCAACGCTATCAATTAGTTTGTTTATCGAAATGATAATTAAACAATCTTTAAACACCATATCAAAAAGGTGAGCAAACAGGATAAGTTATGTGTTGCGACACAATGATCTCCTATACATCATCTTGCGGGAAATGGTTGAGGGATTAATTGGAAGAAGACGTCCCCGCCGCCGTGAGTATCTGAAACAGGTGTGCCAAGACACGAAGAGTGTCGCTGAAGACCGAGCGAAACAGAGGAAGGGATGCATCGCTTTTCTGCCAGCCAATCTCCAATATTGATACCAAAGAAGAAGGAATTTATTCACTAATACAACCTTTACATTGCAAATCAATAAACAATCGAGTATAAAAAACACAACATATTTACTATAAAAATCAATATCGAAATTTAATCATTTGTCAGGCGATAATTAATTTTGCTACCTAAAATCGATCACGTTTCTTTTATCTACGTACAACGTACATATTCGTTAAACAAAATTAGGATTATCGATTTCAATCATTCTTCAACAATTTTCCATAATAGTAATAAATTTTAGAGATAGATTATGTGTTTAATCTTATTAATCACACCTCCAACCTTTTTTTTTATTTTTTACTCACTTTTACTCAATTTCACCTCTATGTTTGTACTGGAATTTTGCAATCGATTTTTAACTAACTTATCGAACAATTAGAAAAACTATTTTTTTTTATAGACAAACATTTTTTTCAACATCTCAATAGAGACGAAGTTGGGATATTGTAGAAGAACCAGGAACTCGAGGCACCTACAGGGCTTACGACCTGCCATCGGCTGGTTTACGTGATCACTTTATGCGCTTGCAATTATGCCTTCTTATTGAGTTCCCTTATCGATGTAATTTTGAAAGTATAAGCTTTCAATCATCAATGACATATTTTTTCATCTGACATTCATTCTTATGTCCTCATTTCTTACTCATTTGGCACATAGATGGCATAATGAATGGCGATCATTCACAACTGGTCTAAGTGCTCCATTCTCTGTTTCATGCCATAACTCTTCTTTCGATCTCCTTATCAATCCTTAACCAATATGACCATTGCAAATTTTAACTTCATTCCATTAGATTTCCAGTCCGCCAACCCATATGTAAGAAAGTAAAAAATATAGGATAATAATGAACCAAAATACATCTTGGGGGGAACAGGTTGCTGAAGTGAGCAAGAAATTTCATTATACGCTTCACTCATTAAAAAGATAGCAAAAATTCTTACCTTAATCCGTCAAAATATCTTTATACCAATCAATATTACTCCCTTTCCTTGATTACGCTGATGTATTTTATTTAGACGTGAATCAAGAACTCATAGATAAAATGGAGCGATTACAAAATCAACATCCCATACCCTATCGCAACTTTGAGTTTCATTAACACTTCCCGCTTTCAAAAGAAATCTGAGGAATCATTTCCTTACTCATCACACTCAAATTTGTCTCCTAATCCTGTCCCCTCCGTTTTTTTACTGTTTTTGTTTTATATGGATTTATATTTTCATTGTATGTTTTTATTCATATAAATTGTTAGTACGTATCATAAAAACAATTTGCTAAAACCAAATGAATTTGGAAGGTAGTTGGAAAATATTGTCATTTGGCAATAAGTCCGCCATTGTGCACATGCCACATGCGCTTAAAAAGTATTAAATAAATAAATAATAACTTCAAATATAGAAATAAATTTAACAGAAAATCTATTATAATTATCAAACTATGCTGATATTTTTCAATTTAATACACCTACCTTATTAAATTAAAATTACATTGAAAATATGTACCATGATACCCTCAACAGGTGTGCATTGCCTTATAAAAGCAAGGATGACACATGCGTGTATCCCAACCCACCAGTCTCGTCTGAACTAAAAAGGCTACACTCGGGGTGGTTAGTGAAACTCATTGCTGTTCTTTGTGAGATATTATTTTGCCTGTTTCCAATCAAATTCACTCCACTCAAGTCCCACCATTAATAACCTTCCACCAACCTCAAAATCCATAGTCTTCTTTTAAGCACATTGTCACAATTATTTTTTTGAAAATCTACCTTCAGGTTTAATTTCAATAACGTAGTTTGTATAAAGTAATAAAAAAAAGTTTTTTTTATATAGAAAATCATTACAGTTATCTACTTACACGTGTATTTTAACAACGAACACGTTATTAAGGAAACATTAAGGTCAGTCGATAAGGCCGCGGTATATTTGGACACAATCCTGTTAATTTATTTACGATAGTAGCAATGTTGGGTGTACAAATTATTGCGTCTGGCTAAAAATCAATTTTACATGGGTGAACATTTAATAAACTTGGTCTAATACAACATAGACCAGTCTAGTTTTACCGCAAATTGATTACTTATATAATATCATGGCTACACCTACAAAGTTCTAGTCGTAAATATGTATAGTGCATTCACTATAATAATTATTTTCGTGTTTAAATGTTGGTAAGCTTGCATAGTTGACAATCGAATTTAGTTCTACGGAGTTGATAAAATAACAAAGAATATTCTTTAACAGATTTTTAATTTAGAGACGAAGTTGGAATATTTACTGTAGGAGAACCGGGAAATAAAGAATATTCAAAATGAATATTAAAAAATATATCATAAATTATGGGAGGACAGAACTAACGCAAATACTTAGTATTCAACAATAACTACTTAAATAATTCGAAATTAAAATTATTAATAACATTTGAAACTATGCCGTATTGTGTTTGCAATGCTCTTTGAGTAACACGTAAAAATATTTGATTTGATTAGGGAACCATGTGATTCATATTAATTACACCAACATAGTTAACTAGTCTCTTTCTATGGCTCTGATATAAAAATAGCGTCAGAGATTGGATTTATGACAGGTTTTATGGAGGACATTGGGATCTGGTTGATCTATTTTGTGTGAGCCCATATGTTTGTTGAGGTTATGATTGTGATTGCAGAAAGTTGAGATTGTGCGTGGAACGGGAACAATCACCTGGTTCATAATTGCATATAATTGTCAATAAAAATTGTAAACTGCTAGCCCTAGAACAGGATTTCCTAGTTGGGTAGCAGAAATATATTTATTGTTGTCACTATAAATATGGTGTGATAAATGGTAAATAAATAAATAATAAACAACATTTGATATATTTCGCTACTTAGTAAATTTATACAGACTTTGCTTTAAATTATTTTTAATTTATTTTGTAACTTTTGTACATATAATTTGTACACTGGCGGGTTTATTGCCAAACGGTAACAATACAATGTGCACTATGGCAATAAGGTAGGTATGACATGACAAAAATTATAAAAAAAAATAATGACAAAAGAAGAAAATCAAAATAAAAAAAGTCAAAAAAGATTGAATATAATAACAGTTCATAGAAATGATAGAAAACAAAAGGTTAAGGAGACAAATTTCTAACATCTCAATAGAGATGAAGTTGGAATATTGTAGGAGAACCAAGAACTCAAGGCACCTCCAGGGCTTACGACCTGTCATCGAATGGTTTGTGTAATCAATTTATGCGCTTGCACAACGTTCATCAATAATTCTTATTGAGTTCCCTATGTTATCAAGTCGTCATAAAATATCATCGACAGGGAAAAAATTCAATGTTTGCGTATATGCAACTATAAAATGAGATGGGTGGTGACAGAGCGCTTTGCGCACTGGATTAGTAATCCAGTGGTCGCGAGTTCGAATCCTGTCACGACCGATTTCGTTAACCTATAGTACAAGCATTTATGCTTAATTAAGGGAATGTATGAGGATGTATATGTACTTGTTTCAAGGCCATATAAAATATTCAAGAATAACGAGAAGAAGGGGAATATAAATAAATTAAAAACTCATTTGATTGTTTTTGGGGGTATGTCAAACAACAAATTTAATATTTCTCACTTTGACGAATATTGACGAATTGTGACGAATAAGTACTTCAGAATAAATATATCCAACTTAACGATATCTAGGTATAAAATTTTGTCACATCTTCCAAAGTTTATTTTCTTACATCTGACAACACTAAAATATCTTACCAATACAAAAGGAGTTACTACAGTTAATGCACTATTGTATAGTGATGTCATCACAGATCGGGATCTATGATCTATAGTGTCCGGCGCACTAAATATTAAACAAAATTTACTAATAAAGTGATTTTTGATTTATTACATTTCAGTTTGTTCAAACCACTAATGAGCTTAAAGCTACCGCTTCTTCTTGGGCAACAGTTTTTCATCCGTAATAAGTAAAATTCATAAAATGTACCATAAAGCTAACTCCGACAATATTAATACATAATAAATAATAAATATTCCCAATTGAAAGCTTGATGATGCGTTTGTTGCATTTTATTTTGCTCTTTTAAATAATTTACAATTTACGCATTGATCTGCAAATTCTTTTGAGGAAGTGTATAATGGTAATAATAATAATTGAGTGTTATTATTTGTAGTGCTTAATTGTTATTAATATCATTAGTAAATCGGCCAGCGCCGTATTTAATTAAATTAATTAAAATAAAATAATGAACTTTATCTATCGATACTATTTTCTCGAAAAAACAATTGGTACATTTATTAAGAACGATGACAAAATAAAATACATTATTATTATGCACTCTAGTAAAGGGTAAATATGTTTTGTCTTACTGTGAATCTTTTCTATATAGTTTGTTTGTTTTATATTTTATATATGTTATTGTAAAAAATAATTTTTTTTTTTACAAAACGTACAGTACAGAAACTCCGAGTAACGCAACGAGCAATGGAGAGGAGGATGCTAAACATTAGTCTTCGTGATCGAAAACGCAACGAATGGATCAGAGAAAGGACAAAAGTTACCGATGTTGCATACAAGGTAGCTTCCTTAAAATGGAATTGGGCTGGCCATGTAGTAAGGACAGCAGATGATCGATGGACCAAACGCACCCTGGAGTGGCGACCGAGAACTGGACGCAGAAACCCGGGCAGACCGCAAATAAGATGGTCTGACGACATCAAACGAGTGGCAGGAGGTCAATGGCACAGGGTGGCGAGGGATAGGGAAGCATGGAGGCTGAAAGGGGAGGCCTATGTCCAACACTGGACGAATAATGGCTGATGATGATGATGATGATATGTTATTGTAAACTTAATAAAATAAAAAAAATAAAAAATTATTAATCGTTCACACTGTATATACTTTATTTAAATTTCTAACTTTCTACCTAATTTTTGTTGTATTTTTTCCATTTCTATCGTTTGGTTTATCTGCGTCAAGTGCATCTGAACTTTTTAAATATTTGATAGATCCGGCCCTGTGTAATCAGATAAATGCGATTGTAACATACAAACATTCCATAATAATTCATACCATGGATAAACAAATCACATTTTCATGCACAATATTGTCTCTTCTAATACAGATGATCTGTTATTAAATTTAAGACAGCAGTCTGTCTTGCAATGTTTTAAATAAATATTGGAAAATAATTATAATAAAACATATATACTTAATCGAATAATATACTAAACATTGTTTTAGTGAGAAGTTATCATAAAAACCAGACAATGACCAGTGGGACATGTCCTGTTTAACCAAATCAAATCCCTAATGATAATCCAAATCATGGATATAATTATCATAAGTAGTACTATATTATCGTAAGATATTATAGAACTCCGTAAGATAATTTATTATATCCACTATATGGGTTATCAAGAAGGTTTTCATTCCACAGTTTAACCGGCTTGCCTCCCAGTTCTGACTTCAAAATGCCAAAAAACTTAACATAACATACCTGTTTGATATTGTATATTCTGATTAAAATACTATCCATTTTTGTTGATTTGATCAATATTGAAAACAAATCTATTATCGGTATTTATTTACCAAATGTTCCTAGTTCTTATTTTTTTTTAGTCCAAAACTTCCTATGAGAGCTAAAACTCGAGGGGATACTGTAACAGGAAACACTGGTAAGCAAGTAGCGCAAAAGATCGTTAGAGTCGCAGTGCATAAGAACACCCCCTAATAATAATAAAACGGTAATTATGAATACATTTAGAATCGTTAAAGATTTTTTAAACGTTAATATTCGGGAATCAGTAGGGTGATTAGGTAGTATAGAGACCTCCTCAGAGCCTAATCCTTTGATATGTTAAGTATCTGGATGGGTGAACTATTCCCAATTGAATGCTTGATGATGCGTTTGTTGCATTTTATTTTGTTCTTTTAAATAATTTACAATTTACGCATTGATCTGCTAATTCTTTTGAGGAAGTGTATAATGGTAATAATAATAATTGAGTGTTATTATTTGTAGTGCTTAGTTGCTATTAATATCATTAGTAAATCGGCCAGCGCCGTATTAAAAAAAATAAAAATACTGATTGATGTTAAGAATGAATCGAGAGACAATAAATAAAAGTAAGAAAATGGAAGATCAAAGCATGGCTTGATTATTCACATAGCACTAACGAAATGTATTTTGATTTCACGTGAATATATCAAGCGGTGTGTATTTTGATTTCACATGAATGTATCAAGAGGTTTGTATTTTGATTTCACGTGAATGTATCAAGAGGTTTATATGTTTATTTCACGTGAATGTATCAAGAGGTTTATATGTTGATTTCACGTGAATGTATCAAGAGGTTTATATGTTTATTTCACATGAATGTATCAATAGGTTTATATGTTTATTTCACGTGAATGTATTAATAGGTTTATATGTTGATTTCACGTGAATGTATCAAGAGGTTTATATGTTTATTTCACGTGAATGTATCAAGAGGTTTATATGTTTATTTCACGTGAATGTATCAAGAGGTTTATATGTTGATTTCACGTGAATGTATCAAGATGTCGTTGCTTACTAACTAAATAATATAACGGTATATAGTAGTGTAATACAATAAATATTATTAAATGGCATACAGTAACAACGGTAACAACAGATAAATAAAATAAATTTTACGAAAATCACATGAGTATTGGGAAAATAGTTCTGAAATTTATTTAGATTTGTAACGATACTAAAAAGATGGGTGGTGGCAGAGCGGTTATCGCGCTGGGTTAGTAATCCAGTGGTAGCGAGTTCATATCCTGCCGCGACAGATTTCGTTCACCTATAGCACAAGCATATGCTTAATTTAGGGAATGTATATGTTCTTCATACAAGGACATAATTTATTCTTAAAAAAATAGTATTGGTAGAAAATATTTATTTTAAATTACAATTTGTGTTACAAATCTTTTTTAAAATTGATGAATACTTAAAATATAACAATGTCACCTCGGGTAAAACGTTCGGTCATAGTAAATCAATTTTTTTTTGGAAATCATTAATTTATTTATTCATTAATTTTATATTAACTTTTGTAATAAAAACATCAAGGCGATTCTACGTGTTAAAATCATTTTTTATAATAATGCTCTATGACAGTTGATATAATATATGATTCAAAAACAATAAAATTGATAAGTTTATATTTTCTTCTTGTGAAGCTCCTAACGGAGATTGGCGACCTTCACACCAAACTCCGGTATCCCAAACCACTGCCTGAGATTTTCAAGCCACGATATTCTTTTACGCCCCATACTCCATCTTCTCTTTATCTTTCTCTCCATAATAAGTTGTAGAAGGGCATATTTATCACCACGGAATATGTGGCCAAAATATGCGTTTTTGCGTCTCTTGACAATGATCAGCAACTCTCTCTCTTTCTCAATCTTATTTTAAACACTTTCATTGGAGACTCTATCGACCCATGAGATGCGCATCGATTTTATAACTAAGTGGTAAGGAAGGTAGATATTTTTGATGATCATGTCGAAAAAAATCTATCAAAAAGGCACTTCAGGTCGTTCGGATCACATCAAAGTACTTACTTTATCATCGGGTGGAGAGTATTATCAAAACTCCTTACTGCAATCAATACTCTGGTGTGAATAGTATACTATATGATATCCGCGATACAAATAAGCTATCAATATGGTTGGAATAATGGTGAACCATTCAATGCTGATTTATAATTACTATTCACCTTAATTGTAATCAAGTTTCATTAACAGTACTGTCAAGTTTTATACCAACTAACCTTACTGTATTATCTGATAACACACTGCTACTTAAAACAAAACGGATAGTTCACATTTTGTTGTGAAAGTATGTATTTTATATGAACCATGAAACTAATATATTATGTAGTCAGATGTATCATTCAATAAATTTATTGTACACAACTACAAAGCGTTAGAAATGGTTAGGCTAGCCCTGAATGTCGCGGAGTTGAATTGTTTGCAGGTTAAAATAGTGTATGTACAATCAGTCAGTCGGTCTGTCTACATTATATTATGGTATCTCAATTGGCAATCAGGCAAGTCGCTAGCTGCACAATGGCAAGGCGGTAACAGCAAATGGTGAACGAAGGTCAGGGTCAAGGTGTACATTCATCAGCCATCAAGATTAACTTCCGTTCCAAGGTTTGGGGTGCATCGCCTGCAACCGTGACTCCTTGACTTGACTTGGACTTGGGAACTTTTAATCGATCGCACCGAACTAATAAACCTTCGGGTGTGGAATACTCAGTCGATCTTGTCCGCGAGGCCAATGTTAAGGGAAATGCAGTCGAAAGAAAATTATCTTCAATGTCTAGTTTTGTAACTACCTGCCCTTCAATGTGTACATTATTTATTTGAATATTTACTTCGTCGTTCTTTTTGTTTGTTTGATAATTTATTTGACTCGAAAATGGTTGCATAAGCATAAATAAATTTGAGTGGAATTTTTATGAGCGGACTATTAAATATATACAAACAAAAAACCCAAAATACATTTTAATAAATCCGATTTACTCGTAAATTAGTACAATGTTAGAAAAGTTGTCTTTATTTCATATATCAACAAAAACCCAAGTTTTTATTCCTATAATGCGAAATAGAACATCATTATTACATATTTGTAAGAACTTCTTTATTTACTCAACTATTTTAACATATGAAACTTAAACGTTTAATTTCGCAGACTATTTCCAAAATAAGATTTCTATTTTTCAGAAACGTACAAGATAATAGCCGTCTTTCAAGGGTCAATAAAAAGTCGTTTGGCTCATGACCAAAAACCCAGAAAAAATGATACTTTAATACATTTAATGGAAATTCAATATCCGTTTCTAAAATATAACACAATTTATTGTTCATACTTCTCGTATTTGATTTCTCTTTCTTACTTTTCTTTCATTATGTGCTTGCACTTGATATATTTTTTTTAATGTTTACGAAAAACTTTTATGTCACTATAAAGATAGGTACGGATGTTGAAATAATAACCTTTAAATTATTTTGTATTAACGCTTGTTTTATCAAGCGTATTACCAGTAAAGAACATGGAAAAAATGAGTTGCTAACGAAACATAATAATAAAATAAGCATAATGTTGTGACGGATTATTTCCAGATATGTAAAATTAAGTTGGGGTTATTTATTAGACAACAGTGTGTCATAACAAATCCATAAATTACATTTAAATGAGTTCGAGTACCACAATTAACACAATAATACAGGTTGAACAACTACAATGAAAAATGAACAAATTAATGATAACACACAAAATAATATACGTAAAATTAAAAATATATAATAAAAATTATTAGAATATAATCGGAGTGATCAAATTATATTTAAAAACGATTGGGTTGCAGCCAACACTAAACTCTCCACTACATAGTAAGTGTATATACATTTTTTCTTCTTGAAAGGTTAACAATCTGTAAATGCATTTTTATGAAGTACATTTCTATTAGATTCTTAAACAAATATAAGATTCCCTTGAGGACAGAAGTTTTCACAATACACCATATAGGTACACAAAAACATTGTCACGAAACTCATAGTATGCACTTTCTACACGTTACCTGTTGAGAAATTTATGTAAAAAATTGAATAACTAGCAAGATGAGCATGTATGAGACAGTGTATCAATGTTGATAAGGCGATGGATATGTGTCAAGATAGAAAAATGCGGTGTTCGGTTGTCACTGCCTACCCCTTGAGGAAGATAGAAGTGGAAAATAAAAACATTATCCTTGTCTATAGAGACCAATACAATGTCAATATGAAGTTGATCACTCAATTTTCCCTACAGAAGCTATTTTACTTCTGTTATATACATTTTTCATACAAATATGAAATTTATTTCACGATGATATAACAGACCAAAGTTTTTTTTTTATATTTTGACAATCTTTGTTGAATGCATTTTAAAAGTGTATTTTTATTGTATCAAAAGTTCAAAAAATATAAATATACCTCGATTTTCCACACCGTGATATTTTGAACAGAAATTAACGGACATCTATGGAAAACCAATCAAGTTTATGAACTATACATAATATATGATATCAATATGAAGTCAATTGGACTTGTTTGGGCTGTAGAGAGGATACAAAAAACAACGTATACGATGAAATCATAGATGAAAAATTAAAAGTTGTCTATGAAAAACTAATCAGCTCTAGGTCTATATGCACTTTACATATATGATGTTAGTTTGAAGTCGATCAGAATTATAGTTTGGGCTGTAAAGAGGACACAAAAAGGATACGCACTAATACCGCGTACGCCATACATACAAACACATCACGACGAAACTCATAGTGTGTACTCTCTACATGATACCCGTTGAGAAATTGATGTAAAAAACGCTTAAAAATTGGTGAAATCATGAATATTTGAAAAAGGAGAAACATAAATTTACTGTAACTAATGATAAATAAAACTTTATTTTTTAGTATTTTTATGCACTTAATTTGTTAAAAATTTAAAAAAAAATGATCATTTTCTACTACCAATAAATAATTTCATTGTGTATTTGTATCATGTGTGTCCATTTATACAGTCCGTATTGATACTGCTATATTCAATAACACATATCCGCAATATCGCAGGAGTATATCGGCAATGACGCAGTGATATGAGGCATAGAATACCTAACTCCTTTATCCCTCCCCACTCCCCCTAATTTGTACTTATCCCATTATCATTTACATTTTTTAATTTTGAATTACTTATCTTGTATGTTCTTCTTTATTTTTTTATATTTTTTTTTTTGTATTTATGTATTTTTATTTCATTTTTTTATATCTTTAATTTCAAACTAAGTCTTCTATTAACATATGTTTTAGTAATTTTATTTTTATATTACGCATAATGTAACATGTGATGTTGTCTTTTGTAATTTTCAAATTGCTTTATGTTTCCCTTTAAATTAAATAAATAAATAGACCACTTCACAAACTTACTTCAGAAAATGTGTCACGTACCTATAATGACAAGACAATCCCATGTACTCGGGTAATTAAAAAATACCTTAATCCTAAATTGTCCCAAAATGAATGTGTTTTCCAGAATACGGCGAAAATTTTGTCGTTCCCATCGTCGAGAATTGCGCAAAAGCCCGGACACTGGCTGTTATCTACTTAAGCTATCGACTCTTCAATTAGACGACATTAAAATTGTCAAATAACCAGCTGTAAAGGCACACTGGTGTTACATTAGATGTATTTTGGCTTCAAAATCGACATTAATAAAGACATTCGCATGATGAAGCACAGACAATGCATTATGTATCACCCACATTCAGCTCATTACTTTATATTTGACGAAACATTAATTCCGAAATTTGTAACATCATTGAGATTTTTTGTCAAATATGAGGATAGAAATTTATTTTAAGTCTTGACTTTGTTCCGTGTATTTTGCAACTGAGGTAGGTATAAAAAAAACACTGTAAATAAGCAAAACGTTTTTTCCGGCATTTATCTTGTCAATGGGCAATTCTTTATGGATCTCCATAGCATATTGGTAAAAAATGGTTTTGATTGAATAAAACTAAAAATATTTTTTTTAGTTCCACTAGAACAATTTATTGATAACCACTTAATAATGATCACTGGGTGCATTTGATGATCATCAAATTATCTCCTAGTGATATATTACGTCTTTTTTGTCACACTCTGAAGATGGTCAAACGGTGATCAATACTAGTCAGAGTCAATAACTTATTACAGTAGAACATAAAACCAATATTGATTTATTTAACCAAAATCATTTTTTTACCTATTTAATATATTTTTTTAAATTCATGAATATTATTAAAAAAAATACCGTTTTATAAGATATCTACAAACTGGTAAAACGGCTCCTTCAGTCAAATGAATATACATTTTGAAACATGTTGCTAATAGGGTTTTCAAAACCAATCCAGGTGTTGTAATAAAAGCATCGTTGGTCTATTAGACCATGGATGAATCAAAATCACTGGTTGCTTGCATGACTAGCGTCTCAGTATCTCAAGGGTGGAATGCCAATAAATTTAAAGCAATGAATTTCAATAGGTGGCTGAACTCTCCTCAAGTTCATGGTTTAATATTTAAATCGATTATAAAAAATCTGACTATAATTTAATTCTTTTTTTTTACTGACTTAATCTTTGTTAACTAATGTTTCTGATTAATAAAGGCTGCAACATCCTTTTATGGGTGAAAAGCCTTAAGAGAAAAAAAAAATTTCAATAGGTACATTTTTTTTCTACCATCCATCTTAATATTTCCATGCTTTCGTTTGGTTATTTGAATTTATCGTTAAAGTTTTTTTTATCATATCATTATTATCACTTTAATTTTTTAATTAAATGCTTTATCCAAATTGTCTCGCTTCCTAAAAAAAATACAATAAATTACAACTCGTTGTACATTTACTTTTTCTTGTAATATGATCGATTCAAATATGAATTTCAGTGGCGTAACATTTTTTTTAAATATTTATTCGGTTCGAAAAGACTTGTTAATCTGATCATTTTATTCAGTTTTATTAAACCGTCCCGTAATTTATTTATGATTAATGTATCGCAGTATCATGTTAAATTCTCATCAATCATTTCTGTAGAAGGTTTGTAAATTTTCATAAACGATGCTTATGTTTCGAGTGGAACGACCTTTCCTTCGAAAAAATGTGGATTTTTTCAATTTCTTATTTATCTTATTTTTGTATCTTAATTCGTTTCTTCAAAAAATTAACAATATAAAATTGAATAGGAGTTCATTAACATTTTAGACTACTATTACATAGAATGGTGCTTCCACTTTTTTCGATAATTATCGTTATAGTTGTAAGAGCTAGACAATTGAAAATACAAGAGGCTAAATAGTTCAGCAATGAGGTTCACCACTCATTCTGAATGTTGCCTTTTTAGATGAGACGAGAATGGTGGAATGGAATTCACGAATGTGTCGTGCTTCCTTTTATCAAGTAATACACACCTGTCCCTGGTTACCCCACATTGTGGGATATGGCGTCATAGTATGAGTGATAATAAGAGTACATTAATCTAACTGTCTATTTGTTCAGGAGAACTTTGTTCTCTTAACATATCGACAATGTTTCAAGCCAGGATACGCGAGAATTGTATGCAGAGGTCTACTTTTTTTCACGGCTTTTCCAACTTTGAAGTCAAAAAACACCAACTTAGAGGCTTCGCAGCCATACTCAGAATTCGGAGTAGAACATTTCGTGTGTCTGTGTGTGTGTGTGTGTCCCTTATAACTGATGATCCGCTCAATTTACAGAGCCCAAAATTTCAGAATATATAAACAGTTATAGGCCTACAAAACTTTTATACTCAGAATTTTGAATTTTTGTTTCAGTCAGGGGTTATCAACTTTTGAATTTTTAATTTATTTTTCCATATATCTCAGAAACCATAAAAGCTAGAACGCTGAAAATTGCTACAAATGTAGACAAATACAAAATCTCAAACGAGTTTTTTAAAAAAAAAAACAGGGTTTCTCAAACATTTTTTATTAAGAAAAAATTTTTTTATGATAAATTTATGAGTTTAACTGCCTATATTTCCAATTTCCAAACTCATAAATTTATCATAAAAAAAATACTTTTCTTAATAAAAAATGTTTGAGAAACCCTGGAATTTTTTTGAAAAAACTAATTTGAGATTTTGTATTTGTCTATGTTTATACCAATTTTCAGCGTTCTAGCTTTTATGGTTTCTGAGATATAGGGAAAAATAAAATAAAAATTCAAAAGTTGATAACCCCTGACTGAAACAAAAATTCAAAATTCCGAGTACAAAAGTTTTGTAGGCCTGTAACTGTTTATATATTCTGAAATTTTAGGCTCTGTAAATTGAGCGGATCAAAAGTTATAAGGGGGGGGGGGGGGACACACACACACAGACATACACACACACAGACACACACACAGACACACGAAATGTTCTACTCCGAATTCTGAGTAAATCCGTGTATGGAACATATATGCTGCGAAGCCTCTAAGTTGGTGTTTTTTGACTTCAAAGTTGGAAAAGCCGTGAAAAAAGTAGACCTCTCCATACAATTCTCGCGTATTCTGGCTTGATACATTGTCGATATGTTAAGAGAACAAAGTTCTCCTGAACAAATCGACAGTTGGATGACATATTGGACGTCAATGTTCCCACTATTCAAAATGCGTATTCCGAAAATATTTATAACGATTCCCATTTTTATTATTCTTTTATTAAATTGAACAAGTTAATCTAAAATTTTTTTTAACAATTTTTATAAAAATTGAATTTAGTGACGACATCGCTTCATACAATTTGTATGGTAGTCGCCTATACACAATATGTAAGAAGACTTAAGTTTGATACTTAAATCTCCAAACATACATACATACCGTCATGCTGTTTTCATATTCTGGGTAAGAAAAAAGGACTGACCTCCATACTATCCTATCTTGACATACATACCTTGGTACATGTGCTGTATAGAAAATCAAATATATTAAAATATTAAATAATTTGTATTTATGGGTTTATAGTTTGATTCTTATTCTTCAACTATACCTACTATCGCTATCGACAGTTGGATCTCATGTGTTACATGCAACTAGTATATTTAAATATTTGTGCCACCGCGATTAGATTTTCAATCAAATTCAATATATAGGTATTTTTCCATATAGTTTTTTAACTGACATTTTTAATTCAAATATTTTCTACTCAGAAACCAATAATTGGTTTTCATAACTTGCACGAGTACAGAATAAATTGAATGTATCAACAATACTTAATGTAGAATGTAGATGGGTGGTGGCTGACCGGCTAGCGCGCTGAGTTATTAATCCAGTGACCGCGAGTTCGAATCCTGCCACAACCGATTTCGTTCACCTATAGCACAAGCATTTTCTTAATTTAGGGAATGTATATGTACATTACAAGGACATATTCATTCTTTAAAAAAATATATATATTTCTTAAATATAAGAATAAATTCTTCACATCTATCTCACTTTTCATAAAGACTACGCTGTCCGGAGGCTTTTCTAAACTATCAAACAAATCCTGAAAACCTGAACGAATGGCAAACCTAAGTATAGATCATGACTTCTAAAATATATCATTAATATATCATAACGTGTAGAGCGGAGAGGAATTGAGAGGAATTTCACAGTCACCTACTCCACTTCATCAGGAACGTTGACCGGAACGAATAACGTGAAGAAAAAGAGAGTGATGCTTTCCATGTTTTTTTACTATCCCCGAGAACTAAAGGTCCACAGTTCCGCATCATACGAATCGTAAGAGCCTATAAAATTTTGGATTCGAATTCATCCTATACAAGGATTGACACCATTGCCGATCAGTGGACACACTCCGCTATATTCTGTCTAAATAGATCTCAGGATGTTAAGAAGATCAGCACCCGTCCGAATGACTATGAAACTCCGACTGACAGTTGAATCGGTAAAAGGTCTCTGTGGATACTGTGCACGCTCTGCTACAAACGAGTCTGTTTGATAAGATCCGTCCGATCGCTTATCTTAAAGCGGCATGATTCGGGAGCTACACCATTGACATCTGGTAATAACTCGGCATACTCTTGTGACGTCATAGACTTTCACGACATGGAGTGAAATATATTATGAAGTATTGTACCTTGGCCTTTCGATGTTACAGCGTGGTGCGAGCGGCGTCTTATCGCGATGGAGCGTCACTCGGAAAGGAAATTGTAGTCAAGTTCTGGGATCGTAAATTCGCCGGAAGAACTGAAACGCCGCACTACAATTACCTACGCCATCAGCCAACTGAATAGGTTGGTATTCTACTGCCAAACAGGGCCTGGTCTACAAACTTCGATGCCTGGCGGTCTTTATTTAAAAAGTGCCCCCTACCCTTGAACTACCTTTGTCGCTACCTCTGTCGCTACCTTTGTCGCTAATATAATTATTTTATTTTTTATTGATTAATTTATAACAAACGTGATATTCTACATAAAGAGGTTTGACAACAGTACTAAAGGTATATAAAAAATTAAAATAATATATATATTTATGACAAAGACAATGGAAGGGTACATACACATCCATACCATCGACACTTTCTTGTGCTTTGTTATCAGTTATATTTTTGCTTTCCAATATGCTAGGAATAATTCCTGTGTTATATTAGGTGCAGTCTTTGGTTTTGTAAGTTAAACAACATTATTTTAAAGTGAATTCAGCACAATTGATCATACACTTCCTAACATACACGCACAGGCACTCTCCATACACACATAGCAAACTGTACCATATTTATAACACACACACATACAGTAAACAAACAGCAAGTCATAAGAAATTAAAAAAGTTATTGTGGTGGATTTGATTCTATGATCCATAAGGTTATTTCCTTTTCGAACCTTTGGTAGTTATTTTATGTTTCGTTGTTGTTTTGAAACGAAACATGCGCTCTTTTTCTTGAGAGAATGACCAGACCATGTGCATGCGACTGCCCCCCTACCCCCTCTGCAAGAAACATTCTGTAATCTTCTATCAATAAGAAAAAAAAAATTATCTCGTTTTTTTATTATTACGGCCACTACATGATTAAAAACTAAACGAAAAAGACATGCATTAAAAATTTAAATGTCGAACGTTATAATTGGACAGAATATTTTCAGGTGGGCGTACCTTCGCAGAATGTATCTCAATAGTAATTGACTCTCTCAAGAAAGAAGGTAATATAGATATTTTTCTTCAAATTTAGGTTTTTATATTCATTCTTTATTACAATTTTCTTACAAAGACAAATTGATTTCCTGGTTCTCCTATAATATTCCAACTTTGTATCCATCGAGATATAAATTTTACAAAAAAACATTTAAACAACATTATTAAACAAAATATTTACATTGACAAACTTTTTAACATCTCAATAGAGACGAAGTTGGGATATTATAGAAGAACCAGGAACTCAAGGCACCTACAAGTATTACGACCTGTCATCGGCTGGTTTACGTGATCACTGTATGCACTTGCGAAACGTTCACCAATTATGCCTTCGTATTGAGTTTTTTTTTTTTTTAATAAAAATGAATATGTCCTTGTTAAACAAGTACATATACATCTTCCTACGTTCCCTAAAATAAGCAAATAAATGCTTGTGCTTAGGTAAACGAAATCGGTCGAGGCAGGATTCGAACTCGCGACCACTGGATTACTAGCCGAGCGCGCTAACCGCTCTGCCACCGACCCATCTTAAGAGTTCCCTTATCAATGTAATTTTTGAATGTTCAATTTGAATTTTTGAATAATGTGTAATAATTTTACGTTTAAACTCTCTCGATAGAGCTGAAATAATAAGGAATTAAATATAACGCCGTTTAATGGATCAAGATCATTCCAAGGGCGTTGAAAGTTTAGTTATGTGCCACTCTATGAAACAAAGCTGTTTTCAGTCCTTTAGTGAAAGTGCTCTTACATAGAGCACTGCGGATTCTGGAGGAAGTATATTGACTCAAATATGTTGATTCATTTACTCTATAAAAAATATATTTACACACTATTTTTTGCATCTTTCGGATTTTTTTCTTATTTTTCACGAACCCGATATCTTCACGCCTGACGCAGGTGCACCATTTGAACCTATATTGAATCCAGCCCCGCCACCAAATGTGTGTGTGTAGATGGAGCAAACGGTTGGTCGCGGCCAAGCGTGGGTACAGCAGGAAATGGGTGCAAAATAATTATTTTATTGAACGTCCATTACCAACATTACAGCATTGCTGCTGAGTGTCATTAAATTGTTGTAAATAATATTTCTAACAAACCTTAATATTATATCGGCAAGACTAAGGAATAATCCATGTTTTGAATATTACGTTCATAGATTCAAAAAACGTATTACCGATTGTATCGAATTTACTTTAGAGACTTCAACTTGCTCGGGTTGGTTGGAACAGATTGCGTTATGGCAATGAACCCGTATTTGGCACTTGTTGTACAAAAAATATACTGGACGGTTTACAATTTCCCCTCATTTTCCTCTTGTTCTTGTTGTCCGTTTTTTTTTTCATTTTATTTAATTTACTTTTTTATTAATTTTATATTTTTCTTTTACTCTACATAGATATGTTTTATTTCGTTCTTTTTGATTATCATAATATAATGCACATATTTATTTTTCTTAACTTTTCTTTACTCACGAAAATAAAGTTTAAATTACTTACATTTTTTTTAATTGGTAAATACAACTTAAAAAAAAATATTTTCCCAGATACATGGTGAATTTACAATATTAATGTGTTTTAATCCAACTGACGATTTGTTCAGGAGAACTTTGTTCTCTTAACATATCGACAATGTTTCGAGCCAGGATACGCGAGAATTGTATGGAGAGGTCTACTTTTTCACGGCTTTTCCAACTTTGAAGTCAAAAAACACCAACTTAGAGGCTTCGCAGCATATATGTTCCATACACAGATTTACTCAGAATTCGGAGTAGAACATTTCGTGTGTCTGTGTGTGTGTGTGTGTGTGTGTGTGTGTGTGTGTGTGTGTGTGTGTGTGTGTGTGTGTGTCTGTGTGTGTGTGTGTGTGTGTGTCCGTCCGTCCCTTATAACTTTTGATCCGCTCAATTTACAGAGCCTAAAATTTCAGAATATATAAACAGTTAAAGGCCTACAAAACTTTTATACTCGGAATTTAGAATTTTTGTTTCAGTCAGGGGTAATCAACTTTTGAATTTTTATTTTATTTCTCCATATATCTCAGAAACCATAAAAGCTAGAACGCTGAAAATTGGTACAAACATAGACAAATACAAAATCTCAAATTAGTTTTTTCAAAAAAATTCCATGGTTTCTCAAACATGTTTTATTAAGAAAAGTATTTTTTTTATGATAAATTTATGAGTTTAACTGCCTATTTTTCCAAAACTTTTACAATTATCGAAAAAAGCCGAAATACCCCAACTAGATAATTTAATTTTCTATAAAAAATATTAGCATTGTAGTAGAAGATCTTTTTAAAAATTGAATTTAGTGACGACATTGCTTCATACATTTTGTATGGCAGTCGCCTATACACAATATGTAAGAAGACGTAATAGTTTGATACTTCATCTCCAAACATACATACATACCGTCATGCTATTTTCATATTCTGGGTAGGAAAAAAGGACCTTCCTCCATACTATCCTATCTTGACATACATACCTACATATTATGTTGTACAGAAATAATTTGTATTTATGGGTTTATAGTTTGGTACATATTCTTCAACTATACATACTATCGCTATCGACAGTTGGATCTCATGTGTTACATGCAACTAGTCCAACTGTCGATCTGTTCAAGAGAACTTTGTTCTCTTAACATATCGACAATGTATCAAGCCAGAATACGCGAGAATTGTATGGAGAGGTCTACTTTTTTCACGGCTTTTCCAACTTTGAAGTCAAAAAACACCAACTTAGAGGCTTCGCAGCATATATGTTCCATACACGGATTTACTCAGAATTCGGAGTAGAACATTTCGTGTGTCTGTGTGTGTGTGTGTGTCTGTGTGTCTGTGTGTGTGTCCGTCCCCCCCTTATAACTTTTGATCCGCTCAATTTACAGAGCCTAAAATTTCAGAATATATAAACAGTTACAGGCCTACAAAACTTTTATACTCGGAATTTTGAATTTTTGTTTCAGTCAGGGGTTATCAACTTTTGAATTTTTATTTTATTTTTCCATATATCTCAGAAACCATAAACACTAGAACGCTGAAAATTGGTACAAACATAGACAAATACAAAATCTCAAATTAGTTTTTTCAAAAAAATTCCAGGGTTTCTCAAACATTTTTTATTAAGAAAAATATTTTTTTTATGATAAATTTATGAGTTTAACTGCCTATATTTCCAAAACTTTTACAATTATCGAAAAAAGCCGAAACACCCCAACTAGATAATTTAATTTTCTATAAAAAATATAAAAATTGTAGTAGAAGATCTCAATTTTTTTTTAACAATTTTTTTAAAATTGAATTTAGTGACGACATCGCTTCATACATTTTGTATGGCAGTCGCCTATACACAATATGTAAGAAGACTTAATAGTTTGATACTTCATCTCCAAACATACATACATACCATCATGCTATTTGCATATTCTGGGTAGGAAAAAGGATCTTCCTCCATACTATCCTATCTTGACATACATACCTACATATGTTGTATAGAAAACAAAATATCTGAAAATATTCAATAATTTGTATCTATGGGTTTATAGTTTGGTACATATTCTTCAACTATACATACTATCGCTATCGACAGTTGGATCTCATGTGTTACATGCAACTAGTTAATAGAAAAAATGTTATCCAATAGCCACGACATTCAAGACACCAGTAACATATGTTTATATCAATAAATCAACTGTTAGTTGAAAATGTTAATATGCATAGTAAATAGATCCTAATTACTGCGACACACTGAATCAAGTACCTATATGAAAATCACGTTTTTATGTCAAGTATAAGAATTAATAAGGTAGTATCTGCGTTTGGAATATTCATATAACAACAACATAATAATGTACATCCTCATACATAACCTAAATTAAGCATATATTTATTATGCTTGTGCTATTTGTGAACGAAATCGGTCGAGGCGAGATCGAACTCGCAACGTGAATTACTAATCCACTATGACACCGGCCCATCCAACATTGAATATTTTGATCTTTTGTAGTAACTATTCTAATTCAATAATAAAATTCAGTGAATTTTAACATTAAGAAAATATTTTATAAAAACATTACTAAAGTATTGCATACGTCATGTTCCATCAAAAATATCATTATTTGAAACAAAATATTCCGTATCATTTGAAGCCGAAATATTAGTTAAAATCGCAAGTTATATCTCGGTAAATACAGAGTTAGTGCCTTTGATAACTCTGAAACGTTCATCACGCAAGTTATAATATGAACTTGAAGCTATCGTAAACTTTTAAAGATTCTACTACGATGAGCGTGAAATTGATCTTAACTTTTATAACGTTCTATCTATGAAAATTATATGTTTGATTGTTGATACATGTTACGTAATAGAACTATTTCTAGAGACCTAACATATTCACAGTATTATTTTATGATAATTTATACAAATCAAACAGCTTCGAACTGGTATGTAGAGAATGTGCTTTTGCAAGAATAAATTGTACCCATTTAGTTTCAATATATACTTAAAATAAACAATTTTATAAAGTATATATAAATGTGTGGATTGTGGCCAACACTTAATTTTAATTTTATATTACTTCTCGGGCATCTAACAGATACTAGGTATGTCAAATAATTTAACAAATAATAATTTGCCACATTCTAGAGACTGACTGAAAACACAATCCAGACTGAAAACACAATTGATCCAACTGATGGTGTTCCAACGGTAATCGATCCCGGAACCCTTGGATGAGCAGTCAGATACCTAACCAACTGAGCCACGAAGGTTGAAGGTTAACTCTTTACCATGCTTTTGTTCAATTTAATTTTAAAACATTTCTTATCATTTAATATTGGTAATATTTTCTATACACACTTGCTATTGATTACTATGGGGGTTATAGCCAACACTTATCTCTTTACAACCTTTATATTCAAATTTAAAACCATTCTCCATAGTCGAATTGTACAGAAATATTTTACCTATTATACTATATACACTCTTGATGAAAACATATAAAAACGAATTGGATGTGGCCAACACCTCACTCTTTATAACATTATTTATTGTTTATTTTATTGTATTTATTCCAGAAATTTTGTTATCACTACTAAGAAGTGGGTTGGCCAACTTTGAATTATTTATAGGTAATGTTAATTTATAATCGATCAAAATTTTAAACCACTTTCCATCTTAATAAAATTTTGTCGCAATATTGTAAAAACTATTGTTTATTCCATCACATATTTACATTCTTAACCAACGGAGGGCAATTGTAAAGCTGGAGTGTGTATGAATTTAGATGAAGTTAAAAATAAATAAAAAAAAACTTAAACAACTTCAACTTTCACCGACTAACTTCAGAAGGGGATAAATGAGACAAAATTTTGAAAATCAAGTAAAAAAAAACTTATAAAAATGATGTTATAGACATATTTAGAGAAACGATGTTAGGTGGGAGCTGAGAGAAATACTGAATTTGAACAATTTAATTAATTAATTTTTGACATTTACATGAAAATTTTTACATGGCATTGAAACTAGTATAAAATAAAAATGTCCTGAGAGTAATTTCTTTAAATATAAAGTAAATCATTTTTAATAAATCTTAAAGAAATTCTTTTGTGCACTTGTACATGTAGGTATATAAATAAATAATAACATTATACTCCACACAGACATAGATGAAACGCCAATTACGCGCGGTTATTGGTAATATTACTATTTTTTAACAGATTTTTAATTATCTCAATAGAGACGAAGTTGGAATATTTACTGTAGGAGAACCGGGAAATCAAGGCACCTACAGGGCTTACGACCTGTCATCGGCTGGTTTACGTGGTCATTTTATGCGCTTGCGCAACGTTCACCAATTATGCCTTTTTAATGAGATCCCTATCAATTCAATTTTTGAAAGTTCTATAGTGGCGAATGTTGTTGTGTGGTTCGGGCACACCGCCGGCGCAGACGTCGGGTCAGACATCCTGTATTGACAACTAGACGTCAAATCTGACAGGTGATGATTGCAAAAAAAAAAAAAGGTGATGATTGCGTCGGATGCCCCCGGTGTTAGCCCGCGGAACCTTCGGACGCCAACACGAGGACCGAGGGGTCGGGGTACAAGCCGAACGACTCGAAACGGAGTGTACATAGCGGCCGATTTTGAGATCAATCGGAGGCCCTGACGTGTGAGGTTGGATTCTCGGGGGCAGTGGTTGAACCCGATGGATGGTGGATATTTTGTGTTTGTCCGATGTTGCGGCTGCGTCCGGTGGTGAACAGGGCCAATGGGCTCTATAGCGTCGCCGGCGTGGAAGTGGATCGCGATCTCCCTCGAGTTCTATATATTGCAATACTGAAATTCTTTTCGCTTGAAAATAAGGATTTTTACTACAGCCATCTATGTGTGAAATTATGAACAACATTCAGAATTGTCACTCTCATTATTTACAAAAAAACCAATTCTCTCAATATATGGCGTTACAACAAAAATAAATAAAAATAATAAGAATGTTGTTCATAATTTCACACATAGATGGCTGTAGTAAAAATCCTTATTTTCAAGCGAAATGAATTTCAGTATTGCAATATATAGAACTTTCAAAAATTGAATTGATAGGGATCTCATTAAAAGGCATAATTGGTAAATGTTGCGCAAGCGCATAAAGTGATCACGTAAACCGGCCGATGACAGGTCGTAAGCCCTGTAGGTGCCTTGATTTCCCGGTTCTCCTACAGTAAATATTCCAACTTCGTCTCTATTGAGATAATTAAAAATCTGTTAAAAAATATCTTTGACTCCCGACAGGGAAAAAAGTCCAATGTTTGCGCATATGCAATAATAAAAAATATTCGGTAATATTACTGGTTAAAAATCAAACCTACGTCCTTAAACCTTCATCCCTTCCTTATCAACGCTTTCCTATATCCATTACCCTTCCCTTTCCCCCACATACACTCACCATCATACAATAATTACCCAACATCAATAATATATAATAATTTGAATATGTGAAACTTTATAACTGGCTATTTCTTTTGTATTCATATTTACAATTTAGCATTAAAAATGTATAGCTGTTAAGTTTATAAACAAATAAAAAAAAATAAGAAAGAAGAAATTTTAACTTTATCCTGGAGAAGGGAGCATCGTTCTCAAATCTATAAGAATGAATTTTAAGTTTTGACATCTGACAACAACATGTTATCATGAAAATTCAATGCTTTATTATGAATTAGTTTCAAACTGTTTTAAGTGTGCTTCTATCATACTATTGATTTCTTTTTTCTATCAAAGTAATTTCAAAATATAATTATATTTTTTTAATTTATCCCATTTAAATACCCGTAACATATTGTATGTATTAACAGATTTTTAATTATCTCAATAGAGACGAAGTTGGAATATTTATTGTAAGAGAACCGGGAAATCAAGGCACCTACAGGTCTTACGACCTGTCATCGGCTGGTTTATGTGATCACTTTATGCGCTTGCGCACCGTTCACCAATTATGCCTTTTTAATGAGATCCCTAACAATTCAAAAATCTGTTAAAAAATATCTTTGACTCCCGACAGGGAAAAAAATCCAATGTTTGCGCATATGCAATAATAAAAATATTCGATATTGTATGTAGGTAAAATAAACTTGTAGTTCCTATATAATTCATTTTATAAATTATCCATTTCAGCCTGTACCCATGATAACATTATGATTTTATTTTTCGACATTCATAAAATATCTTTGATAAATATTTTTTCCTTTTCTTCCACTTGTGTTCGCATGTCCTTAAACCATTAAATCACCGCTGACTCTAACCAAATATTGCAGATTTCTGAAAATATGAGTGTAAACAAAATACCTCCTGGGTACCTACCAAGAAATATAATATCAGCAATACAATTCAGAAGCGGATGGTTAAGGCAGTAGCTTTATTGTAAATATTATTAATAACACGCGACCAGGCAATATAAAAATTCTGACATAATAGTAGTTCATAACTAGAAATATCCAGACCATAAGTCACAGAATAATCGTTAAAATAAGGAAATGAATTAATTACTTGAGCTCAAGTGCTGCGGTTCCAATAAATCAGTTAAAAATGCTATCCTTCAGCCAAATATAAAAGAACTAAATACATATTTACATTTAACTTCAATATTAGGTACACGTAAATTCGAATGGTTAACGGTTATATTAAAAAAAAATCCCTACTTACAAAAGTTTCGGAACATCGTGTAAATGTAAATTTGAAATATTCTCAATTCTCAACATCATGTATTTACTACTTACTTGCTTCCGATGACCGTACAACTCCGGTGGAGCTTTGGCCTCCTAAACAATGGATTTCCAAGCTTTCATATCAACAGCAGGGGACTCCCAGTAATCAAAAGTATTCAAAAATTCAGATCTCCTGTGACATTGTCCATTAATCTTTGCCTTGGTATTCCCAGGGGTCTCTTTCCCACAGAGTTATTTTGCTGGACAGGTTTTGTGACTCTTTCTTCTCCCAATCTGACGACATGTGCAATCCAAGATAATCTTCTAAACTTGATCTCACTAGTGAATATGGGTCACCCTGTCAATGCACCAATTTCCTTATTGCTTCTTGACCTGGAGGAACCTGCCACGTGTATTTAGCATGTATTTATCTCTCCAAATATCTGAGGTAATCCTGAGAGGATGTGGAACAATTATCTATTTCCGTTGTCTGATTTCAATGAAAATTATTTTTGTAAAGCGCCATTTTATAAAACAAAATAATTCTCTATCATTTGTTAGCTCAACGAACCAATGCTGTCCTTAGTAATTTTTTGGGGCTGACGAGAATCTAAGGTCCGCTTACTTATGGTGGTAATATAATCAGTTTCAAGCCCCATTCACGCGAAAACTGCAATCACAGTTTATTTACATTATTTATTAGCTTTATTTACATTTTTTTTATATTATTCTGAAGAATTTAGTTTATTTGAATTATTTTTTTAAAGATCAATGCAAACTGAACGTAAGATATCTTTCTAATAGCACATGAACAAGTTTATTTATGAAAAGATTTCTGTTTCAACAAAAAAAACATTAAGCTTACTTTGGAATTGTTTCATAAAATTATTTTTTTTCTATAAAGAAAAACATTTCTTGGCTTTGATTTCCTCCCCCTAAAAATACAAGGGATGTTAACGGATATTTCATAATTAAAATACTTAGATAATCTTCTCGACTGAAATAACTACAAACAAAATCTGAAAATTGACAAGACAAAAAATTTATGAATTCTTCTGAAAATATTTTTGGCAAGACCTAGATGTAAATGAACAAACTAATTCTATCTTTAATCTTGAGATTATATGTTTCTATACTCAATATATTTTTTTCATATTGAGAAAAAAATGTGCTGACCATTTTTATATCTTGTATTATTTTATGTATCGTAAAACGAATTGTTTACATTTTCCGTTTGTGTTTTCGCCGAAGACTGTTATTTGTAAATAAGAAAAACTGTAGCGTTGACAATAATATTTAGTTTAGAACTAATTATTTAACGAAAAATATTGTCTAGTTTCTTACATAAATTTATTCAAGCCTGTTATTGTATGTATTACTCGTAAGAGCTGTTTAACTTGGTAAATATCAAGAAAACCGGCAGTTTCCGTTAAATTTATAATTACTATGTTATTTATTTTTTGCACACGCTTGTTAAAATACTGTTGTGTCATTATTTAAATAAGACACACCTTTGCATTTTGAAAAGTTAAAACAAATCATCGTGCAGTGGAAAATTTTACAAACATATCGCAAAAAAATCATACCCACTCAACATTTAAACGCAAAGAACCTTCAGAAAACATATCATTCAATTGTTTTCAATCGAATATTGAAAAAATATCTGTTATTTCTTAAAGTAAAGCATACCTACGGCAAAAAATTAAGAAAACTAAATTTACCTACAATAATCATTTATTTAAATATTATTCTGACGATGTGCTTTGCACGAAACGCGTCAATAATCCAATAAATATAATAGAACCTTAACCAAGTATTTTTATAACATATCAACGTATTTAAATATTTATTGCTTCCTTCCTTTTCTTTTTCAGAAATTCTTCATTTCCTCTCTAATGTTTTTCAAATATATTTTATTTCCAATTTTTTTCCAAATTGATATCAGATATTTGTAAATGTATAATTGAAAAAATCATTAGTATTCTTGGTACTATAAAAAAAACTGATTATAAAACTCTAAAATATGGTTAATGTGTTTTGTAAATCAGTAAAAATATTTATAAATACACATATAACAATTAGTATTTAAACTATTAAACTATTTCTGATTCGTCTATTTTAAAATATGCATAAACAAATTAAATAAACTCCTGCTTTTGGAGTAGAATGCTTACAAAAATACAACTGAAGCCTAAAATTCAATTTCTAATAAGAAAAATAGAGACATTATTTTCTCCTGTTATCAGGTAATTTCCTAAGTAATAATGACTGTCTCAAAGACTTCTCAAATTCACAAAATACAACTTAAAGTTTTTCATTCAACATTCTACGTCCATTTTTTACTTCAGCGAGATGATATTCGCTTTAATACTATCTCTTCGTTCAAATCTTATAATAAGCTTACCAAGAATTATAATAAACGGGAACAAGTTTATTAATATTGGTAAACGAAGAAAACTGCTCGTTATTTTTGCTAAATCTAATAGATAGTAATTTATTACCTTCCAAAATAAAGTTTCGAAATATTTTCTCGGAGGCAATTCATAAAAATAAAATCCGATTTCGTTAACACAAAGTAGTGCTTTATATTTTATGTTCATGATTCATTTGCTGTCCGTTATTTTTTTTCACAGAATAAAATAAGCTGACAAAAGTCTTTCCGTGTATTGTATGACATTATACTGTCGGGAAAATTATTATTCACAAATTTGTCCGAAGCGGATTTTCGTCAAAAAAAATCGTTTCAAGTTACTCGCAAAAATTTACTAGGTGTTCCTACCGAATTTACTGCCCCATTAAAAAGGCTGAACAATAAATAAATATAAATTTATGTATCGCAATGTTTGTAGTTACGCGTTGAGAAATATTGAAAAACCACAACACAACGTAGAGAAATATGGTTCAAAAATAAATTACAAATTGTACGAATTCAATTTTTCTACAATAAATATAAAATTGAGCAATAAATATTGCTTTGTCTTATAATACAAAAAGCATCCATAAAGTTATCATCGATGCTAAGCCGTTACCTCGACATTATTGGTAATAAATTGTTTATTCGTGGTTTAAAAAGTACTTAATACTAGTTGCATGTAACACATGAGATCCAACTGTCGATAGCGATAGTATGTATAGTTGAACTTGGATATTGTGTATTCCATACAAATTGTATGAAGCGTCACTAATATTAATTTGTACAAACTTTGTTAAAAAAAGTTTGAGATATAATGTAGACATTTTTTATACAAAATTCAATTCTCTAGTTTATATGTTTCAGCATTTTTCGATATTTTTAAAAGAAATGGAAATAAAGGCAGTTAAATACAAAAATTTGCCATACCAATTTTTTGCTTCTTAATAAAAACAGTTTGAGAAACCCTGGAACTGTTTTTCAAAATCCATTTCGAGATACTATATTTGACTATATTTGTACAAAATTTCAGCGATCTGGCTTTTATTGTTTTTGAGATATGTGGAGAAATGCTATAAAAATTAAAATGTTGATAACACCTGACTGGAACAAATATTCTAAATACTGAGTAACACACACACACACACACACACACACACACACACACACACACACACACACACACACACACACACACACACACACACACACACACACACACACACACACACACACACACACAAACACACACACACACTCACATAAAATGTTTATGTATGGGAACATATATGCTAAGTTGGTGTTTTTAGCATGCAAAAAGTCCACTACCCCATACAAAATGTTCCTAGTATACCTTATACGCGGGTCTTGGATTAATACTTTGTCGATATGTTAAGAGAATAAATTCTCTTGAATAAATCGACAGTTGGATTACTCAATATACAGAAGTTAAACTGAATGAGTGAGTAAAATTTTAAATAGGTATATGTCCACGTGAAAAATAATAAGAAATTTTGACAGGCATTTGAAATTTAAATTCAAGATAATATTTAAGATATTTTTCTATTTGTTGGTTGGTTGGGCGTTAAGTTTTTTTTTTTTTAATTAATATTTTCTACCGAATATTTAGGTTCAAAGAATATTCAGTAGTCATATTGTCCATTTTTAACAAATAAAGAATGCGATGAGAGGTAAAAATGACACATCTTTGTAATAAAAAAATGAAAATTACATTAGCCAAGTTCTTAACCAAGGTATTTCTTTTCACTGCATTTGCTATGTGGGAATACATTTAAATTGCTTAGCGTGCTGTTACCACAGCTTCGTTGATCGTTGCAAAAATGTGAAATTGTTGATTATTAAATTGTTTAATTTTCATAATAATACATTGTGCTATTTATGGATTGAATTAAAAAAGGCTTATTACAGCATAACGGCAGGTAAGGATATTATTAGAACATTACGACCTAGTTTTATAATATGACCCAAAACATGTCACAGAAAGTTCAACAATAACCTACCATAGAGTAAAATGTTTTACATCCTGATCTTCAAAAAATCTTAGGCTACAATTTTATTATGAATATGAAACTAAAATTTGTGTTTAAATAACATTTTAAAAGATGGACAGACGACATGATCCCAGTCGCGGGTAAAAATTGGATAAAGAGAGCGCATGATAAAGACAAAATGGAAAAACCTGGAAGAGTTCTTTATCAAGCAATGGACAAATGGCTGCAGAGAAGAGAAAATAGCTTGTTCCCTCTAACCACCGGCAAAATGATGGACAAGGCATTGAAAGGTGAAAGGAGCTGGAGGTGCAAGGTGTCCAACAAGAGACGGCACAGAGTCGCAGATCATGATGTAACAAGGCGGCCCGACCCCCAACGAACTGAGATAGAGAAGCAGACAATGATATTTATTTACTTCGTGCAAGTTCTTCCAACCAGCCAAAGCAACGTGAGGCCATAGTGTAGAGGAAGGTACATTCAATTTATAACAAAAAATATACAAAAAAATAAACTCTTAACAAAGATAGAAGGGAGATAGAGGTGAAATTCTTATCAATGTTATTTTTTAGAGTCGCAGATCATGGCGAATGTTGACTAGGAGGTACGACCTTGGTTGAACTGGGATAGAAGGAAAAAACTGCATTTTTATAATGTAACCTTTCAAAATTTATAAACGGCAAATAGATATTTAATTTATTAATATGAAGAACACGAATCGTCACAAATTTTATTAGTTTAACTGTTAATATATTATACAGCATTTTCACAAAATCTGTTTGATAAATTATTTTATTTAAATATTTTATTATGAAAACTTGATAACTTTTCAATGCCATTTTATGAAAGTGATGTGCATTTTTACTAATTTGAAAATAAAAACTTCAATTTTAATTCTCCTGAGCTAGGGGTCACTTTGAAATATTTGATAGTTAAAATAAATTGAGAAGCACTATTCAGATATCCTTCAAAATCTAAGGAGCTCTAAGCGAGTGTAAGATATACATATTTGCAAATTTTGAAAAGAATCGAATGAGTACTTTAGTCTATAATCGATAAATTAAAATAAACACGCCGTACATAGCACACAGCACATAGCACACTCAGACAGATACATTGTGACGAAACTTTCAGAATACAATCTCAGCATGATACTAGTTGATAATCTGCAATAAAAAAATACCCTTAGAATTTGCGAGGAGTAATAACACTAAACAATATCCTTCTATCAAGGATAAAAAACGGTTTGAATTGAATAAGCTAATAAATATTATTTGTTTTAAAATATTCTTTTCTATAAATATTTTTATGTTTCAACATTCAATTATTCTATGATATTTCCGAAATGTTGAAGGTTGCAAATATCATTACATTATGAACACACAACCTTCAAGTATCTTTCTTCCTTTTTGAATATTCCAAAATCGATTACGAAATCATAAATATATACAGCAATCAAAATTTATTTTTGGATTGAATGTATTTTGACACAAGTTGACACGACCATACAAAAAAGGTTTGAATATAATTTTTTTTTGTAATTTCCTGTACAACAGTCCATTACATAAGATTGTTTGAGATTTCATCTCTGATTTTCCGTCTGTTAAAATCGCTACACCCAAACGTTTCTTTAAAAAAATGACTATTGATATTTGTTGATAACAAGGATTGAACTCGTAAACATTGGTTTGGCCTGGCGATGCGCACCAGAAGGGTCCGACCCCAGATAAACTGGGAAGAGGCAAGAAAGAAGAAGAAGAAACACTACGAAAACCGCTGGACTAGATTATAAACACATTGTAAACCGTGTTAACTACTATAATATATATCTTGTTTCGTGTGAACTACTATACAAAGAACGAGTTGAAATAAGGTTTTTATTTATTAATTAGTTAATACCTTACCACTAGGGTTGCCAGCTCCCATTTTATGTATTAGAGGATTTGATACGATTAAATAAAGGACATAGGATGAAAATAAAGGACATAAGATGAAAATAAAAAATATCAATATTTTTTTTTAATAAAATGCTGTTATGGTAGTATCAGTAGCGACATTTATTAAAAAAAAAACAATAATAATACGCAATGTAACGTAGTTTGACGTTAATCCAAGCCAAGTAAGTAGTACGACCTTAATTAGTCTTTTTTCATTTAATAGTATACTTGGTATTACTTTTGGCTGCTCTAAGAGCTTCTTCGTTTTCTATAATGAAATTATAAAATTGTTTGCATTTCATATTGAAGTTAGACTTTATTTGTAGTTCTGCTTTTACAGTGTCAATATCTAACTTATTTCGGTTTTTGATCCATGTATTCGTACACAAGGAAATAATCCTTTCGGCCTGGGCGTTAGAAACTGCCGAGCAATACGGAATACGCGCGATATTTGCCCTACCGTGTTCCACTCCCCCGCTTCCCAAATCAGTCGCGCCGGCTGCCGCTTTCTGTGACATTGCGCGAAACCACGCTGATTCATTTTTCCATATTAAAGGACAAAGTATTGTCCTTTATTGAAGATTTCAAATTAAAGGACAAGATCAATTTTTGGGTCTGAAATAAAGGACGTCCTTTAAAATAAAGGACGTCTGGCAACCCTACTTACCACAGAAGTAGCAATGCCCAGTGGCGTAGAAAGCGGGCGCGCGGGGGACGGAACATGTCCTCGACCGCGCGCCGCGACCTCTCTCCTCAACCTGAAACCAAAACAAAAAATATATGTCAAAAAAATTACTTTTATACCAATTCGTACTAAGCATATTTATCCAGCACGCTGTTGTAGAGAAAAATTGTACCTATTTAGGTATTTTATAGGACAACAAAAAAACCAGCACCCGCACGATTGTTTTTCATATTATGGCAACTCATCCAAAATTTGAATAATACCTTATTATCTTCGCTATGTAGGTAGGTGCTATTTATTTTGTATAGCTTCCCGGTCAACTAACAGGTAGGAATTATGTTAAATATTAATTGAATCGGTAAATTCGATTGCAATTTATTTGAAATATTTTTAAAGTGAAAATTATCCCCAATATCCGTAGGTATTATATATTCTTTGATTATCACTAGGGGTTGTATTACGAAAGTTATTTAAGACAACTGTAACAAAAAGATAAGGTCACGTACTGCGAGAATACTGCTTACAAAACCTCAACTTTTTCTTATATATTTCTTAAAAAACTCCTGTAATACGGCCCTAGAACTCGCTTCGTTTACAAGCACAGTAATATTCTCAAAACAACAGCGAAAGAGGTTGGATTAGAAATGAATGAAAGCAAGACTAAACTAATGAAACAATCCAGAAACTCAAGGAATAACCCTCTACGCAGCATTCAGTTTGGGGATCAAAACTTCGAGGTAGTTGATGAATTTTCTTACCTGGGGTCCACCATAACCAAGGAAAATGAAGACCACATAGAAATAATTAGAAGGATCACAACTGGTAACAAAATATTCTTCTCTCTGCTCCCGGTGTTTAAATCAAAAAGTGTCCACAGAAAAACAAAAATCACTCTGTATTATAAGACTTTAATAAGAACAGTGGTGACATAGGGGAGCGAAGCGTGGACGATGACAGCAAGATCCGCAGAGATGCTGGATACATTTGAGAGGAGAGTGCTACGGAAAATACTGGGACCCGTGAATGATGGAGAAGCTTGGAGAATTAAGGTATAATGATGAAATATACAGCATCTATAAAACTCCTAGGCTCTCTGTACATGCTAGACTGAGCAGGATGAGATGAGCTGGGCATGTACAGAGAATGCCTTCATCACGGGCACCCAAGACATCCTTGAGGGACATCCGGGTGGAAGAAGGAAGGTCGACAGACCCAGGCTGCGATGAGAACTAGCAAGATTTATTAAATTTATTTATTTATTTAATATTGCTTCTCGGGCAACTAACAGGTACTTTGCAAATATTAATATAACACGCACCCAATAACATGTTGCCACATTCTGGAGACTTATGATATTAATCGTCTAACAGATCCAGACTGAAAATGATCAATGTGATCATGAAGAAGAATAATATTTTTGATGTGAACAATATTGAACATAATATTGAACACTGTCTGTGAAAGCAATTAAAATTCCTAGTTCATTTGTAATTATAAAAATAGTTTATTTAATGATTAGGTAGATACCTATAGGTATAATAATTTATGTTAATTATTATGAACTTACATTTTGATCCTTATAACTGTTAAAAACATTATTTATGTTGAGGATATACGTTGGTACCTACTTTCAAAAGTACTTTTTAATATTTAATTTGATGATTACATTTGCGAAGTTAATTGATTGCTGAATATTTTAACTACCTACATATTTAAATTACCTATTGTCTGTTTAATTAATATGTTTTTACTAGTCATCCATGGCGCCAACCACTGGTTAATCATTTATCATTCACATATTTTATAGACGTCTTGAATATTTGTCAGTTCATCTTTTGATTTTAAGTTGTTAACCATAAGTTATGGTTTGAACGGATTAGATCTGTTTTTCTATATTCTCATACAGTTTTACTGACATTTTTAGGAACTTCCATAATATCTACCAAATGATATTAGAACGTCATCAACGAGTAAAAGCAACGTCTACGTTTGTTTTGACAAAAGACAAAACGAAAACCAAAACCATATCAATATTTATTTGGTTAATTATACTGTCAAACCGCACTACAGTCAAAGGTTTCATGTTCCTTATATCCAAACAAATGAACAATTAAACCTGATGAACATGTGCATTGTGCATAATATAGGCGTACTGACGTGTCGGTTATCAATGTGAAACGAGCAAATATTTCCATATAATATACTAGATGGAGTACTCCGTGCAATGAGTGAGTCATGGTATATCGCGCGTTTGATTTCTTGGTTGGCAACATATATTATTGCATACAATTCAATGTTTTTTCGACAAATAAATCTGAAAATAATTCACATTGGTCGTTATTCTCTATAGAAAACGATGTGGTCTGCCAACCTTGTTATCAAAAGTCCTGCGGAAAAATCCTCACTTTAATTCATACAAAATTTCCTAACTACGACATCTAGTACCTATATTGTATGAAAATCTATGGAAACGAGAAAGTTGTGTGTGTGAGGGTATAGGTATGTGTGTGTGTTTCTCTTATTAACATATCGACAAATTATCAAGCCAAGATACTCGAGGTTTGTATTCCAGGACTATATTTTTCATGTATTTTCAACTTTGAAGTCAGAAAACACCATTTTAGAGGTTTCGCAGCATAATATTATGTTATATACATGGATTTTTTCTTTGAATTTGGAATAGAAAATTTAGTGTGTCTGTGTGTGTGTCAAGAATATATTATACATAGTTATAGGCCTACAAAACTTTTATACTCATTATTTAGAAGTCAGGGGTTATCAACTTTATAATTTTTGCTTAATTTTTCCATATATAAAAATTTGTATAAATATTATCATCTTCATCATTGGCCCTACAGCCCGTTATGGGCCTTGGCCTCCTTCAGAATCCGTCGCCATTCCTCCCTGCACTCTGCGGCTCTCTTCCAGTTGGTAGGGCCCAGCGCTCGTATATATTTGTATAAATATAAACAAATACAAAATTTCTAATTTTTTTTTTTTTTAATTTCCAGAGTTTCAGATACATTTTTTAATAAGAATTACATTTTTTTACGATAAATTAATGACATTAACTGCTTATATTTCCAAAATTAACAAAACTATCGAAAAAACCGAAACATATCCAAACTTGATAATTTAATTCTTATAAAAATTGAATTTGATGACTTCGTTCATATAATTTCTAAGGCAGTAGGTTTACACTACACAATATCTACGCGATCTAACTCAATATTTTGATACTTAATCCCCAAACATACATACATACCATTATGCTGTTATCATTTTCTGGGTAAAAAAAAGAACTGACCTCCATCCTATCCTATCTTGTCATACATACCTACATGTTTTATGTAGAAAAGTTTTAATTTGTGTTTAAGTTTTTATAGTTTGGTACGTATTCTTCAATTATACATACTATCGCCATCGGCAGTTGGATCTCATGTGTTACATGCAACTAGTTATAATAATATTGTATATGGATGCAGTAAAGATATATTTTTTTTTCCAAAAAATGAATATGTCCTTGTTAAACAAGTACGTTTACATCTTTCTACGTTCCCTAAAATAAGCATATAAATGCTTGTGCTTTAGGTGAACGAAATCGGTCGAGGCAGGATTCGAACTCGCGACTACTGGATTACTAGCCCAGCGCGCTAACCGCCCTGCCATCGACCCATATGATTACACTCTTTGAATTAACTTCAAATGTCTGTCCGTACTGGAACTTTGTAATCGATTTTTAACTAACTAACCGACCAAAAATTCAAACAAAAACCAGTAGATTTTTTATGAATTTCTTTTAACAATAAAATTACAACGTCTGTAAAATATTGATTTGAAGATTTTTTGCATTTATTTGTTTTTATAAACATGGAGCCTGTTCTATTTTTTTTTTTTTTTTGTGAATATGGAGCCCGTTCTATTTTCTTTTTACATTTGTTTTTTTATGTATATGGAGCCCGTTCTATTTTTTTATATCTATTTGTTTTTATGAATATGGAGCCCGTTCTATTTTCATTTTAGTTTGAGAAAAAAGAACCATCTCGGAATTCATTTGTGCAAAGAAATAGAGATGAACTCTTAAGAACTATTGATACAGATGTAGATAGGTATATCAATTATTTTCGTTCGTTTCTTTTGATGTTAAAAAAGGCGTTAAAAAGAAAACGGTTAACTCAGTCTTAATTATTTCTAATGGTCATTTCTTTGATGAATCGGCTTTTTATTCAAATTTCAGTGGCCTTGTATTTACACCGCCGCGCCGCCATTGTGATACTCGGTAACTACCACAGAACACCCAAAATACATAAATATATAAAATACATATCGACCATTATTGCTCATTTTCCTTTATGTGGAAACTGTTAAATCACCATCGAACAATAGCTAACAATACTGCTGTTTTACATATAACATTCCTTATAAAATACATGTCGATCAATAACTCCCAAGTTCTCAAATATAAATGCATTGTTTACGAACCAATTTCTCAATAGATGGATACACGAAAAAACTTGTCGTCATTCTATAGATGGCGTCAGTGATTTTTGCTTATATTCAAGCTCTTGAATATAGTCAATAAATATATTATATATAAATGTCAAAAATTGCGTAACCACTTAAAGTGATAACGTCTTTCAGCCGATAACAGGTCGTAAGCCATGTAGATACCTGATTTCCCCGTTCTTCTATAAATATATTTCAACTTCGTCTCTATTGAGGTATAAAATCATTGATGATCGATTTTAAAGGGACATGACGTCACATTGTAAACAATTTTTAGTAAGCAATATTCACATAACAGAATATAATCGTGTGTAGATAATTTTTCTCATTTCTAGTTCTATAACTGTAGATCATGAATTTGGTTATGGCTTATTTAGTATTTATTGTTTTTTTTATTTGTTTAGTTTTTCCGCTTATTTTGAACTTATAAGAAATCAGTATTTAGTTTTTAATGAAAGTTACATAACACAGTTCCTTGCGTTTTCCTTTCTCGTTTTACTATTTTTTTAGTGATGAATATATTCTAGTTACAAGATTACGTAAATCCTGACATTATTCAATAAATAAAAATAAAATATATAGGTAGGCCTTTCCTATATCGGAAGCTGCCAATTTGCGGTTGATTTGTTGAGTTACATTGTTTTTTTTCCTTCTTTTTTCTTTAATTAGTTATTTTTATTTAATTAGTAATTGTGATAAACGTATTGGTTTTGTATGGAATTCTTTTATATTTGTTTTTCTTTTTTTATATTTGTTTCAATATTTTAATTTTATAATTACCTACATTTAAATTTTGGGCATAATCCCCGACTCATCGATTGAGAAAGAATTTCCATAGTATGTTTCATATTAAATAAATACCTTTACAACATTTTAAAAAGAATGTTTTCCTTCATATTTTGTCTTGTTAAATATGGTAAACAGTTTATTATTATTTCACGATAATACATGCGAAAATAAAAGGTATTCATTGTGGTATTCATCCATCCTAATGTCATCAAAAACCGGTTATTCGTATTTTATTGGTTATACAAAACCACGCTCATTTTTTCATCCTTTTATTTTTTTAGTAAACAAACCTTATCAAATATAATGAGTTGCATAAAGTTCCTTTATGTTTTTATATTTAAGTATGACAATAAGCAAATTCTATCTAGTTTTAATGAGTACGTTTTATATTTGATGAAAGTATGGTTAGTCTGAAAATAAATAATTAAATAGCCACTAATATTTTTTTATCATTTTGTTAAAACTATATTGACAGACAGATTATTCAAAAACAACGAATGAGGTAAAAAATATTAATTTAGTTAGTCAACAGATCATTAAGATCATTAGGATCTTATGTTTAAATTTACAAATATCATATAAAGTATATCTTATACAATAAGTGCTTTATATTAAAACTATTAACATATCCACGATCTACTTAATGCTTAACATTTTGTGTTTTTTTATAATAAGATTTATTATTGAGGTACCATTTATTTTATAGAATTCCATTATAAATACGACACATAAATACATATTCATTCATTTAACGTTGTCAATATCTATTTCATCCTGCAAGAACATTATTCTTGATTGTATAGCTTTGATGACGTACTCTTGGGACGAAATTACATCGACTTTAAATCAAAACAGAATGTCTTATTTCTTTTAATTTAAATATCATCCTCTACCTAGTGACTGACATTATTATTATACAGTCTTGACAATTTCCTAGTTGAGCTATTTCGTCCCACGAAGACATTATTATTGTATAGTCTTAAGTCTCAATAATCAATGTCCTCTTAGGACGAAATAACTATCGACAACTTCAAATAAATATGTAGAATCGAAACAGAGTGTTGTATTTATTTTAATTTAAATATCATATTCTATTTAATGGCTGATGCATTTTTGTACACAATATACTTTTATTTATTAATTTTTAAAAGTTCATTAGCTTAATGAAATTATATTTTGTACTATATCCGTGTCAGACAAATCCACATGCGACAAGGTAAGGGAAGTAGGTATGGTATATAATCATATGTTATGTTCAAACATTGTTATATTGATTAAAAAATAATTTTAATACAGACAAAAGCCTACCTTCATACAAATACCGGAACATTATTTACCAAATTAATCTAGAATATTATTTAGTTTATACGAAAAATTATTATCACGCAATGATCGTGATGTAAATTATTTTTAGTAACTTCGTGTCGTTCTCTTTGCAAATAAATGTGTCAACATTTTACATTAATAATTTTCTCTTCCTCGATTAAAATGATACAGTAACAAGAATCGTTGGAGAATAGGTACATATTTTTAGATGGCGCATATTCAGTTATTTTAAAAACTATTTTTTCAATGACATTTTTAGCAAGTGTAATTACTTTTAGTTATATTTACTCCCCAATAACTCAAGGGGATTGGTTAATTGTGTTAAAATTGTGTTCTTAAATTTTCATCACAATGTGTGTGTGTGTGTGTGTGTGTGTGTGTGTGTGTGCTATGTAATATGTGATATGTATATGTACCTACTATGTACGGCGTGTTTGTTCCACTTAATCGATTATAGACTAAAGTACTCATTCGATTATTTTCGAATATTGCAAATTTGTATGTCCAATACTCGCTTAGACCCCATTAGATTTTAAAGGATATCTGAATCATGATTCTCAATTTTTTTATCTGTCAAATATTTCAAAGTGACCCCAAGCTCAGGTTACTAAAAATTTAAAATTTTTATTTTCAAATTGCTAAAAAGGCAAATCACTTTCATAAAATGGCTTTGAATAATTATCAAGTCTTCATAATGAAATATTTAAATCAAAAATAATTTAGCAAACTCATTTCATGAATATGCTGAAATTTTTCCGTACAAAGGTAGTGAGGAGTATAGCGTTGGCTACAACCCACACGATTTTATTTACTAAGAATACCATACACCCTGCGAGAGCCTGTTCTGAGGTTATACTAATACATTTTTGCTACATAATTTTTAGGTGTAAGTCTACTTGTGAGTATGAGGGTATGTACAGGACACGTGTAAAAAGAATGTAAAGAAAAAAATGTGTGAGGGCTTAAGAACAAATCTCTTGGATTAGATTTGGATTTTTAGTTTCCATAGTATGGGGGCTGGGCTTATATTTTAAGCATAGATCCACTAATACAGATATTTTAATGTACCTATCAGTTTCTGTTGCTATATCTGAGAAACAGTTTATTTATTCTCTTTCTGCTTGGTATTTTTTTTATCTCAGTACTGTTCCATTATTTTTTGCCAAATGAAAAATCTATCCAACCACTTTTGCGTGAGATATCATATGTATTTTCGTCACTGGAAATAGAACCTAGTGGCATATGACAGAAGTCACGCGACAGTATCATTAGTCCACGACAGTTAGCCATAATAGTTTTGTCAGCTTTTGATCATTATCATTTTCATAATGTATTTTACATAAAATTTGTATTTACATAAATGCCCAATCCTAGAATATAAAATACAATTTTGGCGCATTAAAATAGTTGAAATGATTATAATATTCTCAAAAAAATTAATATGTTAACTTATTTATATGCACGGTGTCCTAAAAAAGACAGTTAAATGATCGTCTTGAATACCCCTATAAACTTAGAAATGTATTAGCTAAACTATATGTTTTAAGAAATATTTTCCCGTATACAGTATTATTATACAACACTTGCTGAATCCTTAATTCTATACGGCACAGAGGTATGGGGTAAATAATTTAAAACGTATGTAGACAAAATTAAATCATTACAAGCGAGATTGTTTAAACTAGTAATACCCAAATCAGATTTATGTAAATGTAAAGACAATGACAAATTGACGTTTGTTTTAAGATGATTTTTCCACTTCGAAAGAGATTGTTTTTTACGCCATCATACATTCTTATTACACATTGTCCTCTTACATAATATGGAAACACACCCTCACCCTCATCAATACACATGTTTTTTGGTACACTTGTTTGGTTATTTATTGTTCTTTTAATATATTTTTATTACATTTTTTAATGTTATACTTTAATTTTATACTATAAAAAATTATGAAGCAAAAATGTATGTCATGATTATTGTTAGTATTACCTCAGAACAAGCTTTGCCTAGTGAGGTAATAAATTCTATTGTAAAATTTATTTTTTGGTATATTGAAGTTATTGTAGGTACCTACTTTATTATGGAAATAAATAAAGAAAAAAAATGATATTCAGTGTAACAGGAGTAGGTACTCCCAGTTAATTATACACTTTTCGAGTCATATTAAATCATTACTTCTCTAATGAATATAAATTACCTATAAAAAATATAAATAATATATAGTTGTGCAAAATAAATTGATAATTCCCAGATGGACAAACTACTACGGTGAAAGGACACTAAAAGTAAGCATACCGAAAATATTTAACACCCTTCCAAGTGATATGGATAAAATTGATAAAGTATCCTCAGTGAAAACTATTTAAAAAAAATTTATGACGTGAAACCATCACGCCATTAAAAAAAATTTAATTTCAAAATTATCTAGGTTTGAAAAAAAAATCATTACTCGAAATTTACAAAAAATCTCGGAACATAATATAGGGGTATTCGGGTACCCCCGGGGTTGCTCTATCTTACATTTAATACATGAGATCCAACTGTCGATGCGATAGTATGCATAATTGAAGAATACGTACTAGACTATAAACACTTAAATACAAGTTTATAAACATTTTAAGATATTTTGTTTTCTATATAAAACATGTAGGTATGTATGTCAGGATAGAATAGTATGGAGGTCAGTCTTTTTATCCTACCCGGAATATGAAAACAGCATGATGGTATGTATGTATGTATGTTGGAGATTAAGTATCAAACTATTGAGTCCCCGTAGATATTGTGTAGTGTATACGCCCTTACAAATTGTATGAAACGATGTCGTTACTAAATTCAATTTTAATAACAATTCTTACAAAAAAATTGAGATTTACTACTACAATTTTCATACTTATGTATTATAGAAAATTAAATTATCTAATTATGGTGTTATACATATATTTACAAAATATATTTTAAATAAACAAAATAAAATTAAACTAATTAAATGAAATAAAACACAACTTTGTGTACACCACTACAATTATAATTTTTATTCAAATGAATAAAAAATCCCTCTACATGTTACGAGAACAAAGTTCCCTTCCTCAGGAGGATACAAAGTATTTCAAAATGATACCACAAAGTAAAAAACAATCGTTTGTCGATGATGTAAAATTAAACTATTAAAATTGATGGAATATCTGAAAATGTTCGTGTCAAACATATTTTTTATAAATATACATAATACTGATATATAAAACGATGTAGACAATTAATAGTTTTGCTATTTTTTTAACTGAAAAATTTAAATTAAATCTTGTTATTTTTATGAATCTGATAAAGTATTGTGAAAAATTCAACACTTCATTTTTTTTAATGAATATGTCCTTGTTTAACAAGTACATATACATTTTCCTACGTTCCCTAAAATAAGCAAATATATGCTAGTGCTATAGGTGAACGAAATCGGTCGAGGCAGGATTCGAATTCGCGACCACTGGATTACAAGCCCAGCGCGCTAACCGCTCTGCCATCGACCCATCTGAAGTATTTGTGCTATAGGTGAACGAAATCGGTCGAGGCAGGATTCGAACTCGCGACCACTGGATTACTAGCCCAGCGCGCTAACCGCTCTGCCACTGACCCATCTGAAGATTAAGTTTTTATTTTTTTCATTATGTAACACACTCGTTTATTTAAGTCAAACTGATGCTTTTGAATTATGTTATAGAACATCTTACCGTAATTCAAAGATGTATAGCTTTTTTTGCGTTGTTTCCGACAGCCTCCAGCGATCTTCTTCAGGGAACAAACTGCACCATAAAATCCTAAGAAATAGCGGACGTCAAAACATACAACGCGAAAAAACTATATTTTCAAACAGTTCGAAATTCAAAAGCACAAAAGTTCGCATCGAAGTCTCATACGGTCTCAAAGTCACTGAAAAACAAACTTCAAATTGTGGCGCGGCAACGAACGAATAACTTCTGCGCGGAAAATATTCTCTTTTCCCGCCAAACTGACAAACTGTGTGTATGTGTGTTCGTTTGACGTCTAAACGGGTTATTTGAACGCCGACGCCCTGCCAACTACTGAAGCCGGGTGGATGTCGGCGAACGATGTACGCTATGGCTGAAAAGGACTTGGATATTTCCAAGTTGAAAGTTTACGGTCACCAATGCGATTACACCGAGTAAAAATGTAGAACGTTGATCACTTCACGTCTGTGTACGGCGTATTGCCCCTTTACAAAAATATCGCCACAGCGCGGAGCGAGTGTCATCCGCAGAACCGACCTTAAGCATTGCAGGTGGACTATGCAGTGAAAAGAAATTACAGAACTGTAAGAACATCACAATGCCGCACAGGAAGAATCAGGGGGCTATCACGGAAACGCTATATTTAAAAACCGATAATGATGTTCTTCATTTCACAATACTTTATTTACAATTTTACTATGTTGTTGGTCAAATAAAGTTTTAAAACCTGTTTAGCAATACCAATATGTTTTGAGAATTCATTACAAAGCATTAACACTACTAAACAAACCATTGCCTACACGTTTTACAGAGAAAATCATAGAATTCGATATATTTTAGTAAATTTGATAATATTTACATATTATATCCATGGTTTATAATAATTTATTTTATGATTTGTTAAAATATGTATAGTTAAAGTTGGTATTCATTATGTCGTGTGTAACCAACAAACAAAAAGGTGGAAAGGTATTAAACTTAATTCCGAAAAACTAAATTAAACAATTCTTAACATTGTTCCTGTAATTTCAGAATGATTATTGAAATAACAGAATTCACAACCTATCAAAAAAACATACATAGGTTTTTATATCAAACCAACCAACTTTTGTCTCATGTCATCCCTGTATTAGTTGACATATTATATTTTGTTTATTTAATAAATACTCGACGAACACTTTGAGCATGATTTTAGTAATCATGCTCAAAGTGTACGTGGATGTTTGGAGTAAAAATCTAAATACACAGTGCTCCATTAAATACCTCAGCTTTGTAAAATATATCTGTCTTACATTGTCATAAAATCAGTTTAGTTACTGATAAGTATGAGGATGCCTGAAAAACTAAATAACATTTTTGTACAAATTACATATGAAATATAATTATTTGTTATAATTATGCGCCTTTTTAACTTTTTTCATTTTCTTCTATTCACAATCTTATTCGACAATATTAACAAACGAGTGGGTTGTGGCCAACACTAAACTATCCACACCATAGTAAGCGTTCATTTTTTTCTTGAAATGTTGACAATCTCTAAACGCATTTTTATGAAGAACATTTATATTAGATTCTTAAACAAATATAAGATTCCCAGAAGACAAAAGTTTTCACAATACACCAAACACACAAAAACATTGTCACTAAACTCATAGTATGCACTTTCTACGTGATACCTGTTGAGAAATTTTAAGTATAATTGCATTACTAGCAAGATGAGCACGTATGATACAGTGTATCAATGTTGATGAGGCGATGTATTATATGTGTCAAGATAGAAGAATGCGGTGTTCGGTTCTCACTGCCTACCCCTTGAGGAAGATAGAAGTGGAGAGTAAAAAATACACTTGTCCATAGAGACACATACAATATCAATATGAAGTTGATCGCTCAATTTTCCCATACAGAAGGTATTTTATTTTTATTATATACATTTTTCATACAAATATGAAATTTATTTTACATTGATATGGCAGACCATAGATTTTTTTCTTTAAATTTTGACAATTTTAAATGCATTTTTGATGAGTGTATTTTTATTGTATTTAAATTTTAAACAGTATAAAAATACCTCGATTTTCCAGATCGTGAGAGCATTTTGAAAATTTAGACAAATGATATCTATGGAAAACTAATCAGCTCTAAGTTTATAGACTTAACATATATGATTTCAATATGAAGTCAATCAAGACTTATAGTTTGGGCTCTAGAGAGGACACAAAAAAAACCAACGTAAATGATGAAATCATAGAGAAGAAATTAAAAGTTGTCTATGAAAAATTAATCAGCTCTAGGGCTATGCCTTTACACATATGATGTAAATATAAAGTCGATCAGACTTATAGTTTGGGCTGTAGAGAGGACACAAAAAAACCAACGTAAATGATGAAATCATAGAGAAGAAATTAAAAGTTGTCTATGAAAAATTAATCAGCTCTAGGGCTATGCACTTTACACATATGATGTAAATATAAAGTCGATCAGACTTATAGTTTGGGCTGTAGAGAGGACACAAAAAAACCAACGTAAATGATGAAATCATAGAGAAGAAATTAAAAGTTGTCTATGGAAAACTAATCAGCTCTAGGTCTATGCACTTTACACATATGATGTAAATATGAAGTCGATCAGACTTATATTTTGGGCTGTAGAGAGGACACAAAAAGGATAATTCCGTACGCCGAACGCCTTACTCCGGAGGTCGTACGCCATACGCCATACATACAAACACATCACGACGATACTCACAGTGTGCACTCTCTACATGATACCCGTTGAGAAATTGATGTAAAAAAATACGCTTAAAAATTGTGAAATCATGACTCTCCACTATTTCATAGTGTGGAGAGTAAAAATCGAATATTTTAACAAAAAAAATACTCGATATTTACCTACGAATATATTTCATAAAAGTATATTTGCATTGAAAAATGACTAAATCAGGGTGTTCTAAGTATTCAAAAATATTTTTTTACGTTTCTATGAATTACACACACGAAAGTCACATTAGTACTTCAAATAATACAAACATGAACACTTCCATCTTATAGCTGGCAAACAAAAAGCTTATCCGGGAAACAACAAAAACCGTTTAATCAATCATAATCTACACTTCGAGCACGACATCAATTCAAGGTACGTTAATTCTACATCTATGTACGTTGACTCAATATTATTTAACGTTAAAAAAACAGTAGGTATATCGGTTCATAGAACACGCTTCCATAACGTTAAATGATTTAGATATATACATTCGAATTCGTTTCTGGAATTAAGTATACTGGATAATCGTTTTAGTCAGTCTACACACAAATCATATCGATTTTTCGACATTTATTTGTATTTCTGTGTAAGCAAACATCCGTTCTAGTTATGAAAACTAAATTATGTTTCCATTGTTAATCGAAAACCTAGAAAATAACAAGACCATTGTCTGTATCATTTTAGAGATTGACACAAATTGTATTTCAACCGATTCGTTGGATTTTTTTTTCATCTTTCCTATGTATGTTCTCTCAATGGCCACTTTCAGCCTCCACCGCCCTCTATCCTCAGCCGTCGTCTTCTTTTTTTTGCCTTGCTTTTTTCCTGACATTATCCTCTCATCTCAGCCTGTTTATGCAAACTTTCTGTTAACCTCCCTAGATGCCTTACTATACCAAAAAATGAATTTATATTATGAATAGATATAGTTTAATTTTTTTCAACTGTCCGATCCCCATTTATGTCCTTCATTCTAATTCCGATTTATTTCTGTTTTAACTTATCTTATTAAGTAATTATTTATTTTAGAATCTGAAATATTTGACGTTTGAATTAAATTAAAAAATGTCTGTTGTTCTGGTTGTTCATTTTATCTGTTATACATTTTGCAAAAACCTAGGCGTATATTATCGATTCTTTTTTACATTAATAATGAATTATTATTGACAGAGATAAAATTGCTCAATTTTCAGCAGAAATTTGTATATTGATGTTCAAAAAACTGTCTTATCCAAACAATATTTATGATCTACACAGAGTTTTAGGAATGAAATTTAAATATTAAGAAATTTATTAAAAAAATAAATATATACATAGAATATGGGATAAAAATTGTAATTTTTATGTTTTGAAAGAAATCATAAAAAATCAACTGTTTTAGCACACTACGATGTATGTTTACCTCAAATATTGTCAGCTGATTCTTGTAAGTAGTAACAGTGCGAGCAGTAATTTTACAGAATAATGACACAATTGACTATAGTTCTAGGACATTAACGTCGCGAAAACAAAGTTATGCTCAGATAGAAAAATAGCAACAGTACGAGCAGTCATTTTACAGAATAATGAACCAATTGTCTATAGTTCTAGGACAATTACGTCGTGACAACAAAGTTACGTTCAGATAGAAAAATAGCAACAGTACGAGCAGTAATTTTACAGTATAATGAACCAATTGTCTATAGTTCTAGAACATTAACGTCGTCACAACAAAGTAATACTCAGATAGAAAAATAGCAACAGTACAAGCAATTATTTTACAGAATAATGAACCAATTGTCTATAGTTCTAGGACATTAACGTCATGGCAGCAAATTTACGCTCAGATAGAAAAATAGCAACAGTATTAGCAGTCATTTTACAGAATAATGAACCAATTGTCTATTGTTCTAGGACATTAACGTCGTAACAACAAAGTTACGATCAGATAGAAAAATAGCAACAGTACTAGCAGTCATTTTACAGAATAATGAACCAATTGTCTATAGTTCTAGGACATTAACGTCGTGACAACAAAGTTATGCTCAGATAGATAAATAATTCTTTGCCATTCAATTTCGTTGTAATAAATTAATATATTTTTGGCCATAGAGTCATTAATATTCACATAAACAATATTCACGTACCACCCTAACATTGAAAAACATTTTTTTACAATATATACAAACATTCAATGATCAAAAACGCCCCACACATTTTTTTTCCGTAGAAACTAATAAAATTTGGAAATATCTCAGGAATAGGTTACTCATATAACAAGTCAAATATATTATGATATTTCTGGCGCTAATGTTAACATATTTAATAAATATGTATCAGTATACATACTTTATTATACTATACTACAGTTAAAAATATTATTTTTTCATTCCATTTTAGTCCTAATAAAAAAATGTTGGACAAATGAAGTATCAGCTTAGTTTGACAAATTCATTATTCATTTCAGGATTCTATATCAAAATATTAGTTTGAAATGTAACTCATTTATGTATACTCTAAAGTAGCCATAAATTTTTCAGGGTGAATTGCCTAGTACCCAAAAAAAAGTAGCCATAATTTTTTCTTTTATTTTCAATTTACTTACCAAGCCTTCATTTTATTCAAATTCATTACAATTAATATTTATTTGCGCATAACTCCGATAATTACTTCGTTTGATTATTCAACAAACGAAAATTTTCATTTTAACTTTGAGACATGAAAACTACATTCCTCTATAATTCTACTTCTGGTTCATTAAACTCGTTGAAATACAAACATGAACAATGGCACAAATGTGAAAATAATTCGGGGAAGTTTAAATTGAAGATTGAAAAATAATGATACGGCAACTAAACTATGCACGCGTTATTTTGGAGATATGTTTTTACGTCGTAAGGTCTCGTCATGATTCATGATATTTTAAAAGGAACTGACATAATTAACAAATACCATTGATATTATGATATATTTAGTGATGAGCAAATGCAAGTCCAAGGCTGTGGTGGAAATGGTCTCATATTAATAATAGTCTAATTCTTGAACCCCCCGGTCTTAGTATTGTTTTCACAGTTTTTAGTCTTGGTCTTTCATACTCGGCTGAATCACGGTCTTGAAAATCTTGCATCAAAGGCCAATAATTGCAGTGAATCATAAAAGCATATAATGGTAATATCTATATCATATATAAATAAATACACGCGTATTTAACTATTTACACTTTATTTTACCAATACAGTAAATTGATATATAAAGGTAGAATTACAATAAAAACATAATATGAACTACTAAGTGAGAGCCCTATAATTAATTAAAAATCGATATACCGGAGAGCGCCTTACACTGAACACTCGTTTATATATCCATTAAATCTATCGAAGAACACCGATCTTTTGGATCGTACATACTCGTAAAATACCATACTTTTACTGATAGACCTAAGGCACAACATCAATATATTAGAACGTAAATCTAAAGTAATAAAACAATCATAATGTTAGTGTGTGTGTGTGTGTGTGTGTGTGTGTGTGTGTGTGTGTGTGTGAGGGTGTGTGTGTGTGTGTGTGTGTGTGTGCGTGTGTGTGTGCGTGTGAGGGTGTGTGTGTGTGGGTGAGAGGGTGTATGTGTGTGTGTGTGTGTGTGTGTGTGTGTGTGTGTGTGTGTGTGTGTGTGTGTGGTGTGTGTGTGTGTGTGTGTGTGTGTGTCTGTGTGTGTGTGTGTGTGTGTGTGTGTGTATGTGTATGTGTGTGTGTGTGTGTGTGTGTGTGTGTGTATGTGTGTGTGTGTGTGTGTGTATGTGTGTGTGTGTGTGTGTGTGTGTGTGTGTGTGTGTGTGTGTGTGTGTGTGTGTGTGTGTGTGTGTGAGAGGGTGTGTGTGTTTGTCTCACGCCTTCTGAAAAACCAAGAGCATATCTAAAAATCTAATTTATGTGCGAACATGTACCAGTATACCTGACGCAGTGTCACGCTAAAAAAATGCGATAAAAATGCTGAATTATTAAAAATATTTAAATAATTATTTTTTTCATACAAAATTTTCCAAGCCATATCTGTCAAAAAAGTGTAATTTTTGCGCGCAAATATCTGTCAATTTAAAAGTTAGAAGTAGGTACGTATTTACACGAATAAAATATATTTTCAAGTATAACTTGGCGTTTAAGTGAAAAACATGGTGAATATTTTGTATAATTAGAATGTTTAACTTGTTTTTAAAGTAAGCGTTTTGTACGTACAGCGTCGCCATGTTTATCTCTTTCCATACAATATTTGTTAATTCTTCCGAATGAAAATCTTCTTGAAAATAATAAACCTTTGAAATAAATGTGATTATGAAATGATAAAATGAAACAATACATTATAGCAAGTTTTAAGACATATATTGTAAAAATGTGTTAATTATTTGTAAAGATATAGGAATAATAAAATTGCATTATTTGTAAATAATTTTTGATTTTTCCGACAATTTTCATTTTTATGGCATCGAACACACCAATGTAGGTACCTACATAATATTCAAAAAATGTCTCCAAACCATTTGATATTTTTTACATGTTGGAATGGTTACTGTTCTTCCCCCACCACCACCCGTTCTGCTTATGGGGACTAATAACGGCCCCTTGCAAAACTCTGAAAGAACACAAAGAACATATGAAGAGTCCGGAGAACTCTAAAACCTTGCAGACACTGCACTTAATGTGCCAAAGAGAGCTAATCATGTTGAAACAACTGGCTCACTGCTCAGTGATAGTGAAGATAATAGTGCACCGAATTTAAGACAGAAAGTCTTGAAAGCCCTAAAATTGCTCTTCGTGGCTACAAGGTCCGCATGTCCAATGGGTCCAAAGAAATTCCCTCGGACATCGTCGTAGAGTTCTCGTCGGAAAGTTGACACGGAGAAGTTAGTGCATTCCCATAGGATATGCTCAGAAGTCTGTTCAGGGTTATCACAAAGCTGACATGAGGACGAATCGGATAAGTGAAAACGAAAGAGATAGCTTTTGAAACTGCCGTGTCCAGTAAGGAATTGCGTGGTCCAATAATCGAGAACAATCCACGTGGAATGGTTACTATGGTTACGGACACATTCTAATATTCAAATAAAATTTGTTATAAATCGAATTCGAATTAATTTAGAACATCATTGTAGGTAGGTACCTACATACCTATTACTACTTAAAAACCAACAATATACTGATTTCGTATAGGAAAATTATTAAACTATTTTAGGTTAACTACAATTCACATGTCTTTCAATATACAAACTATTTCCTATACTTAAATTCTTCTTTTTTTATGTATACCTTTGGGTGATTTTTTATACAAACTATTTCCTTGAGTTTAATACTTCTTCGTCTTCTTTTGTGAAGTCATTTGGGACAGTTCATAAATAAACTATTTTCTATAGTCTAATTTTTATTTTTCTTAATTTATGTAGACCTTGGGTGAGTTTTTATACAAACTTATTCCTATTATCTAATTCTTCTTCTTAATTTTATGTAGACCTTTGGGCCAGTTTTGATACAAACTATTTTTTTTAACGTAATTCTTCTTTTTCTAATTTTATGGAGACCTTTGTTGAATTTTATATAAACTAACTTCCTATAGTCTAATTTTTCCTCTTTTATGAAGACCAAGGGAGAGTTTTCATACACACTTTTCCTTTAGTCTAATTCTTCTTCTTCTTCTTTTATGTTGACCTTTGCGTCCGTTTTTATACAATCTATTTCCTGACGTATTCTTCTTATATGTAGACCTTTGGGTCAGTTTTTATATTAACTATTTTCTATAGTCTAATTCTTCTTTTTCTTATTTTATGTAGACCTTGGGTGAGTTTTTATACAAACTATTTCCTATAGTCTAATTCGTCTTCTTCTTCCTTTATGTAGACCTTTTGGTTAGTTTTTATGCAAACTATTTCCTTTAGTCTAATTCTTCGTTTTCTTATTTTATGTAGACGTTTGGTAAATTTTATATAAAATATTTCCTATAGTCAAATTCATCTTCTTCTTCTTTTATGAAGACCTTTTGGTCTGTTTTTTTTATGTAATACATTTACTATTGTGTATTTCTTCTATTTCATCTTTTATGTAGACCATTGGGTCA